>VYXB01003698.1:3489-175527 GCA_013397135.1 Pachyramphus minor
CCTTTCCTTTCCTTTCCTTTCCTTTCCTTTCCTTTCCTTTCCTTTCCTCTTTTTGTCTCTCTTTCTTTCTTTTTTTTCTCTCTTTTTGTCTCTCTTTCTTTCTTTCTTTTTTCTCTCTTTTTGTCTCTCTTTCTTTCTCTTTCTTTTTTCCCAGATTTATCATGGTTCAGAGTTTCACTTAAAAAATCTTGAAACACATCTCTTCAGTATTTATTAAAATTGTTTTCCAAGCCAGGCCTTCTGCAGAAAACACTTGCTGGATCAGTACTGCAACAAATGAGAGCAGGATTTTAATTTCCAGGTTGTGCTGCCTGTTGGATAAGGATCTGTATTATCACAGCTCGGGTTTCTACTGTTCCTGTTTCTGTCTGATCTGGGAACAAACTGCTTTGACTTTCTGTGTTTGTTTCCCTTGTCCATTGTGGCAGCTTCAGCTGAAATCTTGGACTGAAATGGTCACAGACAAACCATTTTCTCCCTGGGATCTTTGAATCCCACGGGGATGTTACCAACAATCCTAAAAGCAAAAGCAGGAATTTAAGAGAACACAGTGACTTTTAGATGTCACATTACACTATAGTAAGTTTTAAACTTTTAAGAAAATAAAGACCCCGACTACAGAGTTATGCCTGACCAGATTTTTCAGCAGTCACAAAGAATTTCTATATTCTTCATTTCTAAGCTGACATCATGAAGAAATCTCATTTTGGGAAGGTAGGTGCTCAAATTCCTATTTTTGCCAACCAAGCTATTCCAACTGTGTCTTGGAAATGGCCAATTGCTGCTCCAAATCTGGCATCAAACATCCTAATGCAGTAGCAGGACTTAAAGGAAATCTACAGTCTGATGTAAATTTTTTAAATTTTATGATTTTAACATTTTGAATTTTAAACACATTTTAAAATTTCAGCTTAGGAGGCAAAAAAACCTGTACAAATACAAGCGGAGATCTTTGTCAGGCTCAGTGTTTACAGATCCATGATAAATCATGGTGAGTTTTCTTGCCTCAGTTGTAAAAAAGATAATGGAAAATGATTGTGATAGGACTTTGTGGCTTTGGCATTTATAGACTCCTGAGCTAAATAACATATATTTTGGAGCCACAGTCCTGTAACAGACTTTATGCTGTGGGCAAGGCTCACAGCACAAGATTGCAGATGATCATCTATAGATACATCTGGGGCTGAATAGGGGAACTTGTGCTCCCCTCCCAGCTGCTGCTTAGGGCAGACTTAACACCATTCACACAGTAACACATGCCAGGATTTTGATCCATGTGAAATGAGGGCCATCCATGAGCACATCTGATGCTTTATTATCCCTAAGACAACATCAGCAGCATCTACAGATCCAAGGGAAGAATTAGGCATGATGGGGGGAGATGTCTTTTTAATGAAGACTTAAGGCAGAATTCTGATCCAATTAAAAAAATCCCTCCATAAAATATTAAACCAAACCCTGTTATTATTACAAAGTTTGAACATAAATGCTACAAGTCTCCTTGGGGAGGTTTGTGAGACTTTTCTTCACACAGGGCTGGTATGTCTCTGAGCCTCTTCTCAGTCTTCCCCAACCTTATTTCTGAAAATGAAGATCAGGAGGAGATTGCATTTGCAACAGAGCTCTTTTCTTATTTGACAGACAAATGCAAAAGGCAATAAATACCATCAGCTACAATTGATAGTTCTTAAAGAACAATGTCCAGGAGGCAGCCACATATGGATCTCAGCACAAACTGCTAATGTTGACAAAGAAGGACTATTTTCTGATATTAACTAATTATGTGGTGCTGTAAGTACTTTCTCTTTAACCTTATATTGAAGCCAAAAAATTTCCTGTGTATACATCTTATTGCCTGACCAACCTCATTTCATAGTTCCATTTTTAGTTCAACAAAATTCAGCAAAAAACCCTCTGGCTTTATTTGTATTGTTTTTCCCTCTGTTAGTTCCCAAGTAATGTGAATGTGGATGTGACTAAAAGCACTGAATTATCACCCACTGGCAGATCCCTGACAGCCACCAGTTGGGTTCTCAGCCCATCTCAGTTGCACAATAAAACATGCTGGCTTGAACAGCTTCTGTGGTGGTTTTGCTACATAATTCAGTTTGGCTAAGACTATTCCAGCTATTCTTATGAAGCTGGGAACTAAATCAGCATGTTATGCTGTTCAGGATGTCCATGTACAATAAAACCTTCTGAAAGGGCTGGAGTGCTTCATTTCTCTAAGATTTCATGTAGAAAATCCTTGCTGGGGAACCCAAACAGCTTCAGTTTTCCCACCCAAGGTTACAATTTATATATTTGTTTGCAGTGTGTGCATTTTTGCAATGATGAGGACTCCAAACACTGTCCCTACATATGGGTGTTTAAACAGGGGGCCTTAATCTGGAACTAATTCCAACTCACATTCCAGACATGGCCTGCTAGACAGGACCCCAGCATCATGGAATCACAGAACAGTTTGGGTTGGAAGGGACCTTCAAGACCATCAAGTTCCTGCCATGGCCAGGGACACCTTCCACTAGCCCAGGTTGCTCCAAGCCCCATCCAACCCGACCTTGGACAATTCCAGGGGTGGGGCAGCCACAGCTCTTCTGGACAACCTGTGCCAGAGCCTCACCACCCTCACAGTAAAGTGTTATCTGCATGTAATTAATTAATTGGGTACTAACTAATTAAATTAGTTACCTGCATCCCTGGAAGCTGTCAGTCAATATTTTCTTGGCACAGGGCTTTCCACAGAAGAAGGCAAGAGGGTGGGCATGGTAACACCAAGACACTTCATCTGACAGTTTCAGGTCATCCTTCCCAGCTCAACCTTTCCAATCCTTGGCTCATGCAGCATTCCTGGTGCTGGTACCTGTGCCTGACCCCATCTGCACACTCAGAGCTGTGTCCTCCCTGTGATGCCAAGTGCTTCCCGCTCACGGACAGATGAGGAGATCGCGTGTCTCCAGGGCAGATAAAGCTCTAAAGAAACCCACCTTACATCAGTCGAGGTTCATCTTTTCCTTGTTTTTAAATCAGTCCTTCCACCTTAATCAGCTTCTTCCCCCAGAGGGTGGTTGGGCACTGAACAGGCTCCCCAGGGCAGTGGTCACAGCATCAAGCCTGACAGAGCTCAAGAAGTGTTTGGATAACACTCTCAGGCACATGGTGGGATTGTTGGGGTGTCCTTTGCAGGATCAGGAGTCAGACTCAATGATCCTTGGGGGTCACTTCCATCTGAGGATTCTGTGGTTCTATGATTCTAATAATTATTCACATTTGTTTCTGGGTGCATTTGTTTTACCTCTTCCTAAGACAGGACTATTTATCTTCCTTCATCGTCGTGCTGAGTAAATGAACCTCACAGCTTTAATATTTATTGGCAATTTAGATTCACCTAAACACAGTCACATCTCTAAAAAGTAGCCAGATACTGCTTTTCCATGTCCCCAGATGTATTTCTTATCTCTCAAGTGTTTGAGGTCAGGCTGAAATAAGCAGGTGTTTTGCCTTCAGCCTGACTGTCGCCGTATCACATTTTCAAAATGTAATGACATACACAGGCTTTTATCACAGGGCTTATCATCCTCCTCTCTCCTCTGTGTACTTGTAGTGTAATAGGTTCTGCACCAGTACCCAAACTGAAAGAAAGATAAACAGAGCAGGAGTCAAACCAACATGAAGAGCTGCTTCCCACGGCAGTGAGGGTGATGCAGAACTTGAGGCTCACTCTTTGCACTGGCACACACAGAGGTTTCTTCCCTTGTCTTTTTGCTGCCTTAGTCTGGCTTCCACCACACAGGTTTGCTGCCTTTTTCCTAGGAATCCGCCCGATTAGGGTCTTTGTCACCCTGTGCCAGGGACCCTTTCACAGCCCAAAGACTCTCCTTCTCCTTTCCTGACTGACCTTCCCTTCTCCCTGACCAACAGAATGAAAACTTGAGCATTTCCCAGCTGTCTTTACAGTATTATAAAAGATGTCTTGCTGAGAGACATCCATTCCTTGGTATGATTCTGTTTAGGGTAATGGGAATCCATTGTGCAAAAATACAACCCTCTGATTTTTATCTTGTGCCCTTGTCTTCCCTTTGTGTCCCACAGTGCCTTAATTAAGCTGCAATTTGGAAGCTATCTAAGACAGGGATAGTGGCTGTCTTTTGTCCCATAAAGTAGTTTATAGAACATTATAAAGACAGAAATTTTGCAAATCAATCTGCTGGCGTGTCACCAATGCGCTGGAGGTGAATTAACAGCGAGCTCAGGAAATGCAGAGCTCAGTGAAATCTGGCTGGTTTTATTGAGGTTTGTTAATATCCCTTAAAACCAGAGCATTCAGTTCAGACCCATCTGAAGGACTTTTTAGGACAGAGGTGGGCAGACTTTGAAAACATATTTTTAATCCTTCCTTATTAATTCCATTGGTGACATCATGCTATTCTCAAGAGCAACTATGATTAGGTTTATCCTACACAAATGGGGAAAGGGGAAACTAGACCTTAAATATGTACTAACTTTCTCTTGAGATGATAAGGAAGGAATTAATGAAGGAATAAGGCAGCTGGAGAGAAGAAACAATATAGGAAGTATTTGTAGCCTAAGGAAGAGCCTTAGGAAATGTCTAGAACTACTTGGAAATAGTGACCTAATGGAAAAGGATAAAGGCAGAAAGAAAAGCCAATCCAAATTATTAAAATCCAAAGCTAAAATCCAAATCAGGAATTTAATTCAGATTAATGGCTTTTACATGACATTTGACAAAAAAACTAATAATTCCAACATGCAATTTTTTTGCATTCTCATGGGAAAATCACAGGAACTGAGCTTGAGACAATTCAAGGGTACAGCAAATCTTCAGACTTCACCTGCTGAGAGGGGAAAAACTGTACTTCACCTTTCCTCTATTTAAATTATTTGATTTCAAGTGATGCACAATCAAAACAAGTTGTGTGACAATTTGCTTTGGAAAAGAAAATCAGAATATAAACATAGGAGGTATAATCACCATTGCATTGGTTATTTCATTTATCTGGATAAATGAATATCACTGCAGGAAAGCCACCACACAGATCTTGACCCTACATGCTCTGAGGGCAGACTAAAACCTCTTGTGCTTCCCCTGATCCCTGCAGACCCTGTTGGGTTCAGAGGTAAAAAGTAAACAGGACCTCTTGGTGACCAGAGAAAACTCACATGGACAGAGAGCAGACCCCAGGCTACTGCTGTCCTGAAGGCAAAATTTAAGTTATATTACAGAAAAGGGATGGGAAAGTTGATTTTTCTGATCTTTGGCTCCTTAGTACTTCTGTGGTTTCCTTATCACACTGACCAAAATTGTCTCATCAGGGTTCTTTTGCCTTATCTACTGTTCTTTTCATATCTATATGTTCTACCTATTATCTCAGTCTTAACTCACAATATGTCAGTGGAAGAACATTTCTTGGTCTTTCTTGAATGGCATTAAGCACAGTGAGCACATTTGGCCCACATGTGTAGCAGTGTAGTCATAACCTGTGAATTTTTTTGACATGAGAATCACCTCCGTGTCCTCACTGCATCTGGGATCCTTTCCTCCAAAACCCTCTCTTACCTCTCAAAAACTATCACCCTCATTGGGTGCTACAATATAGTTGCTGATAGCAAATGAAAAAACTTCTAAATAGCTTTAAGAGTCAGAGGGAATCTGGGAGTCTGGACAAAAGGGAGGTGAAATTCAGGTTGAAGAAGTGAGATTGCAGCAATTAAAAAGGAGAGGAGAACATGAATAAATAAATCTCCAAACAAAGGAAGGGAGGGACACCTTGTAAATAAATTAGCAGTTTACAAATTCCTCCAACCCCTCTGGTAGAATTAAACATGTTTACTAGCTCCCTCAGCATGTGCATGTTCTGGGGAGTGACACATTAATTAATAGTAAATACCCAGCCCCTGGCCTGCCTCAGCCTTCAAGGCACATTATAAATATTGGCAAGAAAGATCATTAAAAACAACACAGATCGAATGTTCAGCTTGAATTGTAGAAATTGCCTGGTAGCAAAGGTGCTGTGAAGATGGATGAGTTTGTTAAAAAGGGAAGAAGAATTCAAATATCAATTTGTAAGGAAATGAATAGCTGCTTCCTCCCTCTGCAATGTGGTCAGAAATGCATGGACAGAGCAGAGAGGGGGAAAAATAAGCGAGCTTTTCTCATTATCATGGGAAGCTCACAGACTACTGAAAAATAGCATGTGCCTAGTTCTGTCTCTTGACAGAAATTTTTCAAGGGCTGGACCACAATTACCAGCAATTTCTCAGACTCCTCTGTTATCCTTTCTCTCCTTCTGCTCCCTGCTCCACCACACACTGGCCTGGTTCTACCTCTTACCCCTGTCTCTGATGGGCACCATGAAATCCAACAGTAGGGCCCAGAAAACCTGCAATTTTCCTTCCCTGGGACAATGTATAATTAGAATCCTTTTGGTTTAGGATATTTTGAATCAGATAATAAATCATTTGAAACACTGAAAGGGGAATTTTCACCTCACAGACTTAGAAGAATATGTTCTTTTAACAGCCGGGAGGGCATCTGTAAAGCCAGTTGTTTTTACATCTCTGATCTCATTTTGAAGATCTTCAGCTGAAAGTTATTTAGACTCAGAATCACAGATTTACTGCATCAGTGAATCAGAGAATGGCTGAGGTTGGAAAGGACCTCTGGAGGTTATGTTGTCCAATTCCCCTGCTCAAGCAGGGGCTCACAGGTTGTCCGTGACTGTGCCCTGGTGACTTCTGAATATCTCCAAGGGTAAAGACCCCACAACATCCCTGGGCAACCTGGGCTTGTGTTGAGCCATCATCACGGTCCAAACGTTGTTTCTGATGTTCAGAGGGATCTTCTGTGTTTCAGGTTTGTTTTTTCCTGCCAAGCTGATTTCCAGCTGGGTGACCCCCTGCACATACTGGAGCCTGGGGTTGCTCCTTCCCAAGAGCAGGACTTCCCCTTGTTGAACTTCATGGAGGAACTCCCCTTATAGAAAAAGGTTTTCCTCCTCTGTGATCTCCTGAGAGAACACACAGAAAAGTTTATTCATCAGAAAAATTCACATGTTATTTTATTCCTCCATACTCAGTGTTTTAGTTGTAATTAACTTAATCAGCATCACTCTTCAGGAAATCCTGCTGTGTTCCTGATGCAGAGAGAGGGACAAGGCAAATTTACCCAACACCAAGTTTTGCTGTGAAATCTCTAATGCTCATCTGATCAATTCAAACATGTTTTACAACATAAACATCATCTGATACATCAACTGAAACATCAAGACCAGGTTGGAAAAGGCTCTGACCAACCCAGGGTGCTGGAAGGTGTCCGTGCCCATGGCAGGGGATTGGAACTGGATGGGTTTTAAGGTCCCTTCCAACCCAAACTATTCTATGATTCAATGATTGTATGATTCTATGATCATAAACTGTGTGGAACTATTTTTTTTCATTATTATTGCAGAGAGATCACATAACAGACTCTGTAACATCTTGTAAAGTAAGATTGACCAAAAATTTTCAGTGTATTTCAGTGTGTTTTTTTAAAAAAGTGATAACTTCCACACCCTCATTCTTTTCATTTATGCGTCATTCCTTGCAACCTTCCACACTTTTCTCCATAAATCTTTCTTCTTATCTTCCCAAAAGGTTCTATGAAACTACTGTACTATGTAAAATATTGATTTTAGTACCTTTTAGATAATGTTTCTCTTCTCCTCCAACGATGGGACAGATATTTTCCCAAGACAATGTAAAATAACACCAATCTTCAGATGAGAGTCTGGCAATAGCTCAAAATCTGGGAAGGGAAGACAGAGAATCCTTTGGGGAAACTGATGGAAATGTCAAGGATACAGAAGGAAATGAATAACATCTTCATTGCTGAAACATTCTCATGGACTGATGGGTTACATTTTGCTGGGGATAGAAATGATTGCATAGATGTTGCACATCACAGAGAAAATAGATGTGCCCCCTCTGGAATCTCACTCTCACTGCTTTTAAAATACCACGGAAGCTTTATCACAAACTCATCCATGATTTTGACACCAGTGCTAAATATGTTACTACAAACCCCAGAATCAATAGGCTGGGAGGCAAACCAATCCTTCAATCCACCTCCTGCTGTCACAGGCACTACTGTGTGACCACATCCTTGTAGCTACATCTGCCAATGATCCGTGCAGGAAACTTCCCTGTCAGAAACACTGAGAAGTTCTGCATGAATTCAGGGGCCAGAACAGAGTCAATTATTTGCCTTTTGACAACATATTTCAGGCTTTGAAAGGTGGAGACTCAAGAGTAGTGACCAAGGCTGTTCTGAAAATCAAACCCACCTCTACTTGCATAGAGCACTTGGAGGTCTCTTGCTTAAAGCGCTGTGTAAATCCTAAGTGCAGTTACATCTTAATATTTGGGAAGCATTATACTACTAATACTAATTTTATTTTCCATAAGGGTTGCAGAATCAAGGCTTTCATTATCTGTAACCACTTAGGATTCCAAGTTACTTTTGCTAAAGAGGGAATGATGGCTTTGGTGCCTGGGCTAAGATCCAAATGAGTAATTACATCCTGCAAGCCTACATTCCTCCTCAAGTTTTATAGGAGATAAAGTTCTTTTCACTTAGCAATGTTTCTTTTTAAGGACTGACGTTTTCCAAGCCAGAGGCAGCTGCATTTCACTGATGGGTGAAATAATCCCTATGTAAACATAATTTGAGTAAATCAAGTGCTTTGTGGTTTTCAAAATGCCATGTCCACTCCAATTCATGGTTTTCATTTGTTCCATGCGTGGAATAAAAACCTGTAATGCAAGCAAAACAAAACAAAACAAAACAAAAAATCCATGAAATCTTTGATTTCAGGGAACAGCCTAAGCACAGACAATGGGGAAAAATGCTTTGGGCAATTCACATTTACTTTCAAGTGTTTTGTTCACAAATAGCTTTCCATGAAATGGTGTTTAAATTGAGTATGATGCATATAAAAATAAAAGAGCTACTCACCTGCTGAAACTCTCATTAACAAAACTCTAAATAAGGTGAACTGAAATTAATAAATCTGTGAACTTCCTCGAGATATATTTTAACCATCAGTTGCTCAGTAAACAATTAATGGGGGTGAGTTTTTGCTTGTGTTCAGAAACACAAACTCAGAAGCTTGGGTTCAGTGTGCTTTACTTACTAATGAATCTCAGTGCATCAAAGCTGAGAGGTGCTAAGGCAGAAGAGCTGAAATGAATAAGTAAAAGGCAACAGTGAAAGTGCCAGGCATTTTAAGGTGTTTGCAAATCAGATCTTGAACTTAAAATATAGTCCTGTTCAGAACATACAGTTCAGAGAGCTGCTGTTGGCAATCTGTGGAACATTACTCATCGTACGTTGCCATGTCCAATCTTTTATTTCAGACAAGTAGTTACAGTCAAAGATAGAGTGAAAAGTTTCCTTTGGATGTTTTTCTTGTGAATGATCCTTTTCTAAAGAATAAGGGGAATAAAGAAATAATTTATCCTAAAGAATAAGTTCCCCTTTCCTGCTAGGAACAGGAAACCATTGTTTTTCAGGATAGGATCCATACTTAGATCCCACAAGGAAGAAAAAAAAGAAGAGGGAAACTTGAGCTAAGAGAATAATTCCTTTCTCAAGGTGAGTTGTCTGCACCAGGCATTTCTCTGTGGGAAGGGTGGTCTTGTTTTATCCCTGCTCATCTTGGATATGTTGCACCCCACTCATTCCCACTCAACCTTCACCCAGGCCGGGAGCACGTTTCTTCCTTGTGGTAATTCCCAAATTATTCCAGCACTAGCACTGCCCTGTGATACTGTTTTGCTGAAATACATAGGTTTGTTAGACTAAAAACTCTGAAGCTAAGCAGAATAAATCATAAACAGTGTTATTACTGCACAATAGTTCTTACCAAGCTAAACCTTGTTATTGCAAGGTATTGATTAGACTGGTCGAATCTCTCATAGCTTAAAGGATTTTACATCATTTACAGTAATTACAGTGTCTTCCTAACTGCCAAAGGTATCTCTGAGCTCCCTGAAGGATGTTCTGAACGAGCAGAATTAAGTGATAATTTCCCAGTGACTTTTGTGAAGCCAGGATTCTGTACACTTTGAGAGCATTTTATACTTACACACGTATTTCTGTGGGTTCTACTCTCCCAAACCAGCTCAGTGTTATGGGGAGAAGCAGCTCAGGGGATGGGACCCGCTGTCCCCACATCCCACGTTGCATAACCTGGCACCATCTGTTCCCCAGCTGCAGGGAAATCCCACACGTGGTTTCAGTCACATCGAGCCTGAAGCTGGAAATGCGGAGACACTTCATGTTCCCTCAGAGCTGTGACTGGGATAAAAATACCACAGCTTCCTTCTGCTGTGCCTGTGGGCTCGCTGATCCGGAATTTCTCACTGGAAGTTTGCCTTCCCAAAGGCTGCCATGCCCTGAGCGTGCCACTCCCTCAGACTGAGGTGCATTAAGGCACCACTCAGGGAATGAGCTCAGTTTCCCTGGATAAATCACTGGTTTTCATGTTCATTCGAGACACAAGCCTGGCTGTATAATCACTGTATAATAATTCCACCTCTTTTACAGTCCGATCAAGGGCTTGCACTCCCATAGTAAATAAGTTTATCAAAGCAGCAATCACAGTGAGTAATTTTCATTCATTTAAGTGACAGGCAGTGACATTACAATCTACCTTTGGACATGATTTCATTGTGAGTAAAGTGATGGAGAGAAAAGTGCCTTTCAGCCATGGGCTTCATTCACTGCTCATTGTGGGCTCCCAATGGCATTAATAGTTTTGCATTGGTACCTGCAAGGCTGGGCTAGTGCTCAATCACAAGTCTCCACTGGCATCTCTGGTATAGGATCAGGGCCTCTGGCTGCAGCACCTCAAATTCCTTTCAGTGAGTACCTTCTGACACCTGGATTTTTTTGTGAGGATCCACTGAGAGGCACCGTGACCCTCCAGAGCAGTAAAAATTAACAATATTCGAAATAATAGGAAAATATCAAAAATTTCAACTTTGAAAACTTTTCTCCAGTTGGTGGCATCAAATAAATAACTACCTTGAGCCTGGAGCAAGAATCCTTGAACTCACCTCCTAGTCCTGGCAGAGATTTGACCTTAGGCAAGGTCAAGTTCAGATTTTCTGTACCTCAGTGTCCCCATTTGCAGAGTAACAATTCTCACTGCACAAGAAGACCACGGGGCTTAATTACCATCCATAAACCACCTTGAAATCCTAATATAAAAGGTTCTGTAAAAGGGCAAATGTAATTACTGTTATTATAGTGCTGCAGCTATAAAATATTCATGGTATAATGGCAAGACCGATGAACACTCAGAAGTTTGTAAGATCAATTACTGTGCATGAATGCACAAGCACATTAGCAGGTTGTACAAGATGTGAGGCAATTTCCTTCCAACCATTAGAGTCCTGTCCTGCAGAGGGTCAAGAGCCTCAGTTTCCCTCCAAACTCAATGAGAAGCTCTTGAAAACATCAGGAGAGGTGGGTTCAAGTACCTTGCAGGATAAGAATCTGAAAAAAAAAAATAGAAATCCTCATCATGAAAGAAAATATTTTTTAAAAGTCAGATTTTTTTTTCCCCCTATTGATCATTCTAGTAAACTTCAGTGAACTGCTTTTCTGGAACCAAGAACCAAAGAATGGAGAGCTGGACCCACAGCTGATACCAACCACATAAATCGTGGTAGCATTTCTAAAGTCACTGCAGCTACATTGATTTATGATAGTGACATTCTTAAGAACAGGAAGCATTCTTGAAGGCCTTTTTTAAGCAAAAATGAGAGCTTTTACACCAAAAAAACCAAACACAGCATTGATAAAATAAAATTAAATAAATTTTTTAAAAAATCCACTTCTTTTCCTCAATCAGTGGCTACATATTTAAACAGGAAAAGTGCCAAGGACTAGTTTGTCATTGAGATATACATAAAAAATTTAGAACAACAACTGCATATACTGTGGGTTTGAATTATTACTGTTCCTCCTGTTCTTGCATTTGCTGTAATCTAAAGGGTCACAGAACCAGCTGTTTGGGTTTGAAGCAAGTTGTCATTAATGACTTTCTAACCAATTACAAGGCACGATAACTGATGGTGCTGTTATGCAATGCAGGTGTTTAAGGACTCCTAACTCTAAGACAATATTAAAAGTCATATAAAGTATAATCATTGCTGTCACATTATCTGGCTGCATTTTCTCAGAGAGCCTTGAAACTCTATTTACCACTGTCACCACATCCCACCCCTCCTTCCCACCACACCTGAGCTCGTGTCCATTTGGCATTTCCTCAGGTTGGAACTGATGGCAAAATAGGTTTTTTATAAATATGAATCTTGGTGTTTCAAAGATAATATCAAAATCTTCATTTCCCACAATAATGTGGAATGAGGTTGGAATGTAATATTTTCAGGGGGAGAAAACCTTTCTCTTCAGCCCAGTGTCTCTCAGTGATCCACAAACGGGAAATTTCCCAGGGAAAAAGAAGCAGTCAACAGTTACCTTTCCCTCCCTGCAAGCCCAGTGTGAGGTCTGTGATTTGGAATAGAGCCCCGAAGCTCTGGAGGAACTCTGTAACTGCAGCTGGGAGTTCTCAGAGCAAATTCTCCTCCATTAGAAATTGTAGAGCTGGAACTTCAGTCAGAGGACCTCTTTTCAGTGAAGACCAAGAAAATCATACCTACAAATAACAGTGACCTTGGGCTCCTTGACTGCTGGATGATTTAGGTTCAGATGCTTCCAAGCTTTCCAGGGCCAGGAGGTCTCATCTGGCCTCTTTTCACAGGAGAGGTACCCCAGAACTTCAAGTCCTTTGACTAAAAATCAAATTTCCCAGCCCACCAGGCATTTGGCAGCAAACCTGGCCAGCTTCCAGGCTCCCAGTGGCAGTTTGACTAAATGTTTTCCACAGAGTGTGCAGATTCCCATTCTCCAGCTCATCCCAACAAAAAGGAGGAACAGTGGGAAGCACATTTTGATTTTGGAGAAACAGCAATAGCCTTCATGTGATCAGCCTACCTTAGTGAACTTGGATTGAAATGCTGGAATATTTCAGTTCTGCAGCACAAAAATGCAGCAAGGAAAAATAAAGCAATGCATCTTTTTTTTTTTACCATCAGTTTAGGATTTAAAATTTTCCACGACTTCAGAATCATTTATGGAGCCCAAATTTTCCAGATAGTCTTGCCTCTGGCATAGCAAATAGATGACCTTAACAAAGCTCTCTTGGAGCACAGGAGCCCAAAAGCTTTGCTATAATTTATGGCAAATGTCTTGAATTTATGTTCACAGGCGGTCCAGCACCTGCATGGGTCTTCCTGCATCCTGGTGTTTGTTCAAATCACATTATTACATAAATATGCAAATATAACATTTAAGCCCATGTTTTAAGACTTTTAAGACTGGGGGAATAGATGCACAGAGTGATAAAAAGAAAAGTATTTTAATACTTAGTGAAAAAATAGTAATTATATGAAGCTATTCAAAAGAATACAACAGTAAAATGGTAAATGCTTGTACATTAGCAGCTGATAAAAACAGTGACTCATGAGAAAGATCTTCTGTTGTCCAAGATATTCAGCACCCACAGCTTTTGAAATTAAATTCATGACACAACATATTTCTTTTTAATGATAAATTTTGACACAATATTTCTTTTATTTCCTTTCCTTTATAAGGATATTCAGGGAATATATTTGTGCTTTTCTTTCAGCATTGGGCTGTTCATCTCTGTGTGAATGACAGTGCAAGGTCAGAATCCTCAAATCCATTAAAACTGCTACAAGTTCTAGAAATTCCAAAAATCTAAGATTCAAAAAAATAATAATCTTTCCAGCACCTAAGGGGAGATGAGTTCACAACTGATGAGTAGAATTACCTACAACCTCTGCCCAAAGAAAGCCCAGCCCATGAAGTGATTTAGACCAGATTAAATGTGCATGAATCTTTGTAGAATGTCAGGTCTGACCAAATGAACAAGCTCAACACCTGCAAATATTATGTGTTTTGTCAGAAAATCTTGCCCCTTTCACCCAAAAACTTTCCTATCCTACGTGTGCCTTTTGCTCTGTTCCTTATGCACTGAAGAAATCCCATCCTGCCTTAAAGAATTCACAGGATGAGTGTTTGAACAATCAGAACTTGTGAACAATACCTTTCTGCATATGCATTAGGTGTTCTAAAAGTTCTGCCTAATGAATAATCATGAAGATAATGTAACTGAGTCCCTGATTCAGGAAGGATGTCATTTTGGGTCGCATGCTTAAAAGATGTGAAAAATCAGGGCATTTCAGGCACGAGAATGACACTCAAAGTGATGACAATGGAAATATCAAGGCTGGAATGAGTGATGTGATAGATGAGAACACTGAGGAAATTTAAGAAGGGCAGGAAAAATAAGAAAGATGAAACTTGTGATGGATTTAATGCCTGAGATATAATATAAGAATACTGGATTGGGGGCAGAGGGGAAAAATCACCTTGCCTCGGAAAGATGTAAGGATGAAGATAAGTTAAAGCACATTTTCCACAACAGGCTCTAGAAGGATCATTCAAAGAAGGAAGGAATAACTTGGGAGCTGCAGTTTGTCCCAGGCAGAGGCAAGGATGGATGGTGTGACACTGGGATGCACAACTGGCTGCGTAGGTCAATGACAAGGTGTTTGTCTTGTCTGCAAAATCCAGGATCCTCAAGATGTGATGGATGCAGAGCCAAGGGGTCCTGCAGTTAACCTGGATGTCAGTGGATGATAACAGGAGACAACTGACAGAGTGGCTGACAGAGTGGGTCCTGAAGGAAGGGGTCTGGTGATAAAGGAAATAAAGGAAAAATCCAGCAAGATTACAATGGGGAAATAAGGACTTAATAGGACTTTAATAAGCCATCCCAGAAGAGCTGTCAGAGAGCCAGGCTGATACATGAGAGTCAGGCTGAGAGAGATATATCACAGACTGAGACCTGTGAGGCTTCTGAAAGAAGTTAATAGCTTTCCATCTTTCATGTAGGCTGGACATGGACTGAAGTTCCTTGCACAAAATACAGACCTTACGGGGGGAATTTCATCCCCCATCAAAATGTAGCCACCTCTCTGGTGGATTGTCCAGTTTCCTCTCCCACCATCACTGCTAAATAGCTTTGGAAGAGTTAGCAGAGAGTAATTTCCTCTCTTTGAAACTATTCAAGTAATTTATGTGAGCAAAATGTAATTATCCAAACTGAAATCCAGCCAGCAGACTGGTTTTACATTTCTGCTGAAGCAAAGCCACCAGAAATAGGCAGGATTCCTTCTAGCATGAAGCAGAGTATGGATTGAATCCTGGCTCAAGTGGAATGAAATGGCCCTGAACAATTCCTCCTGGGAGGTGTTAACTCCAGCCCTCCCTGTTTTCAGTGTGACCAGGGTGCTCAAACACCTTTTCTCACACCCTGGTGCAGTACATGTAAGAGGGTAATTTGAAAAGGTGACCTTTATGAAGACAAAGGGAGATTTACTCACATCTGCTGCTGGTACAGGGTTTGGCCAATAAACACATTCTTTTGTGCTGCCAAAAGTAAGTCCTGTGTTGATCAATCCTGACCCTGCAAGGGAATCAAATTTAACATCGTAGTCCCAAATGCTATGCCTGGAAGACAGCCAGGGAATAACCCAGGGTGGGAAATCTATTGGGCTGGACTCACAGCATGTGCCTGAGCCCCTTAACACAGGTGGGGGTGAGAAGTGCCAAAATCCAGCCCCAAACTGCTCAGACAAGAATTCCCTGGTGGGTCTGCGTGCCAGATCCTCAAGCTTTGCAGCTCAGCTGCAACCTGGCCAGATGGGTGAGTGGGTGGCAGTAGGAGCAGACAAGCTGGGAGACTTAATGTGGTTATCCCCTGCCATGGCAACCCTCCCCTGGCACATCTTTGCTGCACAGAAGGACAATCTTGCCTTTGTAGTTAAAGATAAAGCAGGAATCTCAGAAGCAGGTCCCCTGAGCATCTGTGTCACTGCACATTTTACTGCTTCATTTGTTCTCTGCAGTGTCCCACTGGAAGGAGTGATTTGTGCTTGCAGTATTACATCACCTGTAGGATTGCTTTTTGAAAATGTATCTCATCTATCATGTCACAATTGTTTCCTCTTTTAACGAGCTCATACCAATGAATCCACCTATGGAATTACTCCATAAACACAAATCGTAAAAAAAAAAAGGAAGAAGAAATTAAATATTTTCTGGGATGCCTTCATAACTGTCCTTTCCAGCTCTCTGCTCCAGGATGCTTTGAGGATTAATTAAATATTTTCTGGGATGTCTGCATAGCTGTCCTTTCCAGCTCTCTGTTCCAGGATGCTTTGAGGATTAATTAGTTGATGTTCATGGAATGATCTGAAAATAAAAAGTGCTGCACAATTGGAATTCACCTGTGCAATTCTTGCTTTCCAGTAAGAACTTTGTCTCATTTAGCCACACAGGAGTGACCTCTCAACTGGACTGTAACCAAACTCTTACCTATTCATGGAATCACAGAATGGTTTGTGTTGGAAGTGACCTTCAAGACCATGAAGTTCCAACCCCTGGCATGGGCAGGGACACCTTCCACTAGCCCAGGTTGCTCCAAGCCCCGTCCAACCTGGCCTTGGACACTTCTTTAAAATCACTGAAGATGCAACTTGTGTCCTCGCTGCCTTGCTTACTGAACTTGGATGCAAAAATCATCAGTTCCTAAAAGGTCACCCAGAAGGCTTCTGTGTGTTGCTTGTCCATCATACAAGTTAGAGAGAGCTACAGGGCTGTCTTCAAATTGTGAGGCGACTTCTCTTAATCCATCCTGATGTAACAAAAAAGCAGTTTAGAGCTTATTCCTAAACCATTTCTTGTGCCTGGCTGGGAAGAGTGTTTCAAGGACTGCCCTTCTTTCTGAAATCACTGTCTGTGGCAATTTTTGCCTATTTCTCTTTTGGGCCATGTGATGAAGGACCAGTTACATGCTGTGGTCAGTATGAAGAACAGTGGTGCTTTCTTCCAAATTCAACAAGTCCCTTCTTTATTTTACCCCAGATATTTTGCTCGGAGTCCCAGATTTATATGATTTTTTTTTAAAATCAGATCTTTAAAATTCGATCTTTAAACCAGATTATATGATTGGAATCTCAGCTTGCCTTTGAAGCACAGCTTGGATGCACCTCAGATGGTGATGGGAAGCCTCTGTTTTTCTACATCAGCCACAAATATCTCCTGAAATCTGACTGATAATCAGAACAAACCTCTGCAAAATCCAGATGGCAAACTCTGTCTGTTCTCAGAGCTGAAGGAAACTATTTATGGTCAGCCCTAAGGAGGCCACGGTCTTAAAAAGTGGAAGTTTCTCCTAAGAGTAGGACACAGCAATGGTTTTTAAAAGCATGGCACATTTTGGGTGTCTCTTGCTGTCCAAAATCACCTGCACTGTTTGTACAGTAGTGTCTGCCTTTGGCTTCCTCTGCAGTGACAACTTCAAGTGATAGAAGATATTTACATTTGAGTTTGATGTTCAGCCCCAGTTAGAACTCTGATCCTGAGAAATGTGTTTTTTCTCAAAGGACTCTACAACACAGATTATTTTAGCACTTTTTAGCAGTTGAATTTATGAAGCTGTCTATAAATAAAAGGAGATGCTTTAAAGCTTTTTAAAGTTTTGTAGGGAATCTGTGTCCTTGGAGATCTTTCCACACCTCTTAAAATAGTCTGAGTTCTCTTCTAAGGGTATTGACTCCTCTAATTTTGCGTTTGGGGATTGTTTTATTCCCAAGATAACACAACACACAGACACTGTGATGGTTTCCCTAAGTAGGCCAATCAATCTAAATTCTTCATTTTGTCACTACTGAACAGTAGCTGAAGAATAACAGATACCACAGAATAATGTCATAGAATCACAGAATGGTTTAGGTTGGAAGGGACCTTAAAGGTCAGCTGATTCCAACTCCCTGCCATGGGCAGGGACCCCTTCCTCTATCCCAGATTGCTCCAAGCCCTGTCCAACCTGGACTTGAATATCAACAGGTAAGAGCTTTCATCAGTTTATCATTTCAACCGCCCCCCTAACATATCTATTTTCTTATTTCATTGCCTGAAACTAAGTTCTCCATTTCTTCAAACCCCCTGCACAGCCACTGTATCCTCCTTGAGACAGGTTCAAATACTTCCTCTTCTCAGGAACATTTCCCCAGCCTACACACAACGTGCTTAATTTCATGGAGCAGTGATCCCTGTCTCATTGAGCTTCTAATCTAAGAAACAAATTGCACTTGGGCCTCATTTTATGGATACATCTACTAAGAAACAGAATTAAAGGCGGTTTTTCTTTCTGAATGGTGCAATTCTTTGCAAGTTTCAAAAGAAGATGCACAAAAAGAACTTGCTGGAAACAACTGAAAGATTTCTGCTGTGATATTCACAGCTCAGGCATTGTTTCCATTCTCAGTTGTTTGAAATTGATTCCTTTCCTCTTTTTTTTTTGTTTTTCTTCACGTCACTACAATATTAAAAAAACCAGATGTCTAAAACACTGTTGGAATGATGTTCAATATTTAATTGGAAAACCTTTTTCTTTTTTGTTAATAATACCATTGATTTGTAACACTATTTCTTTTATCTACCTCTACTTAATTTAATTTTCAATTCAGAAAATCAGAAACTTTGTGGGGGTGTGTGGGGGAAATGAAAAAGAAAAAAGGTTTTGACAACTTTTAATGAAAACCAATAATTTTCGAGTCTGTTTCTGATACAAAACTTTGTTTTCTTGAAAAAAACCTCAACCAGATGTACAGGCGAACCTAACAAAGCAGCACAACCTTTGTAAATCCATCATTTAAATGCAAGATCCACTGGGGTGAAATGTGGCAACTGTTTAATAATGCACAGCAGCACTATACAGTAATTTCAGATGAGAAGACAAGGGGAATGACATATGGAATTGAAAATGCAGCCTGAGTGTAAGCAGGCAAAATGTAATCATCTGGATGAGAGTTTTGCCACGGCAACAGAGCAGGCAGCCCTGCACAGACAGATATCACCACGAAATCTTTAATGACAACTTGTCAAGGTGTCTTCTATGTCTCCTTCTTAAGAAGTGACATCCAGAAACACAGAGAGAGAGACCCTGACTTCCCCCTTGAACACTGGTCCATAAAAACTGAAAGGAATAAGCTCCTTGTAGTGAATCATTATCATCATTTCCTTTTGATATTGGTTGTATTTTTGGAGTTGCCCCTGACTGGGTGGTGATAAACACTGGTTAGGCTTTGGTGCACCTGAAAAGGTCAAAAATGCATCACAGTGAATCCCATCTGGATGTGTGAGGATAGGGATGAGAAGGCATATTTTCATATTTTTTTAGAGAGTGTTTGTGTTTTTGAAAGTTTAGATTATTCCCTCCCTCCACCATCCTTCTAATGCTTTGCTCTCAAGCCTCATTGGTTTCTTCTGATGGGCATGTGCTAAATTTGCTTCTGGAGCAACAATTTAAAGCCAAAAGGGATGGAGGGCCAGCTACACTTTTTAAAAATTTCTTTCTTTATAATTCTTGTCTACAGGAAAAAAAAAAAAAAAGAGCCCTTTGTCCATCAAGGAACATCAGATCAGGGGGATCAAACAATATTTCAACTCATCACGTCCGAATGCAAAAAGAAGCATTTTGTAGGCCTTAATAAGTCAAAATGAAGCACCAACTCAAAGAAAATTCATTTGATGGGGTATTAAACAACCTGGTCTAGTGGAAGGTGTCCCTGCCCATGGCAGGAGGTTGGAACAAGATGATTTTTAGGTCGCTTCCAACCCAAACCATTCCATGAGTCTATGAAAGACCGGAAGTTGAGAGTGTTGTATTAATACCTAACAGAAACTTTCTTTCAGGATTACTGAACTATTCTTATATTTTTAACAACAATATTTAGATTCTTTAAAGTGTTCTCTGAGGTGAATACTCCCAGTGACATCTGTTTCCAGTCACAACTGTTTAATAGGGAATCAAATCATGACTTATTTCTTCTGTGAAGTTTGATGGAGCAAAAAAGTTGGGAGGTTGCATTTTTCAGAGGAGCAGCATGTAAGGTCTTTAAGCACCTTGACATCATCACCAGGATATTCAAAAGTGCCCAGGGATGCTGACCATTCCACAGGAAGGTGAGCTAAGAACTTTGGAAAAACCTCAGCAAGTTCCTGTCTGATCTTGGCTGCGTTTTAGACAATGCCAGGTCAGAGTGGGGGAGAGAACCAGAAAAAGACAAAAAAGCTCCCCAGAAAACAACAAAAAACCAACAACCCCCCCCCCAAAAAAAAACCTAATCAACCAAAGAGAAACACAACCCAAAAGAAAAACCCCAAAACAAAGAAAAATACCCCACAAAACAAAAACCCAACCCAAACTAAACAAAAAACAAGACAGAACAAAACAAAACAAACCAATAAACAAAAAAGAACACAAACCAAAAACAAAACCCAAAATCAACTAAATAAAAGAAAAACAGTCCAGAAAAATTGTCTTTGGAATGGAAATATTATACAGTTGCTTGAAGGATGCTGGGCTTCAAAAAGCTCTTCATTAGATTAGAAGGATAAATTAGATTCCAAGTTGGATATAGAGCTTGCTGTTAAAAAATCATATTTTGCCTGAGGTCTTTTCTTTTCTTTTCTTTTCTTTTCTTTTCTTTTCTTTTCTTTTCTTTTCTTTTCTTTTCTTTTCTTTTCTTTTCTTTTCTTTTCTTTTCTTTTCTTTTCTTTTCCCCTTCCCCTTCCCTTCCCTCCCATCCCCTCCCCTTTATCCCTGTACATGTCTGCAGAACATGAGCACCTTGCCCTTCATCTCCACACTCTGTGGCTCCATAGTCACAAAAAACAATTGACAGGGAAATAAGAGCTGAAGGTTGATAACAAAGGAAACATTCCCCCGAGGCAGCCACTGTCTGTACTGCAGAAGAAGAAATAGTGAGCATATTATGAACCTATTTTTGTATCATAATTCCTTTTGCTATATGATGTTGCCCAGGGTTCTATGACTGAAGAGATAAAGCTCTCTCCATCTTCATTAGGAGAGAGCTGGGAGACAGGGAAGTTGTTCATTAGACAGAGAGATCAAGACAGTTGAGTAAAAAATAACAGAGCTGGGGTAGGAAAACAACAGTGACCAGGAAAAGGAGTGGAGCAGACAGAGTGAGCGGTGAGCAGAAGGGAGCACAGAGGTAAAGCCAGGAGTCCTGTCTTTATCAATCAAAAGAGAAACCTGGAAAAGTCACAGTAAGAGGAAATGAAGCAGATCAGTGAGATGGTGGGATACCTTGGTCAGACTAGTGGGAAGCAAGACAGAAAAAACACAAGCAAAAGTACTGGCAACCACGGCTGAAGTGAGAGGGTAAATACCATCCATGAGGAAACAGAGATGAGCCAATGCTTCTGATCTCCCACCTTTCCCCTTCTTTTTTGTTTTGCTTCTCCTTTCATCTTCCTGGCAGCTCATCCTGGAAAAGTTCACAGCTTTGCTTGTCCCTCTGATGAGCTGAGCATCTTGTTTTTGGCTGAACTAACATACAGTGGCGATAAGAAAGAAAACAAAATGAAACCCTGACTTTCCTGAAACCCACAGGAAATTTTTCAGTGATGTCAGCAAAGATTTCAGCCACAATGTTTTGTGAACTTTGCACTTGGAGTCTGTATTTCAAAAATGACACATATACACTGTAGATACCTACACTCCCTTCGTAGTTAATGAAGAGAAACAGGGATTTCGGAGCTGTCACTCACCTCTTCAAAAGGGAAATTTATAGAAGAGGTAAAATCCTGAAATAGCCTATTTCTTGCATAAATTCCAAGCCTGGGAGGGCCTGGCTCATGTGTAGATGTCTATAATGCACCGAGATGAATCCTTCTGTCTGTGTCTGAGGAAGAGCAGTGAGTGATAAAGCCATGAAATCAGACTTGTGAAGGGAAGGAATGTGTCAGGCTTGGGGGTCATTCCTTTCTCACTTCTTCATCAGGCTTCATTGCTTCTCTCCTCGCTTTCCCAGATAAGTCATTCTCAAGAGTAAAAATGAGAATCCTTCAATCTGTGAGTCATTTGAGTGCATAATATTGCTTGCAATGAGGGGTGGCTGAGATGCCTGAGGCAAGTCTTTCCATCAGCTCTGCTGGGACTGGGGAATGATGAAGGTGTTGGATGGAGGAACTGGCTCGAGCTGGTGGAAGAGAATCAGATGCTGAATTAGTCATCTGTCGTGAGGAGGAGTAGGAACTGAGCAGGTAAGTTATGGGGGGGAAAAAAACCCCATGCATCATCCTTCAGTCTCCCAGACTCTCATTTCCATTTCCTAATGAAAAATGAACAGGCCAGCAACTAAAAGTTCCAAAAACTTTAAAAGGCCATTCAAAATCTGACAGGGGAAAAAAAAAATAAATATCCGCAGCACTTCAGAAAGTACTGGGATATATAAGCAGATGGTCTGTTTGCTTTCCTGAAGCATAAAAAATTAAATTGATGTTTCTAAAGCAGCATCCAGGCCTTTAAAGATAATAACCAGACACGATGTCTTTTGCACTGAAGTGCAGAAAACTCTGGTAATGAACTGTGGGAGCAGAGTGGGTCCAGTCCACCTCCTGTGAACTAAAAGATGTAGTGTTAGAGGTGCAGATGGCACAGGCACACTCAGCTGCTCCTATATGTCTTTTGTTTAGTAAATACTATATTTAATGGCCTGCCATTAACTGCTGAACATAGGATGTTAATTTTTGCATTTAAATAGTAAAACTTCAAGGAAGTTCATAATTGCATATCTTTTCACCAAATGACAGGCCATATGCTGGGAAGTTTCAAGCCACTAATTAAACAAAACATGCCCAAGCATGTTTTTTAACAAATACTGTACATCGTTATTTAAATTCAGGGCAAATACTGTTCTGAGCACTACAAATAGCTAAAATGGTGTTTAATAAGATACACCATCTGCATTTCAAATTGATGCCACCCACATTTAAATCTCTTGAATAATCCCACTGAACAGTTACTGGGGAACAGAAATGCATTCATGGCTCATTCTGTGGATCTGATCCCACTGTTCTCGGCAATTCTCGTTGGGTTATTAAACTCACTGGGGTAAAACTGCCAAAGTGCTCACTGCCAGCTTCCAGATTACACTCATGGAGAAGTGCACCAACCAAACTGAACTGTCCTTTAAGAGCTCTGGAAAGGGAGTAATTGGAAGTAAATCAAAATATACTTGGGGTTGTTTCTCCCCCCCCACTGCCCCCACTAGATTTGGCTACTCAGAGCTAAGAACATATGGAACCCTACAGATTGTGTGATCTCCAGATAGCTGCTGGGGCCATGCTTTAATCAGCTGAGATGCAGCACACTGGAAGGGAGGGCAGAGAACAAACCTCAAAACAGGAAAATGATGGCACTCAGGCATACAGACATTTCCCCATCTCTCCTCCCTGCCTCCCCAAGACAATGAGCCTGAAATGCAACAGCTGTTTGGTTTAGCATCCAAACATCCACCATGTACTGGGTTTGCAGGTGTTCAGAGTCCAAAGCATGTTGCCTCATCTATGCCAAGACAGCTGGTGCAAAGTCACAGGCTAATTGTGACAATTCTCCTACCAAGTAACTATAGGGGATAGTTATGACAATTAACATGGCAGAAATGGAGCCAGGGGAGGGAGGGACTTCAGCAAAGACATCTGCTGGGAAAATAAAGTCAGTATGTTCCTTTTCTAATCTTTTGTTTGTTTATCTTATTTTGTGCTTTTGTTGTTTGGGTTTTTTTTTAATATTTGAAAGTTTTCTTTTCTGCTCTGCAGCTGACGTTTTCTTGTGGGCAATTACACTCTCCCTGAGATTATTTATCAGTACACTGTGAAAATTACTTCCTGCAGAAGCTGTGGGATTGTCTTAAAACCTCTGAGAGCTTGGAAATATAGCCAAGGCTTCAGTTCTACCTGGTTGGGTCAGAAATATATTGAACGACACCCAGAAGATTAAGCCAGAGCAGGTCCTGACACTATAAATAGAAAAGCAAAGCAGCAGCTCAGGGCTTCTGCCTTTCAGCATTAACTGAATTTACTTTTTGGTGATTTAGAAGGGAGGCATAAAGATGAAATGTATCATTTATATCTGTGGTATGAAAGGTCCTAAAAGTTGTGTGCAGAGCCCCATTAAACTGCCTCTCCTACAGCCTCTGCAGTGGCAAAGGGACTGTATGTTTTCACAGGCATTTGGCCTGTTGGAGATACAAGCACCAGGTGAGTTCTTTCACTTTATGTCATCCTCTTAATCTGATCCCTCAGCAACAAGTCATCTGTAACACACTGTGTCTTCCCCAATGGCAAGGATAAACCAAATGGGCTCTAGAGTAAAAAAAAAACCAGCTTGACCTGAAATTTTCACCCACCAGCCCTGATGCTTTGAGCTGCAGAGAATTTTATGAGATTTTAAGATCTTGGTTGGACTGTTTAGGTTAGATTATATGGTAGGAAGAAATTTTTCCATGTGAGGGTGGTGAGGCTCTGGCACAGGTTGCCCAGAGAAGCTGTGGCTGCCCCATCCCTGGAAGTGTCCAAGGCCAGGTTGGATGGGGCTTGGAGAGACCTGTCTAGTGGAAGGTGTCCCTGCCCATGGCAGGGGGTGGAATGAGATGACTTTTAAGGTCCCTTCCAACCCAAACCCTTCTGTGATTCTATAAACTGTCTTTTCTGATGCTGCACTGTAGTTCCTCTCTCCCAGCTCTGAACCAGGTCTCATCTGTTGTGTTCTGTTCATCCATCCTTTCTGGTTTCAGCTTTGGATTTCAAGAGGACAGAGGCGAGAAAACTATTACTGACCTCAGGGGCTTGTGTCAGCTCCAAGTAATAAATCCAGTGAAACTTTCTAAAGGCATTCTTGCCACATTTATTTGTTTCATTTCAGCTTCCAAACACCACTACTTGCCGTGTTTCCCAGATTCCTCACCACACTTCATTTAAGGAAGGGTTTTACGAAATGTTCAGCCATGCTCTGTTCTATTCTTAATGGATTCTGGAGGGGTGTTCTTTGACTTCCATCAAAGTAGAGTTCTGCCACTATTGAGTGCTTGTGAAAATCTCATCCTTCTGGTATCAATCTATCATTTTTAATTAAGTACAAAGAGGACTATAGTCTATATTATGGATTAATGGTCTGAAAAATTTCATTTAAATTTACATAAACCAAAGAAATTATTATAAAAGCAATAAATCTAGCAGCACTGGTACATTTTGTTTTCATTCTTTATTCTTTTTTTTCCCCTTTTTCTAGCATTATCCTCCTTGAAAAGCAGCTGAATAGATGTTCTTAATTCTGTCTTAAAAAAATTGAATTGCTGAGTTCAGCATGGAGTCCTAAGTTAAGAATCTGGGGTTAATTCGATTGTAAATGGAAATAGGAAAAAACCCTTTAATTTTTACAGTAGTGTGAGCCAACACACATAACTGAGAAAGAAAAAAGAATTCAGGAGAGATTTAGATGGGATATTGGGAAGAAATTCTTGGCTGTGAGGGTGGTGAGGTCCTGGCACAAGTTGCCCAGAGCAGCTGTGGCTACCCCATCCCTGAAAGTGTCCAAGGCCAGGTTGGATGGGACTTGGAGCGACCTGGGCTAGTGGAAGGTGTCCCAGCCCATGGCAGGGGGTTGAAACAAGGTGGTCTTTAAAGTCCCTTCCAACCCAAACCATTCTGTGATTCCATGATTCCAAAAGGAAAGCTGTGTGCAAAAGCAGCTGGCACCCACTGGAGCTGGAAGCCCCTTGATGATGCTCAGAAAAGCACATTTTGCATTGTCTGTACACATGGGGACCAGTCAAGCCCGATGTATTAATTCACTCAGTAGGGGCAGTCAGGGAGACCAAGCAGCCCAGAAAACAGAACATCAGGCAAAGGACACAAATCTTTGCTCTTTGCTGCACGAAATGCTACCCCTGTGAAAAAACACTGTTTGCCTCATCATTGCCTGCCAGCAGCCACCCTCTGCACGGACAGAGATCAATCTGCACCGTGGCCTCAAAGGCAGAACCTTGAAGATACAAAACAGGTCTTGAAACTTCTCTGCAACGAAAACACATCCACCACTTGTGTCTGGTTGAAACATGCCGGGTCCTGAGCGTGTGCAAGAGCCTGGTTCGAGCTGGATTCCCTACATAACATTTGCCAGCACATGCTCACGTTGAGCCACTTGTCCGTGACATGATGTATTGTTCTGTAATTACTTCTTTATGCCACGTTCCAGCCACATTCTGAATGTCACACATTTTAATTAGCTACGAGCCCATTAAAACGATGCCTTTTCACTCTGTGTGTCCTGGGAAGGCTGGGCTGTTTTAAAGGAGTGATTGAAGCCTGCAAACAGAAGCAAGCGATAAGACAAAATTAACTGGACTCATTGTTTGTAAAAAGCAAAACTCACAATCTGTGAATAATTATTTTTTCCCATTAAATGCTATGCCAGGATATTCTTCTGGCAAGACCCTCTCGGGAACTGTATGTGTGAGTATTTTATGGTGTCACTCTTCTTAGGTAGTGTGACACTTTTTTAATAAGTCATCAAGTTACACCTCCTGGTTTTCCTATTTAAAGATGAAATGGACCCCTGACACTTCCAATAAATCATACCTATTCATGCATGCATCCATAGACTCACTAAACTTCAGCTTTTAATCTCATTTCTGTTTGGGGTTACAATAATATTGAATGCCAGATTTTTCCATGTTTTCCCAGGGATAGATTTTTCAGACTGACCTTGGAAAAGGGGGAGGTGACAGAAAGGAATAAAATTAGACAGGAGGAAAGAAAGAAGAAAGGAAACACTGGGGGCTGATTGCAGGAACAAATGGGACATAACTGAGATTCTCAGGAGACAAGGATGTTGCAGAGAAGAAATGGGTCGGATTTGTTCAGCTATCTTCTATATATGGAATCACAGAGTGGTTTGGGTTGGAAGGGACCTTAAAGATTCTTCCAACCCCCCTGTCATGGGCAGGGAGAGCTTTCACTAGCCCAGGTTGCTCCAAGCCCCATCCAACCTGCCTTTTAACACTTCCAGAGATGGGGCAGCCACAGCTTCTCTGAGCAACCTGTGCCAGGGCCTCCCCACCCTCACAGGGAAAAATTTCTTCCCAATATCTGATCTAAATCTTTCATCCTTCGTGTGGTCTCATTGGACAGGGTAATGAATTTTTTCTTCAACAAATAAGCAAAAAAAGTCACCCCTATATATTTTCTCATACAATAAAATGAAAGATTTCAGATGAAAGTATTTAGGTTTGGGGGTTTGTTTTGATCTTTTCAGCAGACATTGTGACTTCCCTACAGAAAGGCAATACTCTTCATTAAAAAAAAATCATGATTAGTTGACAATGGAGTTTTATATCAGATTAATTTCTCTGCAAGTCCCTGATGTTTTCTCAAGGGACAGAACTGCTGCCACCACTGTGACCCACACAATAAAGTAACGGGGGGGGGAGGGCACAGAAAAGGGAAAAGAGACCAGAATCCCAGGTGAGTCTTGAGGATTTGTCTGTTTGTCTCAGATCCCAGCAGATATTGCTGTTAATGTCGCAGAGAATGGCAAACAGACCTTTAACCTGAGGGATCAACACTTGGTGTGGAACTGAACAGAGAGAGTCATCTAACATTTTTCTTTTTCTTTTCTCCTTTTTTCTTTCTTTTTTTTTTAATAAATTGCTCTTTAGTTACAAACAGTTACTGCTGAACTCCAGTCTCCTTTTGCCTGCCTCCCTTTCAGACTCTGCTCCTGATCATCAGCACTGAATGTAGAATCTTATCTAAATGCTTAGCTCCAGCAAAGCACATTGTTAGTATTTGAAATATTAAGGGAAAATTGATTTTCTCCTTTAAAGAAGTGTATTTCTGTGTTGTGGTGATTAGGTGTGAATATTCCATTACCTTTCCCACATAAAGAGAACCTCCTGGGAGCGCTTGGAGGGACGTATTGTACAATAATGATTATTAGATGAGTTCCACCTCCTCAATACAGAAGTGAGCAGTCTGCAGTGAGATTGTCTATTTACCAAAGGGTTGCTTCAAAAAAATAAAATTACTTTTACAGTAATTTGGATGTTTCATCCATGGAAGAAACTTGAGAACTGGATAAGAAATGGAAGGGCGAGAAGCTAATTTATCAAAATTATTTCTCCCAAAACTAGTCAGGATTTTAGACAATTCCCTAAGGAACTGCAGCACAAATAGAAAACAAAGGGAAGAGAGAGGAGCAGCACAGTTACAAACCAGCCACAGCAGGTCATGTTAACCAATGGCCCAGAGTTTATGGTGTCAGCCCACAGATGAAAACCTAAATCCAATTCCATGTTCTGCTTGAGGAGATTTCATCCCCCTCTTTCCTGGAGGAGGATCCACGTTGCTGCAATGAGGCACATTCCTACAAGGGAGATGGAGCATTCAACGCCTCCTGTTGATGCAGTTCCATCTGCCATTGCTAATTACACTTTCACCTGACATGAGGTTTGATTATTAATTGTCCTGATTGCTAAACTCATTCTTCTTCCCTGCCTCGGTGAAGTGAAACAGAGATTTTGTAAGCCCCAGCTCAAACTTGTCTCTACCTCCCTGGGCACGTCAGTATTCCCTGGAGTCTGGAGTCTTTGCTTTAAATGGATGTGCTGCTTGTTTCAGACTGCAGCCTCCGGTGAGTTCTGTAGTAGTATTTTCTCCCTCAAGTCCTCCTGGTAGAGGGGTCATATTCTGTGTTCAATATTCCCCAAGCTCAAGTGTGCAGTGGGACACTCACACAGAAGGAGATGCCTGTCTTCAAATATCTTCTCCCAGAATGTAGGAGCAAACTGAAAAAGTAGCCACAGAAGCAATTATGCCCCATACAATCACAACCAGAAGGATTAAAGGATGTGGAGATGTGGCTTTTCTACACACCAAAGCAAATGCATGGGTGAAACCTGTGCCTCCTGCACAGGGTCACTACTTTGGCAGGTGGGTTGAGAAAATGTCTTCTCCAGTTAGGGATTATGATCCTTCATTTCTTATTTGTTTTCTTCCTGGTGCTCCAAATCAGAAATATTTAATTTTGTGTTCAGCAAGAGGATTTTTCACTTGGCATGAACATGTTCTTGTTGTCTCATTTGTTTCAGTTTGCACCAAATTGACTTTTTTCTCCCCCACACCACTGTCACTTCTCTCTCCACTCTGGTACTTCAATCTCAGTCCTTCTGCATTCAGTCTGATGTACTCAGAAGGAATTCAGTCTTAAACTAGAAGTTACCTCTTGTCAAAATTCAGCCACAATTTACAGAAAAACGATAGTCCTTGCCTTGGATGCAGTATCAGAGCAGCATGGAAAGCTTGCCTGGGATTCCACACATCCAGCTGAGTGCAGGAGGGCTCAGTCTCTAAGGACATTGAGGTTGTGATTTCACCTTGCTCATGTTGGTGGCCTGGTGGGTTAAGAAACCTGAAGTCCCAACAGATCCTCCAGGAGAGGAAGGGTTTGCTTTGGGTTTGTTCCATAGTGATTTCTGTTTTGCCCACTGAGTGAACAAGATGGCACCAAATAGCTGATATTCCACAAATGTGTCCCAGAGGAGATGCAGCTGCCAGTGACTGTCACACATGCAGACAGACACAGTCTCCCACAGTTTCTGAATATACAAAGAGCCTGAGCTTCAGCTGGCTGAAGCTGTACAAAGCACCACATGAAGGAGCTCAGCCCCTAATTAAATATCATGCTTTAGAAGTCCCATAATTCAGAGCTTTTTGTGCAGAACAATGTTGGCTGTGCCATGGCGCTTCCTCCATTTCTTAGCACCGCTGGTGTTACCTGCTCGTGACCAGTCTGTGGGCACAGCCCAGGCTGTGTTAACCCCCTTTATGGACCTCTAACAGCTTCACTCTTGGCACTGGTGTCACTGCCCTTTGAGGTGCCATGATGGTGGCAGAGGAGAGCCACGATGATGAGAGCTGTGTGCATGTCGTGCCACTAAAGTCAAGGCATGCTCAAATCCTATTACTGAGTTAGAAGCAGACTCCAGAGTTGGAAGCAGGCTCCAGAGTTGTAGCCAGGTGTCCTGGCTTCGTGTCCCTGAAGACTTCACCCTTCTGTGCAGCCTCAGGGAGCTTGGTCAGAATCCCTCTCACCAGCTTGGGAATGTCTTTTCCTATTTACCAAGACAAGTGTGAACCCTTGACTGAGTAAAATTCAACTCAAGCGAAGAAATTTTCCTTCTGTTGAAAGCAGGGGGAAATTTGCCCTTCATTTAAATGCACCTTCAGACTAAAATTCAGCTCTAATGTAGAGAGGAACAGAGATGTGGATGTCCTTGGCTCAAGGACACTGTACTGGGGCAGATCATGGTAGCACTGGCTCAAGGGCCACAAAGATGTCTAAGGGATTGGAGCATCTCCAAGTGAAGAAAGGTTGAGAAATCTGAGGCTACTTTGATCTGAAAGATCTTTATGCAGGATGTTTTCAAGGTGTGTAAATACCTGATGGGTAAGTAAAGAAGATGGAGCCAGGTGTTGTCCAGTAACAGTACAGAAGACAATGGCCACAAATGGAAATAGAAGAAACCATTTAAATACAAGGTAAAACCCCCTTTTTCCTGTTAGGGTGATTGAACTGGAACAAGATGTCCAGAGGCTGTGGAGTTTTCATCCTTAGAGATTGTCAAACCCAACTGGACACTTTCCTGGACAACTTGCTGTAGCTGGTGTTTCTCTGATCTGGATGTTGGAGCAGACAATCTCCAGAGGTGCCTTCTGAGCTCAGCTATTCTGTGACTGATACTGTTCTCAGCCCCTCCATGTACCAACAACAAGGCCCTCAGCTGCAATGCATTCTGCTCATTCCTCCAATCCCACCTTTTACCCCCAAAACAAGGACAGGGGGCTGTGACCTTCTATGTAATTAAAATTACTTCCTTAATGGAAGTAACCAGGGTACTAAACCAGGAAATATTGACCTCTTTGAACTGATAAGGATATTATGGATCTATAGACCAATCTTTCCTGTCTGATGTCCCACCCTCCCCCTTCCCTTCTGCTTATGGGAAGAAGATTAATCTTTCCATCTGTGAATTACCCAATATGCATTATTCATGGAGCACTTTTATCAACCCTATTAGCAGCACATGAATCTAGGTAAATGTCAAGTCATCTTCGTTAATCCTTCATTCAGGCTGTTGGAAGTGGAACTGCACTGAGTGGAAATGCATTTGACCTCCCAGAATATTCACTTTGCCAGAGAGTCACATTTTGATGAGGAAAGTCTAAGTGCTTCTCTGTGGCAGAGTCTGGACTCCATCCTTTCTGAATAATAGTGTTGCAGGAGGTGGCCCTGCTGTTTATTACATGTTTTCTTCTGGATCATATATTTCAAATGGAGGAAAAAATGACCTGTTCACTCACCTGATGTCCATTTGTGTAATGCCTTCCCTGTGCGGGTGCCCTGCTCTCTAACAAGTTTAAAGAGTTTCACTGCTTTGCATTTCTCCTCTACCCTAGGAAACGACTCACTATCTTACATCTGGAAGATTTTTTCCCAGTAAGGACACATCCAGGGGTACTAGCTTTTAATTTTAACCCTCAAGGAGCTCCATGGCTTTAACAGGCTCGGTGCAGTTGGTTTAAAATATGCCACCTGCTGTTCCCTGGCACAACAGCTTCTCTTCCACAAGGACCTGAGCTCCTTGGAAAGAGGTTTCAGCCCAAAAAAACAGAGAACTCAGCTACCTAAACTGGAACATTAATGGGAATTTCCTCCTGTCTGTGCTGACCTTCAAGGCCATTAACTCCACAATTCCAAGGCTTTTGTACTTTCCAGTGTGCTTAGTCACAGTCTCTCTAGCCCAGTGGATTGAATTGCCTCCTGGATGCTGACAGAATTTCCAGAGGTGGGCTAGAACAGCCTAGTGGTGAGGACACTGTCCGTGTGGGACATAGAGGCTGGGTGGCATCAGATCTGGGCCATGGGATGTAGAACGTGTGAGTGCTCCATCCTGCACAAGGTTGGGCTGTAGATTCCCATCTGTGCCTTGCAATGGAATCTATGTGCAAATATCCATATTTTTGCCATGTTAACCTGAAGTAGCCAACTTTGAGAATTCTACACAGCCTTTCACCCTGCCCGGTCCCGAGCTTGGTCTCTACATTGTTTTCTACTCTCTGTGGAAGCATCAAAACTCACCTGATGGTCCCTCTCACAGTGTTTCTATTCTTGGTGTGTTCACACTTTCTTGCTTCAGATCTGACACTTCAGAGCTTGTCCAAGTCTACACAGAGAGTCTGTGGCAGAGCAGAAACATGAATGTCAGCTACTGCCCCAATGCTTCACCCAACCTTCCAGTGTGTGCTGCAGTTGTCCTGCAGACTGGCACTCCACTAAATATCAAAGAATTAAAACTATCAGAAATATGCTTTCAACTTCTAGGCTTTCCTGGTTTCTCTGTTTGTATCTCCCTTATTGATCCCACGTGGAAAACACGGAGTAAATAGTGGCTGATGCCAGCTGGAGTATTGCCTTGGTACAGACACGAAACGGTGCTTCCCCTTGGTATCCTTCTCTTCCATAATCCTTTCCTAATCTGTTGGCAAGGAAAGACCTTATTAGACCTCCAGATGGAGGGGCATTTGTGACAGTGCAAGAAACCTGAAGATATGCAATGGGCAGCAAAAGTATCTGAAATGGGATTGAACCCTTCCTAGCAAAAAGGTTATGAAATAATTAAAATATCGTAAATGAAAACTATTCATTTCACACACTTTTCAGCTGACATTTAAAACTCAGCATCCCAGCTTCCTGGCTGCAAGAACCTGGATTATCTTCTCTGTAAAGCAATATGGCTTTCTCAGGATAAACAGAGCTTTTTCTCCATACACCTTCTCCACACACCAGAAGGCATCTCCCACATGTTTGAATAAGCATTTAAAGAGTTGCTTGAAGCTCCCAGCCTGAGTGAGCAGGGGGTGCAATAGCCCAGCCTTTATTTACACCAGTGCATAAAGAAACTGAAGAGACTCCCAGGGAAAAGATGTCCTACTTTGGGGTTGGTTGGAGCACCATCTCTCATTTAGCACAGCTCTATAGCCACAAGATTAGACTGAACAAGTCCTCTGAGGAAGCAGGATGACATGCACACCTGCTCCTCAGCTCTTCCTGGGTATACAGAGTTGATTCCTGACTGAAAAAGGATGCTGGGCTAGGAGAACTTTTAGTCTGACCCAGCACAGACATTCTCACAGCTCCTGTTACTGGGAAACTGTGCAGAAATAGCCAACGAGCTGAAAAACCACTCTGGCAGGTTTGAGCTTGAGCAGCTGCAGGAGAAAAGCAGTGGAGTATCAAGACCACTGATTTTCCAAGTGAGTCAGAGACAGAGCACCAGCCCGAGTGGGGCAGCTGGTGTGAAGGGAGCTCTCACATGGTATTATGGTGGAAGATGTCTGTGCCCAAGGCAGGAGGGTTGGAACTGCATGATCTGTAAGGTCCCTTCCAGCCCAAACTGTTCTGTGATTCTGTGATTCTATGTTATGTGCATGGTGGAAACAAAAAGCACTATTAAACCTCTGTCTTGGAGAGCCTGGAAGGTCATTGGTGAATGCTAGAACCACCTTCAGCCAGGAAAGAGGATTTGCCAGATGGGGTGTATTTTCTTATGGGCTGTGTGAACCCTGAGAATCCCCAAATATAAAACCCAGCACTGGAGTCTCTTTCCTTTTTCCACCCAGAAGGGAGTTAAAAATTTCTCCTGGATTCCTACTTCTCTCCCACTCTCACCTTCCTTTTGCTAGTTAAAAAAAAAATCCCTTTTTCTTCTATTAAACAATTTATGACTGAGGCTGTCCTCAGTCTTTAAATCCATGGACCAAGAAGAAGGTACTACAAACACTGTCTTGCCTTTGCTGGCCCACCAGGAATGTCAGTGCTACAGTGGCTTGTGTTTTGATGTCATGAGTAAGTTAGGCATTTCCATTTTACACTGCAGACAGTCCTGTTTTATTATCTACACTTCATAGATTCAGAAATGTTGATAACCAAGGTGCTTAAAAATCATGCAGGAAGGGGGGAAGGCAAGAAACCAAGTCTTCTTTCCAAGAAAAAAAAACGATCCCCAGAAATAAGTAATTGAATGTGGCTGATAGGACACAACCCACAATCCAAACCATACACATATGCAATATTTTAGCTCTGTAAGTATCTAGATAAGCCTATCTGGCAGTAGCAGCAGCTGATCCACTGACATGTGCAAAGCTCCAACCCACCAAATACGAGATTACACTTTACATTCAGAAAGCATCTTTCCCCCAGGATAGCATACCATTTTGCAACTATTAAATATTAACTTGATATCAAACCAGCCCACTGCATGTGTGATGTGTAAGGGGGCAAGTAACTATATTTTTTATGAGCCACCTAAAAGCAAGGACAGAGTAACCCACGACTGGGGATTTTGCTTCCTGTACCTGTCTATTGTAAATGCTAAAAGCTATCACATGAGTTTGTATTCTCTTGACACAAGTGTCAGCACATGCCTGGAGTAGAAGGATGTGAACAATCCCAGCTGGAAAGCTGCAGAGAAATAGGGCAGTAAAGGGACTGGGAAAAGACTTGAATGTCTCCCATCTCTGACCTTATATCCCAGTGGAATTCTGGGCAGATAGCTGTCTCTCCATGCCTGTTTTCCATCCCTGAAACAGGAATATAAGCCTTTATTTTCTTTGTCTGCCTTACCTATTCATGCTGCAGTCCCCCAGGAAGGGAAATGGTTATTATTTTGAGTTTTCAAAGCACACAGTATGGCAAAGCCCTGGGCTCCAAATGCTACACTGGTGTAAAAAAGGATGACAGTCAAACAGTTCTTTGCTTCTCATTGCACAGCACTGGCCACAAGAGGTAGAAAACTCTCCCTTCTTTCCCAAAAGAATTCCTCAGTAATCAGGAAGGAAAGCTTTCCTGATGGAAGACCAGCTTGCATGCCTGGCAGAAAGAAGTGATTTTATCCAATCCTGGAGCCAAACCACCAGTACCTGATACATGAGTCTGTGTCCCAAGGGTGTGAGGAGCTCCAGGAGCTCACACACAGATCAGCCCATTGGGCAGCCAAGGGATTATCCCAGGACAGCAAATCGAGGGAAAGGAAATGCTTGTTCCAGGCTGGTGTTTCACAGAGATAACGGATGCTCGCTACCTCCAGATTGGGAAGGTTGCAACCTGCTCCACAGAGAGGAAAGAGACCATCTTGTAGCCTGTCAGCAGCAAGGAGACAGATGGTCTTTTGTGCACTAATGTTTTTCTACATCCCTAGACAATCAAGGGATTTTTTTTCAGTGGGAAACTGCATGGCCAAACTCGCTTAAAAGGACGTATTGCAAAACGGTTTTGTTATGGATTAGGCAAGATTCCCACTTCTCTGGGAAGCTAAACGTCTCTCTGAAAAAAAGCTGTGTCAGATCCACTACTCTTTGATACACTCTGTCCCCTGTTGGCATCTCACAAGGGACTTTGCAGAGAGAGAGCTTGATCCTCCTCTCTCTCACAGCACTGACCATTGAGGTAATGCTGCAGCTGGGAAGACACAGTGGCATCAGGCTCAGAACGCCTGATTGGATTGATCCTGGGGTCCAAAGTGATGGCAAATACTACTCAAGGGATGTGTATTATGCAAAGATTTGAACAACAACCTCTGATTTCCCCCTTTTTCTTCTGTCTCCTCTTCCCTGTTGGGTTCTAAAAGACATTGAAAATCAAGTCTCCAAAGGTGAAAAGCTAAAGTAAAGTGTACATTAGCCAGCTTGTCTTACTTGCTTCTCCCAGGTGCTCCCTCTTTTAAAAATTTAATTTATTACATTTGAAATCCCACATGTTAATCCCATGCATAATAGGAAAGGAAATATTAAAGCTGAGAGAATAATGTCACGGTTAGTGACATTATCCAATGAATTCACTGTATTGTACATCTACCTTTTCTGAAATTTGAATCATGAATCATGAAATGGTTTGAGCTGGAAGGGACCTTAAAGACCAGCTAGTTCCAGCAGGGACACTTTTCACTAAACCAGGTGGCTCAGAGCCCCATCCAGCCTGACTTTGCCACAACTCCTCTGGGTAATATCAGACATCACACAATGATCAGAAATATTAAACTGTAATCTTGATTGCGTATTTATTACTGGATCTGCATAGGAGCTGCATGGCCTTGATGCACAACATGGCCTGGATGACCACAACCAGCCACTCAGTCAATTTGTACCATCCACTGCCACAAGTCACTTTGGAGTTCATTTTATACATCACTTTTGATCTGTATATTTTTTCACAACTTCACAGCAAATAAGGCCAGAGAGCTTTCTGCAGTCATCTAGTTTAAGTCTCACAAATTTCACCTGGTTTCTCCTGAATAAATTCAGTAACTTCTTTTGGATGAAATGGATGTTGTTCCTGGATCTGTAACAGAGTGAGGATGAAAGAAGACATTCTGTGAGTAGGGGAGGTAACAAAACCAGCTTTGTTAGGGGGTTGTATCTTCACAGCACCAACTCCAGCTCTCCCTCTGAGACTCTCAGTGTCTTGCTGGGTGAGAAACAAGGTGTGTTATCCCCATTTCAGAGTGATGTGTGCCAGCAACCCTGGCCAGCTGCCACCAAATAAATTGTCTAATGTCAGTTCTTCCTGTCTTTTCAATTCAGAGAGTGCTAATTCCCTTCACCACCCTGTGGATATTGAATTCCCTCTGCACCTCCTACTTCATCCCCTTCAAATCTCTTTTGGGACTGACTGAGTTTCAAAAGTCATGAAGGGATGGAGGGAGGAGCAGGAGGAGTGCTGGTTTTTGTAGACATAAGATCACACAGCTACACCTTCTTAGGAAGTTAATAATGAATGCAAACATGACTACAGAAACAATGAATTAAGTTGATGGGAGAATGTTTATCTTTATTCATCAAGCTCTGGGGGAAAAAAGAATCACACAAAGGCATAAAGCCCATCTCTATTACATCAGTTTGTATTCTCAAGCAATAGGACTTTGGGACTGACCCTCAGCAAGCATCAGTAGCTGGCCCTACCCATACTAGATTTATATCTCAATACAATGAAATGATGAGTGAACTCTTGCTGAACTGCAATCCAAGAAGCTAGTATGTAGATTTTTAAAATCTTTTAGTTTCTTTCTAGGTAAGTATCTGGGAGCTGACATTGCCCTGGTTCTAAGCTACAAGTGCAGTCTTGTAGCTTCAAGTATGGTGGAGAGCTCTGGACTGAATGCATCAGCCACAACCCCAGTAAATCACACCATGTCCCTGAGGGTGTTGTCCTAACACTTCTTGAACTCTAGCAGGCAACCACTTCCCTGGTGAGCCTGTTCCAGTGTCCAACCACCCTCTGGGTGAAGAACCACTTCCTAATATCCAGCCTAAACCTTCCCTGACACAGCTCTGTCCATTCCCTCAGGTCTTTTCACTTGTCACCAGAGAGAAGATTGTTGGTGTAAGAGAAAGAAATTAGAAATTCATCAGCTGTATTTATGGTACCTCCTTTTTTGGGATGCTTCAGGAAGAGCTAAACTCTGATCAGCACTGAGTCCAACAGAGGGCACAGAAACCCCTGTGTGTTTTTATAACATCCCTTTCTCCGAGGAACAATGACTTCCAGAGGTAAAGATCTTTTCCTCTGCATTAAGTCTCTGCACTGATGTAGCTTTGTTTCCTGCACCTGCACTGCATCCACATAAATCCATATTATATAGAAGGGCTGCAGCAGGGAGAAAGTGCCTTCCCTTCAGTTCCCTGATGTGATTTCCCTCTGATCCCCTCTGAGGGCTTCTACTGGAACAGTCACACAGGTGCAGCTGCATTTTCCTTTAAAAGCCAAATTTTCAGCAGCCCACAATTTGGATCTCTGAAGGACTAAAGGCAACTCAAACTAATATTCATTTGTAGCAGTCTGAGGAGTGACAACCCCAAGATTATTTCCATAAAAAGTCAGGAAATTCTTTCAGGATATGATGGTCTGTAACTGCAGCACCATATTGCTGCACGGATCAATTCAATTCACAAGTACTTACCAAGAAGAAACCTGGCAATTTTTGTTAATATTTGTTTAAAGCAAGCCAACTATGCAATATGTGACATATTATATGCCACCAGTCCAAATTATTGATTTCCTTTTTAATGAGGGAGAATATACACCTGAGCTCTCAGCTGAGAGCTGGTCAGGAAAAAAAAAAATTAAAAAAAAAAAAAAACCAAAAAAAAAAATAAGTTCTACTAAAGCAGGACTATTCCTTGCAGTCTCCACAATTGTGCTGTTAAACCCTGAAATGGGGGTTTAACAAAGGCTGGACAACACTCTCTTGCAGTCTCTAACCACTTGCAATTTGTAGTAAGGTTTTAGCTGTATGAGCACTGCAGGATTTGGCTNAAAAATTAAAACAAAACAAAAAAACACCCCAAAACAAACCAAACAAAAAACACCCAAAAAAAAAAAAAAAAAAACACCAAACCAAAACTAAAAAACCCCGAACCCTAATTGCTGTTTTCAGCTCAGAAATGATGTGTGATTTTTCAAGCAGAAGTGCTGCAAAATCAGAATAGCAGCAAATGCCACATTGTATGATGTGCTTTGAGAGGAAAATCCCAAAGATAAAATCCTGCTTGGTGACTTGTTCATAAAAGCGAGAAACTATGAGATCAGACAATTTTTAGCTTTAAAGTGCTGGAGAATATAAACAATATGCCCTGAGTGTTGGGTTATAATGTGTCTGGTTTGTTTATAACTGAAGCCACTGTGGGAAAATTTTCCATGACTTCAAGGGAAGCAAACCAGCACAGAATACGGTCCAGAATCTGTCTGACTGTCACCTACACAATTCATTTAATAATTTTCCAGCCCTAATAGTCCTGAGGTTTCTCTTTTACCTTCAAATTGTCCCAGAAACTTTAATCATTACACAGGTTACAATAACCATTTCAAATTAAGGCTGTAATTCAGGGCATACAGGTTTGCAAAAAAAACCATTATCGCTCCTACTGAAATGAAAACTGCCCAGCCTTAAGTGTAACGTTTCTATCATTTTGCTGTAATTAACTGCTGAAGATTTGACTTAAATTTACGAAGACATGGGTCAAGTTAATTGCCTTGTTGCTTAGCAAAAGAGAGGAGAACTCAATAAGGTAACTGGAGCATCAGCTACCTATGGTTAATAAAGATTTTGAAAGTCTTGTTTTGAGACCCATACAGCGTCAAAAATATGATTTCCCACAGCCTGCAGAGTTGCAGGAACAATGACTTGTTTCCAAAACTTCTGCAGATGAACAATGAAGTCTCTGCAATTAAGTCCAAAGGCATGTAAAAATAACATGAAAAGCTGAAGATTTCCAGTCTGTATCTCCTTTGTTTACTCAGAACAAGGTGCATGAATACCAGATGAGTTGGAGTTTGGAAAAAAAAAAAAAGAAATTACATGTTTTAAAATACAAGCTTATTTTCCAAAGGGATCAAAGAACCAATCCCTAAATGGAGCATTATGAGTCAGACATCCAGTTAGTTTTAAGGATTTGTTTCCTAAGTCTTGCTGAGATGGATATTTTACTGCTTATAGTAGTTTAGCTGTATCAATATAGGAGGGTTTAGTACTATTTTAGTACTTTTTTTTTAGGATAGACAAATCCCTTTTCGACTCAGACACGAACAAAGATGTCAGTGTCACTGCCCTGGTATGAATTCACAGAGGTAACTAAAAGGGTTTAATTTACCCTTTGTCAGCAAGTCCATAGGAATTTGCAGTTTTAGTCCCTGGGCCAGTGGAATTTAGGTTGCTTGAAGACAGATTTTTAAAAATAGGAACTGGACCATATCTTGAGAAAACACCTGAGCTTAAGAATCATGTTTACTAATCAATGTAAGGATGGCAATATAAATCTGCAACTTGTTAGTCATACAAAAATGTTATAGAATGTGTCCTAGAAAAGTGATCACAGAATCACAGAATAATTTGGGCTGGGAAGCGTCTTAAAGATTATTTACTTCCAACCCCCTGCCATGGGCAGGGACACCTTCCACTACACCAGGTTGCTCCAAGCCCCACCCAACCCGGTCTTGGACACTTCCAGGGACGGGACAGCACAGCTTCTCTGCCCAACCTGTGCCAGGGTCTCACCATCCTCACAGGGAAGAATTTCATTGTAATATCCCATCTCACCCTGCCCTCTGGCAGTCGGAAGCCATTCCCTCTTGTCCTGTCTCTCCATGACATTGTTCAGTCTCTCTCCAGCTCTCCTGGAGCCCCTTCAGGCCCTGCAAGGGGCTCTCAGCTCTCCCTGGAGCTTCTCTTCTCCAGGGAACCCCCCCAGCTCTCCCAGCCTGGCTCCAGAGCAGAGGGGCTCCAGCCCTGGCAGCAGCTCCGGGGCCTCCTCTGGACTCTCTCCAGCAGCTCCAGGTCCTTGTGCTGCTGTTCCCAGGGCTGGAGCAGCTCTTCAGGGGGGTCTCAGCTGAGGGGACAGAGGGGCAGAATCCCCCCCTCCTCTGCTGCCCACGCTGAGGGATCAGCCCAGGATACACCATACAGAGGAAACAAATTAGAGACGTGACAATTAACACCCCAGTTTTCACTGATCAGCTTTGTTAATGCAAAGGCCAGGTAAGTTTACCTCCATAGGTAAGACAAAGAAGCCAACTAAAGCTGCAAAACTCGTTTCTCTACCAGTTAAGCTATTTCTCCAAGAGATTGTGAAAGAAAAAGAAAGGGGATGCTGCTGCTTTATCAACCTTGAAAACTGCAGAGGTGCCTGAGAGTCCAGGGGGAAAAGTCTGGAAACACCTGGAGGCTGGTGACCTTCTGATTCCAGCCAGATTCCTGTCAGCTGAGCTACAAGCAACTTTTTGGCCCACCACTAGCTTCGTCATGGAAAAGGAATATTTAAATTACATGCAAAATAAAGCTGAATGAAAACCTGGCTTGAAATGAGAAGAACAGTATTAGCTGGATCCATTTTTCTGAATAAAAATTATCTGCCTGTCACAGCCCTCTGCCTTAAGATGAGAAGTAAATCCATCATTACCGTTCATTTTCCTACATCAGCAATTGAGGGTCCAGATAACCACTTTGAAAGGTGCCAAATTTTTGGAGAGCTACAACAGCTCAAGGATCAACATGAGTGACTCGAGCCTGCCCTTTAATCTTCACTGTCCTCTGCAGCCCTTTGCATGGCCATATAGAGCGAGCAATCCTATTACTTGGGGGAATTCCATATATTCAGGAGGACAATTCTGATATAATTTCCTCCTCCTGTTTCTAGTTTTCATAATGTTTCTGGAATAGACACTGGTGATGCAGTTTTATACCCCTTCGCCCTGCCGGGATCTGGCTGCAAACAGATTTATCTCCCTGTAATATAACCAAATAAATTAGCATCCAAAAGAACTTTCTATCAAAGACTGCAAGCCCAGAGGCACAGGAAAATTGGTATTACTGCAGAAGACAATTATTTGGTTTAAGACGGATAAAGATTCTGCAGGGATTTGATACCAGCTTAAAATCTGCAGGGGCGTTAGAGCCATAAATCAGGAGGAAAGTAAAAAGCCTCAGATGGTCCAATTCGCTGACAAGTTTACCTCCACATTTATTCTAGAAAATATATCTAATAGCAAACAAGGTTTGCTGCTGCTGGATTTGTCTGTACTGTGGCAGCATCTAAAATACTGCTGGAAGCTTTCCAAGCTTGGTATTAAGTTCCAGTACCACTCTGAAAAGTGTACGTTCTGTCCCCTTCGTGCACCTCAGAAGAGTGTGGCATGAGAAAGAAATCTCATTTATGGGCCAAACTTTGCTGTTCTGACTTTGAGAAAATACTGGAATCTGGGTCCTCATCCAGTTTTTTGGAAAAGCAATTAATTATTGCAGGTGCTTCAGGTAGTAGGTGCCCAGCTAGAGACACCCGGAAGAAGGTTGAATTTCTGGATGTGCTGTGATCTGAATATAAGTAGTGGTTTTCCAAAATATTGGCTTTTCTGGTGCTCTCTGAAAACAATGAATCTTAAATTCCCAAGAATGGATTTATTTTATCAGTCTTTTGGGTTTTATTTATTTGCTGGACTGCTATTTTTCGGGTTGGGTTTTCATGGACACGAGGACGGAAAGGTCATTCCTAAAAGACTGCAGTATATGTTTTGTTTTAATCATTTATTCTACTGAATATTTATATTTACAACATTCAAACAGAGATCATTTTCATCAAAATGAGAAAGCTGAAATGCCACTTTGATCCCTCAATACAGGTTTGAGTGTGTTTCACCCTCCCCTTTGAGCCATCCATTTTTCAGTCAAAGAAAACATCTCTGACAGATCTGTGATCTGTTCCAGCAGGGTAGATCCATGTAATTCTCATGCTGGCATCAGAATTGTATTAATCCCATAGAATTAACCACTCAATCATCAAATAATGCAGTGCCACACAACATATTTGTTTGACATTTTTTATATGTGTCCCTTTTATTTCAGATAAGCCTAATTACACTCTGCTGTACCCTTTCAAGACACACAGCATGATTTTATTCTCCTAAGCACAGTGCTCTGAGAGAAGTCTGACCTAAGATTTATAAAAGTCTCACCATAATTTCAAAAGACTTACAACTGCCTACATTTTACCCTGACACTAAGATTGTATCATTTGTCATCATTACCTGACAGTAAAAAAGAGGAATCCACTCGGGAATTTATATAAAAAGAACTTGGATTTTTAAGTCTAAAATTACCTGCTCAGATTGATTCCTGTGTCCCTCACACCCTCCAAATAGAATGTGCACAAAAATGTAATACCTGTACCTAAAATTATCAATTTATGGAATTATCAGGTGTATGATCAAAAAAAATGGAAAAATTATAAGCTTACCTTTTCCTCAGGCTCTTTCCTAATATCTTTTGCTGCAGAATGATACCCCACTTGATTGAACATGGTCCTTGTTGCCATTTGTGTGTCTTGTTCTGCACAATGTCAGCCAGCAACAATTCAGACCTTAATAAAATTTTATTTTCTCCATTAGTTTGCTCTGTATCAATTTTTCTATCAGCAACATTTTGAGCACTGTGTGCTTGCTACAAAATGTCATAACTCAAACAGTGGAATATCAAAGCTCTCACGAAAAGATGTGGGATTTGGTGGGGACTTAGGCTGGGAACTTGTGCTCCCATAGGTTTGGACTTGTTTGGATTTCTTCTCTTGGTGTTCCTGATCTCTCAAGGATCTGTGCTTTGTTTCTGTCTGAACACTGATATTATCCACATAACTATCAGGTGTTTTCTTAAGGGTCTCAAACAACCTGGGGCAGAAGGACCAATTTACATAACCTTAATTAATTATTTTCAAAAAGAAAAAAAAAAAAGTTGTTTGAAACTCATCTAGAATGGTTCCCACCTTGGATCTCAATCTGGGAACATTTTGGTGAAAACCAGTTCTACCAAAAGAAGGTTCTGGTACATTTCCAGGTGCAGGGTTTTTGTGAGATTGTGAAGTCTGTCCGTACTGTAAGCATGAATAAAAATGCAGTTTTTGTGGATACAGGAATCTCCCCGGGGTACCAGTGTAGTCATGGCAACTTGGAACTCTGCTGCCCACCAAGCATCTCTGTGTCTTCTTCTTCCAGCTCCCTTGGAGTGAGAGCAGCTAAAAGGTAAAAAGCACCTTTGTCTGTATTCTTTATTTATATTTTTTTTATTTTTGCAGCAAGTATTGTGTCATTGTGTCAAAGTATTGTGTCAAAACAGTGCTTTGCTGGATTTTTCCCCTTTATTTTTGTGCCTCTGTAGTAGAAAAGAGCTTATGATGTGCACCCCCACAGAGTGCACAGGTCTGTTCCCATCCAGCTTCATGTGGCACAACATTCTGAAGGCCAGAATGGGATCCTGTCCTGTCACAGAGCAAGTCAGGCATCTCCAGCACACAGCAACCCTTTCAGTTCTCAATCACCACCTGAAAGTGCCTCTTCCTCCCAGCTGAGTAGATATTCAGCTCTGTATTAGATTGTCCTTGTCTTATACATGGTAGCTGGAATGAGCCTGGGAGTCATTGCAACTGCAAATCCAGTTAGAGGGGGAAATCATAGAATCATGGAATGATTTGGGTTGGAAAGGACTTAAAAGACCATTTCATTCCAACCCCCTGCCGTGGGCAAGGACACCTTCCACTGGACCAGGTTGCTCCAAGCTTCATGAGGTTATGATGGACCCACTTCTCAAGTTTTTCCACGTCCCTCTGGACGGCCCCATCCTTCTGTTATGTCAACTGCACCACTCAGCTCGTGCCATCTGCAAACTCACTGAGGGTGTGCTCGATATTATCTTTGTCATTGATGAAGATATTGAAGAGACCTGGTCCCAAGACTGAGCCCTGAGGAGCACCCATCATCCCTGGCCTCCACCTGGACATGGAGCCACTGAGAACAACTCTCTGGCTGTGTCCATACAGCCAATTCCAAGTTCACTGAATAGACCACCCTTCAAACCCTGTCTCCAATTTGGACATAAGAATGTTCCCAGGCACAGAGGTGGGGCTCACCACTCTGTAGTTCCCCAGATCTTCTTTCCTAGCTTTTTAAAATACTATAATTCCCACTTTTCAGTAGCTGCTTTTGACACTTTAGCCCTGAATACACAGATTAATAATGAGAAAAGAGACCTCAACCTTGCCTTGAAGGCCTCTGAATCCCTTTCAGGTTATGTCAGGATTGACAACTGCCCATATTCAGAAATTCATCATCCATGGCCCAAAAATCAATGCTGAACATGAAGACACTTCCATTCTAAAAACCAGCAAAGGAAGAGAAGTACCTCCTCTTTTATAAGTATCTCCATGTCACTCAGGTTTTGCGATGGTCTTCACCAATTATAGAAGGATCTTACCTTTGGGGATCTTTATGAAGTCTGAGAGGCTGTATCTGGGTCTCACTGTCAGTTTGACAGCAGTTGAGGATCTGGCTGCTATCCTGCAGTGCTGCAGCCCTGTGGATGTGGAAAAGGTCACTCCTCACTTCAGTCCTTCTCTACTTCTTTTGTTTCATCTGTTTTTCCCTTGCTCCTCTTGCTTTTTGTCTGGATTTCCTTTTATTCCATTTTTACTGCAAGACTCATCCCCTCTGTTGGCTGCAGCCAGGGGAAAATCCTTGTGATGACATGGAGTCAAAGAGATTCGACACTCTACAACATAAAGGGCAAAGTCTGGGAAGGGCAGAGTGAGGCAGCACAGATCCTGAATGTCAGATAACGTTAGCAAAGGGTAAAGTTTAGCATCATTCTTAGCATGTGTTTTATCTTTCAAAGCAAGCTTTGCCTACAGTTCTGCCTGTGTTTCAGACTGTGACCGATCAGATGTGCTTTCAATGGTTTTGTTTAGTAAACCTTGTTACTTTCTCTTTTCATTTCACTCTAGCCCCCATTTTTATCACCATCTTCTAGTCTCAAGATATATAGAGAAAATAGTTGCTCAACACTTGAGAACTGTTCCCTCCTTTCCCCCTCATTTGTTGTCATGTATTAACTCCTACACTCATTAAGATAAGGATTTTAAAATATGCAGTCCTAATTGCACCTTCTTTCATAGTGAAGTGTCCAAGTCAGTGCATTTTCCAAATGATGAACCTCTGAGACTTTAGATCAAGTAGTTCCTTATCTTTGTCATTAAACCCCAATGTTTAGGGTGTTTTTAATCTTGGATTGCATTTTGCATACGGAATTACGACCTGAGGCCAAACTTTACAAAGAGATGCACAAAGCTCAGCACCACTCCTGTATTGAGCACACAGTTAAAATGATCTAGTTTTTGGAGTTGTTGAACACCCTTAAATTTTAGTGTTGTTTCTGGGATCTCCAGATGTTAATTGCAACCATATTTCAAGTAATGTTTATATAGATGGACTAAGGTACCTTATTTGTTGCCCAAATCCAAACCTAAACACTCACTTAAAAAAAATAAAGACCTTTCGGTTTTTTAAGTACCTTGCTAGATTATAGTGAATAATTTGAGGAAAATGGAGTCTTTTATTCAGTTACATTTATACAATTTGCCCAGTTTGTATCTTTTTCAAGCCTCATTATAATCGCCAAGACTTTTTTCCTCCCCTGCAGCCGTGTTCCTGAACGTATTTCATGGATTGTTGAAGTGCATTCCCAAAATGTCCTCTAAGGATGTCCAATTTTACTTAAGCAATGAATTAATTTTTTTTACAGAGTCATGGTTATATTTGACAAAGAGGTATGTATTTGTCAAGATATCCTGATTTCCTAACATTTTGGAGCTTTTGGGTCATCCAATTCAAAGTAGCTTACCCCATTTCATCTACTTTTGATATCTTGACTATACTAAATCATAGAAAAAGGAAACTACAGTGACATTCACATCTGCTTAGGCCTTGCTAATGCTCTGGAGTGTAGTCCTTGTTTTAAAGAGAGCACTTCAGAGACACTTATTTTTAAAGAATAACCAGTCCAAAAGCCCTTTCTACTTCATGAATTTCAAGAGAGTTGCAATGCAGCAAATTTTCTTGCTAGAGAAACATAGAATCCCAGAATGGTTTGGGTTGGAAGGGACTTTAAAGACTGTCCAGTCCCAGCCTCTCTTTCTCCCACCCCAGTCCAAACAGATTGAAGGCACTTCCACTTTTCCAAGATTCTAATGCACCAAGGGACTTACACGACCCAGCAGCTGTACAGTTTTTATCAGCTGTAGTTAAAATCTCACCAGCTCAGCTCAAATTAGTAGACAGAAGACATAACAAATATGCTTGGATATTTTATTTGAGGGAAGGTAAAGGAACTCTTTGCAAATATATAAACCTCCAGCAGCTCTGTTTAGCCTGACCAGAGCAGTAAATTAAAATCCTGAACTGGAACCATGGGCTGTAAACACTTTCATATCAGAGCCTTGAAGTGTGATGTTTTGTTCTGAAGGCACTTATGTTTGTGACTTTTTAAAATGTTCTTTCTCTCTTGGGACAACTGACTTATACCAGCCAGCAAAGATCCTCAAGGAATCATTCATTTATCCAGTCATCTCTGCCTCTGACCTTCTTATCTCACATGGTTTTATGTATCATCCTGCCACATCCAGCAGTTGAAGGCCATACGTCATCCAGTCATGCCAGCCAGCCACTGGCAGAAGGTTTTTATCAGATGGAGACACAGGGCTAATATCCAGGATATTTGCAATTCAACCTCTCTGCAAAGGGATTTTATCAGTGGGGGAATCAGAGCATTATTATTGTTTAAAACAACCTGTAGATATTAGGACAGCTTGTTCACCAACAGTGTTGTGCCCCCATTTCAGAGACAGTTTTTGATCTGTTACCTTTAGATCCCAGCTGGATTTTCAGAGCTGACTGTTGACAGCATGTTCACTTTGTTATGCTTTTCAAGTGAACTGCAAAAAGTCAACACGGAGAATTTTGGGGGTTTCTTACGACATTCTTTGCATTGTTACACAGCAGTGGAGAACAAGTTGGCAGACCCAAGAGAGGGTCACAGCAAACAGAAAACAGAAATATGTTGGTGGGACAGAGGGGTTCATGTGTAATCTGTGCAGATTTGAGCCAAGCTTGAGTATACAGTAAAAGCACATTAAGAAACTTTCATCCACTTTTCTAACCAACCAGGTTGCAAAAAAATTTCCTTTTTCACTCAGCACCCTGGGAAGAATCTGACTGCTTCTGAAATTAAATGCTCAAGGGCTTTCTCACAACCATCTAAGGCAGTGGATGAGACTTTCATGCCCCAGCTCAGTGGGACCCCAAATCAGGTTTTGTATTGTGAAGTGCTTGCAATGTTTTGTCTGAGGTTTAGCCACGTTAAAGGGAACTGTGGAATTACTTCAGCTCTACTGACACTTGTTCAGTGTCAGTAGACAGGCACCACTTCAGGTAACTGTAAAAAAGAGCCACAAGTGGAATCCAACTCACAAACTACGTTTTATTATCACAACCCTAACTTATTTTTTTGACCACTAATGCAGGAAAAAAATGAGGTAATATTTTTGCTGTCGGTAAGAAATATTCACAGGTCTCTGAGTTCACATTTTATGCCTCAACCATTTCAACAGCCAGTGTGATTTAAGAATGACCTAGAGCAACACAATACTTGCAAACAATGTCCCTGGTAGCAGGGATGCACGTCCATCCTACAACTTGACCAATTTTTATCTCCACCGCGGGGGAGAGTTTAACTTTGCATCACTCCCACGTGACATGACTGGGCAAGCACATTCTACTGAATGCTCTTGAAGTTCATTTCCTCTCTGCTAAGATCTCACTACCTTACCTACTGCAGCTTCAAGGGGGAAAAAAGCAAAGACGGCAACATTTACAGCCCCTCCTCCTCTGGGAATGCAGAAAAAAAAATCACATTATCACTTTTTGTGTGTGAAGCAGTCTGTGGTTTGATTCACGGGGTGTCCTGCAGAGAGTATCAGAAGAAGGGAAAGCTCTTCTTTGACAAGTGAAAGTAGCAGAAAGCCTTGAGAATTAACATGAAAGACCACTCATTTATGTAGATGCATCTAAAATCTCAGAGCCTGACCTAAGGTCATTGTCTAAGTTCTCTCAGTGGTCAATGGAAAGGGATTTTGGCACCTCTGGAAGTACACGATTGATCCCATCCCTAGATACTGATTTCAAATAGGTGAGATGTTTTCTCTCTCATTGACTGCAGGTGATATGGGTTATACAAAAAGCTACAATAATACTACTTCAGAATATATATCTCAGTATCTATGCACACTTGTACAGATAATGGGATGTCTGATGGCCTGGCAAAGCAGCCCTACATGGTCTGTGAAGGTGCATTAAAAGAAAAGGCTGAAAATCATTTCACCCATTTAATGACTTCTGTTGGCTTTGAGTCAAACTTTCAGCTAGATAAATTGAAATGTTTCCATTCACATAAATAAATAAATAAATCTGATGAATCTGATGTACCATCCAATCAGTATAGATGGGAGAACAGACATAGAAGGAAAGAACAGCAACAAGTCTTCAGCTGTTACACTTGCCTCACCTAGACAGAAGGGTAGAATGAGCTGTGAAAAAGAAGTCACAATATTTCTTCTGATTGTATGAATCTTGAGTTGAGGACGGTCAAGCTTTGTGGGAGGTGTTTTGTTTCTTTATATTTTTACCCCATTTGATTTGATTTTGTTTAGCTCTCCTTTTTCTGTACGAGGTGTTTGTTTTTGCTGACTGAAGGTACATGTGCTTTGGCAGCAAATTCCTAAGGAAAAGAAAACCAACTCGGCACTGGCAAAGTGAGGAAACCTAAAATGTGGGTTTGCAATACCTGCATTTATCTTTTTGTGTTTGTACCTACACTCCTGCCAAGAAATTATCACCTCTGAAATAGTTTTAGGACACACTTATTGCTCCCATGGCATCTCATATTTCCCCATTCTGGTAGGGCTGGTGGGTGCTCCATGTCCACATTTTCTCCAAACCCCCAGCTTAGACCACAGCACTGCTTCCTGCATGAACTGTTTCTCAGCTCTGTTGCTTCTGTTCATCTCTCCCCAGCTTGCCCTGAGATGAGGTGAGGTGGGATGTTTGCTTTCTCTACCTCATTCTGCCACTGGGTACCTCAAAGGGCTTAAATCTGATACTTTCATCCAAGGTCTTTCCTGCTTCAGTAAACTCCACATTCCATGAAATGTGACTTATAACCCCAGGAAGGAGCATCAATTCCAGGAACATCACCTGAGTAAGGAAGGTATTTTTGGCTCTTTGTTGGAGTTATGGGAGCAGAGCAGATTCCTTCTAGAGCCCTGGCCCCCTGTAAAGACTGTCTATTTGATGACAGCAGCCTCTGTCAAAGAACTGAGTGTCTTAACTATGGGACAGAATCCTTCCTCCAATAATAGGTGCCAGGAAGAGCAGCTCACATTCCCCTCCAAACATTGTAACCTTGGTGTTCGTGGGATTGCAGACAGAGCACCATACTCTAATATGGGTTAAGACCATCAACAGGAGTTGCAGACTCTATTATTTGGTCATTTTTGTCCAGCTAGGAGAGCTTTAGCTCAGGCTGTATTCCCAAATCTGCAGGATCCTGGCAGCATTTAATGCAAACCTTTCCATAGAGGTGCCAAAAGCCAGAAGAAGCTGCATTATACACACCTGCCAGGCTGCACCTCACCTGTCACCTCTTTCTATGACACCTAAGGACTTCTTATTACTCACCTGAGAAAGGGAGGGTAGAGGGTGAAAGATGAAAAACAAATGGCAAAAAAGAAAAATTATCTTAAACTTCTTCTGAAGTGGTGTTTCCTATTGTGAGGATGCATTGGAACAGATGGTTTCATTAAGAGCCTGATCCAAAGATGACTGAAGACTGTAGAAGCTTTTCCCTTTATTATGAACATTTTGCTTGTTCTGGAAGACTGGACCTCAATCAGAAGACCCCCAGTGTGAGTCTCCAGTTTAATCAAACTTCTTTTCTGAGGAGGGGAGAGGTTGTTGTGGATCCAGATGAGTTCATTTGTGCCATAACCCTACAGTTTCGAGTTAAACCTGCACTGAACTGCAGGAGCTTGTGAAGGTTTGTAAATAACTCCTCTGGAAGTGTGATTGTGCCACAGCACACATGGCTTCCCTGAGCTGGAGGGCAGCCCTTCTCACTCAGAGTTGCTTGAATAATTGGAAAATCACTCACCCGCTACTATTTCATGGCCACAGCCTCAGTCCTCCCCTGCACCAACACCTCAGCTGCGGACGCTTCATTTCCATTTAATAGGATGGAAACCATGTGGCTGTGAATCATCTGGTCCTGTCTCTGCTGCCTCAGCCTGAGCACGTTCCCTGTATTCCATCAGCTGTGCTACAGCTCAAATTGATGGCAGGGCTCACACCTCATTCCCACACACAGAGCCTGTGAACTTTCTCAGGCTGGGAACATTTCCCTTGCCAACCTGCTCTGTTCCAGAGGCCCTGCTAATTTTATTGGTGTTTTTTTCTTTTGACTTCCATTTTGTGCTGGAAAGTTTACAGACAGAAAGGTACTGCCATTCCCTCAAACTTTTATTAACAGTACTTTTGCTGTCTGTCCATGATTTTGTGCCACATTTATTACCACACACGCTCCTGACCGTGTGGGTGCATCAGGATGCCCATAAATCACCATACAATCCTAACCACACTCCGAGAGTGCAATTCCACAGTGCTTTAGCTCATCTAAATGAGAATCAGTCACCCTTTCTCCTTCACCCCCAGCCTCACATTCCTACCCTCATCTTCGAACTGGCACCAGCAGATTTGTTATAAAAATGTCAAAACGTTGGTATTTTATTAAATAAAAATATTTATTAAAAAAAAAGGGAGCTGATGCAGTTAGAAACCAGTCAGTCTAGCTTTTGGCCAGTTCATTTTGCTGAGCCATGTCATTAGGACATAAGGATTAAGGATATAAAGCTATCAGAGAACATCCAAAGGAGGGCCTCAAAGATCTTGAAGGGCCTAAAGGGGAACCCACATGAGGTGTGGCTGAGGGCACTTGGTTTGTTCAGCCTGGAGAAGAGGAGACTGGGGACAGACCTCATTAGGATCTGCAGCTTCCTCACAAGGGGAAGTAGTGGGGCAGCACAAATCTGTGCTCTCTGTGACCAGTGACGGGATCTGAGGGAAGGCAAGAAGGGGAGGATTAGTTTGGATATTAAGAAGTGTTTCTTCACCCAGAGGGTGTTTGGGCACTGAACAGGCTCCCCAGGGCAGTGGGCACAGCACCAAGCCTGGCAGAGTTCAAGGAGCGTTTGGGCAACACTCTCAGGTACATGTTGGGATTCATGGGGTTGTCATGTGTGGGACCAGGAGCTTGGACTCATTGGTCCTTGTGGGTCCTTTTCAGCTCAGGATATTCTATTCTACAATTCTATTCTGTATTGATATAGCAAGCCAAGGAATGAGACCATATGGAAAAGAATGGGATTGAGGGCAGTATGACAGCAAACCCAATTCAGTATGTTGGTGCCTCTCCTCTCCGTATGTGGGGGTGTGTATGCATTTGTGGATGTTTATTTCTAGTACACATGAAAAAAAATCCATTTTTGGATTTTTTTAGAAGCGTTTCTAGAGTGTTACACATAACACTGGTAATACAAAAAACCATAAGTAATTTGAAAGATCCCATTAAGAGGTTTTTACAGGAACTGTAAGGTGGCATCTGCCCCCCAAAAGGCAAGCAGTGATCTGCTACTAACCCTGACCCCTCTGGAGGGGTCTTGGGTAAACACCTCCAGGCATTGATCAGTCAGTTGGTGATTAACACTGATCAGCTCATCAGGAGTAAGGAGGTGTAAATGCCACAGATTCCCAGCCCATTCCATTACCAGTGGGATGGACACAAGTGGTGCCAGTACCTGTGTTTCTTGGTTAGGGTGTAAGGACAAGGTATAGGGCAAGTGCAGAAAGGGGTGGTGTTGAGGCCTAACTGCTCCATGGCTGAGTTTTGTGGCTGTAGGCTGCAAGAACACGAGGTCTTACAGCTCGTGCCTTGGGAACTGGGGTGTCACTGAAGTGAGCCTGGGTGGGTCCAACCTTTATGGTGATGTAGGAGAGGCAACGTCTGACACTGCTTTGTGGAAAAGCTGTCTTCACTTCTGAAGAGTGGAATGCAAACCACCTCCTTCCACCTATAGTTGCAGTGGATCCTTCAAAAGAAAAGCAGCAGTACCAGTACCTTACCAGGTAGTCCCTTTTTTTTTGGTTCATTTGTGTTCCTTTTTGTTCTCTGTATTTGTTGTGATATTTTTTTTCCTTTCTAATGTTTCCTTCAACAGTAGAATTCAACTCCTCTGCAAACAGTCTCTGCTAATATTGATTCAGCCTTTATTACAGATGCATTAGTTGTGCTATTATTGCCTTTATTTCAGTTTTTACTCCTGCCTTATGACCAAAGCTAAATGAACATTTTTTATTCTCTCTGCATAAGATATTTACTTACTTTCCTAGCGTTTATACAACATCATCCCTACAAAAAATCTCCTCTTTCCTTTGCTTGTTTTTTAGGTTAGCAGTGGTTGTGAATGTCAAGACCAACTTTTATTTTCTGCTTCTGAAAGTCATTAAGTTTTGTCTCATGGGTTGGTAATTCTTATCCCAACTTCTGAGTCATTTGACAATCAATTTTTGCAATTGGTGTTGATAAGTAATTGGAAAATAGTAATCACTGGTGGAATAGACAAAAATGTAATTACTTCTATATGATATATTGTGTTACAGTTGGACTAAACCCTTAACAAATATGCACAATATTTGTTGGGGAAAACACTTCTTGAAGGTTGTATTTAAACTTCCTAAACAATTAATTTCTCTTGCTTTCTTCTTTTGACTACAGGGAAACCTAAGATAATTTAAGTCACGGGATAGTCCTTTCAGTTAAACATCTTGAAGTGGGTAGGATGGATAAGAGCAAAGATGTGACTTTCACTGAAGAACTTGATTTACACAAGTTTTGGGTCGGTTTTTATTTTTTTTTTTCCTTCAAGTTTCCTATGTGAGAGATTTTACTCTTTCTGTTCCTCGGGAAAGAAATGCCCTAAGCAGACCAATAAATTAAGGATGTGGCACTGCATGAAGCAGGAGAACAAGCATATCTGGATCCCACCACTAGCCAAAGAGATTTGGATCTACTGTTGACACTGCACAGGGGCGAGCACTAAGTCAGCATAGCAAGGAAACACAGGTAGTGCTGCTCCACTTTCTTGAACTACATGGCATCAAATACAACAGGTTATTTGGTTAAAGTACCAATCCATGACTGCCCAAGCTGTTTAATTACTGGCACGGTCCTTGGTGTCTTTTTGTCAAGCAGTGGCTGCCTAGGCGGAGTCTGGGAACTCAGGACATGGTGTGGAGAACGTGCGGGAACTTTCTTTCTACCTTGTGCTGTTCTCCAAAGCCACCTCAGCAGGCTTTGTATTTTAAAACATACTTAGACGACTTTATATCACACCTCACAAAGGCACTTCAGGCCTGCAGAAATTTCCTTCTCCCCTTTTCATTTTGCAGTAGAGAGACAACCTCCAAGACTGAAAGCAACCACTTTCCTAAACAGATGAATCGGTTCTTAATCTGTGTCATGGTTTTACTGACCATCATCTACTTCCAATGAGCAAGGAGGAGAATAACCTTTGGAAACCACCTGAATTTCCAGGAAGACCTCACAGGATCTGTCTCCTGGAAGTTGCATTACAGCACCTCTGAGCCCCTGCACAAAGACAGCATAACTTACACCAGAGTAAGTTTACCTGTAGCCGTGGTGTCATCAAGCAAGCCTGGAATTAGAGAGTAAATTCTGACTCTATTTTCACCCTGCCTCCTCCTCTCATTTGGCAAATATTTACTGCATTTCATAAGGCCGTTTTCCTTGGTCCTTCTTGATCCTGATCTGTCACTCACCTGTAGGTAAATCTCAGGAAAAAAGTTCATCCTTTCTAGCAGGAAGCTCAGAGATTGATCTCTCTACTCCAGTCTCCCTTCAGGCAAACTAACATCATCTCCTGTGTGATTATGTACCAGTTCAAGCTCAGCAAGGTCAGAACTGAGTTTATAATCTTTCCCTGTGATCCCTCTGGGCTATCTTCATTCTCCTTAGCCATTCTTGTGCTCATCCATGAATTCAGACAGCATTTTCTGCTTGTGTCGTCCTTCAGGCAAGGAATTGTGGCTGAGGGCAGGGAAGAGTTATCTTAACATACCTTGAAATAAAAACAAATGAAAAAACCCAGCTTTTCCTACTTGACTTTGAGCCAAAATTCTTATTCAAATTCCTGTCACTTGGTATTCATCTTCCCTTGCTTTAGCTGTCTTAGGTATGTTTAGGCATGCCCAGCATCCAGTTTAAGCTCGTGACCTAAGCTCCATGAGCAGTTGGAAGTGAGATATGGGGTTGCTCCACAGGTTATGTTTTCCTACCCTTTAGCCAGACAGGAAGGCAGGAGGCTGTCGGGGTAAATGTAACTGTGACAAGTAAATGTGTTCCTAGATGTGTTTCTGTTCTCTGAAATTTCAGAAGTCCTCCTGAGACTGTGTCCTGTCGTACTGAAAAGTTCTAGCCCTTTCTTTTCCTCTAGTTCCCAGGGTAATTGTATTCATTTGTCTTTCATATCTTTTCACATTTGAATTCTCAAGGGAAGATCTTCCTTTTCAGTGTGTGTTTCCATATTACCTAACACAGGAGAATGCTCTTCTGGCACTGCAGCTTCGTGGTACTAAGACATATAATAAGGAACTAGAATCATAGAATCATTTAGATTGGAAAAGACCTCTAATATGATCAAGTCCAACCATTCCCCCAGCACTGTCAATGCTGCCACTAAACCCCAAGTGCCACTTTCACATGGCTTTTAAATCCCTCCAGGGATGGGGACTCCACCACTGCCCTGAGCAGCTGTGCCCGAGCTGGACAACCCTTTTGGTGAAGGAATTTTACCAATATCCAATCTAAACTTTTCCTGCCACAACTTGAGGTTATTTCCTCTTGTCCTGATGTTTGTTATCAGGGAGAAAAGTACACGTCCTACCTGGCTACAGCCTCCTGTCAGGGAGCTGGAAGAACTCATAATGTCTCCCTTCAGCCATGTTTTTCTCCAGGCTGAGCCCCCCCAGCTCCCTCAGCTGCTCCTCATCAGGCTTGTGCTCCAGACCCTTCCCCAGCTCTGTTGCCCTTCTGTGGACACACAAAGGTGTTAAACACAGCAGTAGGATCAAGCAAGCACAACTCCATGCAAGAAACTTTCCTTGGAAAGCCATTGACCTCAATACGCAGCCAAGGATGAATCCAGCTCATGACTCACTCCTAACACTCCGTTTTCTTGTAGTTGTTTTTGAACTATCAGAAGGTTTTAGTTTTTTCTCCCTAAGAAACTACTGTGGCAATATTTTATTTTTAAATAAAGTGTATTTTATTAACATAATTAATTAATAATTTAATTTTAATTACTTTTACATAACATATTATAAACAACATTATTTCATAGAATATAATCCCATACAGACATATTTAGCTTTTACAGTCACTTGTTCCATCATTTTCTTTATAGCTTGTTGCCCACAACTGACTTAGTGGTTTCTTTGACTACATTGGCATTTTATAAATTATTGCAATTAGCTACGGGGACCTTAAGATATATTTTGCATATTTCCGTACAAGTTCACTTTTTTTGCCTAACATGTTCACATATTTTGCCTAACCAGCTTGTAAAATGAGGAATCCAAATCTGTCCATCAAAAATATTTGCATCCAGAGTTTGTTGATATTTGAGTGTTCTCGAAAATGTTGAAAAAGTACTTGCCTAAATATCAAGTCTGTAGATGAGCTACATACAGAAATATCAAATGGTCTCCTCACAGCTCATACCAGGGCACTCTATGAGGCCAAGATGTCATAGTCAGACAATCACTTAGCTTTAATATGATTGTTCTCCCTCATTTGGAGAAAAGAACATGAGGACTTCAGCTTAAAGTTAAGAGGTATTGGAAAGTTTTGCCAAACTGAGACTTGCATCATCTTTGTAAAGGGCAAATCTATCATTGTCACAATCAAGTCTCAGTGCAAAAGCGACAGTGGCCTTTGCTTCTTCTCTTCCGCTCTCCCTCTCTGAATTTTCCTTCCTTTATTAGGCATTTTAACATTCACTTCATTTCCAACAGTATTCATTATTCATCCCTGAGTGAACCAGGATGCTGGGTTGGTGGTGTTTTAAGAAATAGACCTTTGACCCTTCAAAGTGAGTACTTTTCCATTCTCTTTTAGACTTACAGAGCACCAATAATTACCCTCATTGACAGGAAATTTCACTCAGGAGTTTTAAGAGGAAACAGCTGAGATACCTCAAAAGAAGCAACTAAAGTAGGTATTATACACTTGCAACCACTCACACAAATGATTAAAAAATAATAGGATGGAGATCCTGATTCAATAAATGTTCACTTTATAGCATGAATTCTCTTTATTCACCTATAGTTAATTAATTCATAAGAGTTGACATTCACTTGTGTGTCACAAAACACTTCTCAGTCCACAATAAAAAAAAAGGCAAAAAACCCTTAAATGGAAACTTAGGTTTCTTTTCTAAAGGTCATGAGCTTTCAGTTGAGTATCAAGGCCTGCACTTCACAGTAATTGCCTTTGATGGGACTCTCAGTCAAGCATGTGATTGTATGCTTTGTGGCAGAAGGAGAAATTAAGCATATTCTTATCTGCCAAGTGGAATTTGAGACTGATTCTCAGGTTATTGGACTTATCAGATGTATTTCTTGCACCTTTGGAACTACTCAATGGTATACTGGCCCTAGGAGGAGCTAACAAAGGAAGGTGTTGGGTTTATAATATGATCAGTGCAGACAGGTCCTGACATTTTTGCAGAGCCCTGAAACAAGCCTGGTAGTGCTACATCTGAAAGGGTCGGGGAAAAGGTCATAAGTTTTTATTGAGGCTTTTCTGCATTAGTGGATTCCCCACTCTTTGGGAACACAAGGTCGAGGTGTGGTTGTGATACAGAGTAATCAGCTGGTTGGTTTGTCTGAAACCATAGAAAGCCTTATTGAATTCTTTGTTCAGACTTCACGTATTTTATATTCTCCTGCTTCAATATTGTATACATAATCAAATGCAGATGACAGAAATAAGTTGTTCACTTGGAGACAATGTGAAGTGAGGCAGAGGAAGGGAAAGAAGCAGGAGGACTTAAAAGCAGCCAAAATTTGATTGCCTCTATAGGAAATTAAGCCCTCAATTTGTCAGCCTAGCACTGAAAAAAAAAGCTTTCACAGCCTCTTTAAAAGGACAAAACATAAGGACTTGTTTATTTACTTGTGTGTACACACATTCAAACAAGAGAGTGGAGGCAATTGTAATTGTACTGTATTCAAACAATTCCTGTATTTGTGTCTGAGCTAACCTAGCAGGAAATGTTAAGGTCATTTCCAGTTTTGAAGATTAGTGCAAAGCTAATCCTGCACTGAACTCCACGCAGTTGAAGAAGTTCAACACAAATGTGCTTTGCTGGCATTGAGAGAAATTCAAGCAGGGAATTGGCAGACTTGAGTCTGTGTCCTTATTAAAATCTATTTCTACCCCATGGCTTAGCAAGTTCAGCTTTTGGGTTTTTTTAATTCATTATTTTTGTCATAAAATATGTGCTTGAGCTGTAACCAGGACTCCTCACATTCCTCTGGCCTCTGAAAGAGGGTAATTCCACAGGGGCAGTGGTTTGTCATATTCATAAGTAAAATCACAAATTTTAAAAGACAAAATCGAAAATAATCTCAGATTTTTCTGAGATTTTCTGTGGGGAAGGGAAAAGAGGCACAAGTGAATCTGTAGACTGAGCTTTCTTACTGAAAGCAGATAATGGAAAAGAAAAGCAACCCAGACACCCTTCCTGCCTTGGTGCGCTTTGGATGCCTCTCACTCAGCACTTACCATCATGGTCACTGAGGAAACTGGTTTAAATTATTCCCCATCAAATCAGAGTGGGGTGATGAGAAACAAAACCAAATCTTAAACACCTTCCCTCCAACCCTCCCTTCGTTCCTGCACTCTGCTTCACTCCCAAATTCCCTTCCTCCTCCTTGTGGTACAGGGGGATGGGGAATAGGGACTGGGGTCTCTGTGGCTCCTTCTTCTCTGGGCAGGACTCCTCACATTCCTCCCCTGCTTCAGCCTGGGGTCCCTCTTATGGGACACAGTCCTCCATGACCTTCAGGGTGGGTCATTCCCATGGGTTGCAGTCCTTCAGGAATTGCTCCTGGGTGGGTTCCTCCCACAGGGTCACAAGTCTTACCAGCAAACCTGCTCCCATGTGGGCTCCTCTCTCCATGGAGCCACAGCTCCTGTCAGGATCCTGCTCCAGCCTAGGCTTCCTGTGGGGCCACAGCCTCCTTCAGGCATCCCCCTGCTCTGGTGTGGGGTCCTGCAGGGACTGCAGGTAGATTTCTGCTCCTCCCTGGGCTGCAGGGGCACAGCTGCCTCCCCACAGGCTGCAGGAGAACCTCAGCTCTGGCACCTGCAGCACCTTATGCCCCTCCTGCTGCACTGCCCTTGGCCTCTGGAGAGTTGTTAATCTCACATATTCTCACTCTTCTCTTCCACTGCAGTTCCACAGCAGTTTTTTTCTCCTGTTTTAAAAAACATTATCCCAGGTGTGCTACTGGCAGGCTCAGCCTTGGCCAGCAGTAGGTCAGTCCTGGAGCTAGCTGGAATTGGCTCCATGGACATGGGGGAAGCTTCCAGCAGCTTCTCACAGAAGCCACCTCTGTAATCCCCCTGCTACCAAAACCTCGCCACTCAGACCCAGAACAGTGTTTGTTCAGATTCTCGGTACTTTAAAAGGTAAAAATGAAATACACTTTTACCTTAGGAGTCTGCCCTTTGGGATGGAACAATATCTCACAAAAAAGCAGAACTAGGTACTGAGTTCAGGTACTTCAGATTAGTTTCCACACCCACTGCTCTCTCTTTCAGAGTGCTTTGGATGAGTTTCACCATCAGTAACTCAGTTTTACACACAAATTGAAAGATTGACCTACCCCTACCATGGTCTGTACATATGGGGACTCAAGCTCTGATTTTTGGTCCCCTGTACCACACTTCAGATAAATAGTTAGAATAGCCCAGAGCAGGCAAACAGGGTTCCCCAACAACCATGGCTCAGACCATTTGACTGTGGGCACTTGCTAAAGTGTCCCCATGAGGAGCCTCAGCACCCAAAGTCAGGAGAGAGAAGGGTTTCTACCAAAAATGTAGGTCATCATCTGGAGCAGCTCTTATCCTTGAAAACTCACAATCCTACCAGAGCATAAAGAGTTATTTTGACACTTACCAGGAAGAGGAAAGACTCTTTTAATGTATGGTGAGCAGACACCAACTGAGCAGAGGTAGCAAAGAAACAGTTGTCTGGTTCATCTTAGACAAAGCAACACAGCACCAAAACAAAATAACATCTTAGGTCTTCCCAACAATACAAAAATTCACTGAAGTGTTGCAATAGCTATAGGAAGCCCTGCTTTTCAGCTGAATCCTGATTTAGGCATGTTCCTTCCAGTTCACTAATAGACCAGCCTCTGCTGGATCAGGAAGGCATGTACTTCATTTCAGTCTGTGAGAAGATAAAGAGCTGTAGGAAACCAAGAATTAAAAACTGCTGGTTCGTGACAGAAGGTAAATTCAATACTGAATGAAAAAGAAATGTCTAATGAATATTGCATCTGTAAGGGATAGAGATTCGTCATGTCCCTCCAGACAAGACACCTGTTCAAATATCCTTGTCAGGATGATAATGAGAAAGCTGACTCTTATGACTGGGATGCTAATGAACAAAGTCACACATTTTTCTGCAAAATGTTCCCAGACTAGCATGGATAACGAGTGAACTGTTACTTGTCATCATAGGAATCAGAGAATCCCTGGTCCCAAGAAACAAACACTGCAAACACCAGATATTTGGGTGTTTTCCTCATCTGAGAGTACAAAAACATTTGGGACACTCTGGGCAAAGTTTGGGGTCTGAGTGCTTCATGCCACACAGCTGATTACCTGTGTTTTGTTTTATTCTTACAAAAATATTTAATCTGAGAATCGGGGTTCATTAACAGGACATTCTTGTTCATTCACATGACAAAATCCTTCAGTGGTGAGATTAGACTGTGATCCATGTAGGGTCTTCAATCAAAATGCCAGATGCTTTCCTAGAAGGTACAGTCAGTGCCAGAGGCTGAGACTGTCTTCAATTACATGAGAAGCTCTGACTGTCACCAACAAAGTCAAAGTTAGAAATGAGATCATGTCAGATGGGACATGACAACCACATTTAATAGATGATGTGAGAAATACTGTAAAGTCTCAATGGCTGATCTTGCCCTACATTCATCATAGGCAAATTCCCAGCAGTTTCTTTTTTAACGCTGTGTTTTTCAAGTTAACACTTTCATGAGCATTGCTTCAAACACAAGCTTTCTTGTGAAATCCTTTGCATCCTTAGATAGAAGATGCAAGGCAAAATATGCTTGTGATTTATTATTACATACTCAGACTTTGTAGTGAAGATAGAGTCTAGTCTCTTGTTTTAAAGTAATTGAATACTACTACCAAAGAGGGAGAAAGGAATTCACTGACTGGGCTGGTTGGAAAGACCTGATAGAAACACAAATTTAACTGAGAAACTGTCATCTAAGTATTCCCAGTCCTGTAGTAGTGGCCATCTGGCAAGGCCTGAAACATTCCCTGCCATACCCTGTGAAGGAGAAGGCAGTCTTGTGTGAAATGCTCATGTGAGGTGGTGAAAGGAAAATGACCTTCTGACAAAAATTCTGATGCAATGTTCGCACTGGCAGATGTGCAGGAAACTTTGACTACAGTAATTATGATTTTACATTGATAAAGCATTTCTCATCCTGGGTCCCACAGTGCCTGGTGTAGGATCACCCTGCAGAGGTGCTGACACTGTTGAGAGCAGGGTCCCAGCAGCTGAAATCAAGGCACATTAAGTGTGGCATTGAGGAAATGAGAAAATATTATGATGGGAAAGAGAAAAATTGCAAATGTAATCCAGATGCAATTGCAGGGCAAGAAAGTAAATGTCTAGTTTTAAGAGATTATTTATCAGCCAAGTTTGCTGTGTCTTTGAATTTGTCCTATGACTTTTAAACACCAATTTTTGTCAATATTAAAAGTGTGAGCTTTGATTTCAAGTGCTTAATCCTACCTAACTTTTTATCTGTAATTGAGAAATCAAGACAAAAAAGTCTTCTCACTTGTACACTCCTCTTCAGAGAAATGGGCATCTTCAGGTGACAGCTCCTCTTGTTCCAATCCCCTGCCATGAGCAGGGACACCTTCCACCAGCCCAGGTTGCTCCAAGCCCCATCCAACCAGGACTTGGACACTTCCAGGGATGGGGCAGCCACAGTTTCTCCGGGCAACCTGTGCCAGGGCCTCACCACTCTCACAGGGAAGAATTTCTTTCTAAAAGATCTAATATTATTATAAATTGCTAACAAATAAAGAGGAGGACTTAACAGAATCAAGTGAAACTTGAGATGGTTTTGAACCTGACAAGACATTGATCCAAATTCCAGATATTTAGAGCATCCTGCAAGACCAAGGTCCTGGGACAGGTTTGTAAGTAACCTGTGTGCTGACACATCCAGTGGTTTTGCTTTCAGTAAGCAGGATACTTAGAAAGACACCAATTCTAAAAAAACACCCCATTTCTCTTCCACATTTCAACACTTATTTTCATTCATCTTGTGTTATAGTAGGGGAAAAAAAAAAGAAAAAGGGGGGGGTGGGCTGGGAGGAAAAAAACAAAGGGAAAAAAAAAAGAAAAAAAAAAGAAACCTGAAAGTTGTATTTTGAACTCCCAGGAGGGCTGACCTCCACTGTGCTCTTGCTGGTACCAATGAAAAAAATTACTTGGTTTTTTTTTTTTTTTTTTTTTAACAAAAAGGAAAAAAGAAAAAAGATTCTGAATTTTCACAGGCACTTTGGAGGTGGGAAGCAGAGAATTTGGGAATACAAAAAAGAAACATTTGTATTCTAACTTTGCTAGGAGACAATGTGCTCTAATTAGATAACAGCAGGCTTGCAATATCCACATAGCCCTACTCACATTATTAATATTTTATCCTAACTGGGACCCATCATGCATTCTCTAACATTCATTTTCTACTCTTCACAGATTACAGGCAGATCTCTACTTTCCATGTCTGCATAAGAATAAATCAAGGTCTTTAGCAAACATTTTACAAAAGAAAATGGGATTTTTATTTTTTTCTTTCCACAGAAAATAAGGATTATGATTTACCCACTGCTGGGACATTTACTCACACTGTGAATGATAGCAGAGATAGAAAATTGCCTTGAAAATTGCTCTGAATTACATGTATACAAAATTCCTATATTTTTGTTAGGGAAAGGTGGCTGCCATGCATTTATTTGACATCCAGGTTTATATGAATTCCTCCACACACAGGTTTAGTTGGGAAGGTCACTGGGTATATCATTCCTCATTTCAAATTCAAAGAAGTAAATTTACCCAGCTAACTCTGGCCTATATTTTCAGGAGTGTATTCCCAGCTTTCCTTCAGCTGCTCTTTCAAGATGGCATTTTTAAGTGGATTTTAGTGTATTGCCAAGCACCTGCTTGTGTAGGGTCACCACTGAAAGAACTCTGCTGTGAAAATGCATTTCCTGCACAGATGTTGCTGTCTAGATTTACTCTGGTAAGAAATGGGCCAAGGGGTTGTTTCATCAGCTCAGTAATGAATGCTTGAACACGTGAGCCTACCTGGAATTATAACAAAAATCGTGTTCTTTCTTCAGAGTCCAACACAAGGCAGTGGTGATAGACATTCACTTTTACTAAAATCTTGCCCTATAAACGAGAAAAGACTATGGGGGGTAAGTAGGAGCAAAACATTGGGGGGAAAGAGGGCTGTCATCAAAAAACACAGAGCAAATGTATCAGAAAACAGCTGAAACTTTCATACCAGGTATTTCCATCAAGCTTCAAGGAAGTAGAGATCTGTCTCTTTAAAATTATATTCTGCTATGTGAGTTTCTGAGTCTACAAAGGCTCTTCCTTTCCTCTTTATTCCTACTCACTTTACATTTCTCTTTCATATCATTGTTTTCTGTTGATTTATAATTCCCTCCAGCTCTGTCTCCATCTTTCCCATCAAGTCTATTTAATTGTTTCTCCCCTTTACTGCTTTAGAACAAAATCATGTTGGACTTCTGTTTGGGAAGTTCTTTTTGATGTTAAAGATCCTTTGCCTTTCATCTTCCATCTCCTTTAGAAGGAAGTTTTCTTTCAAATTTGGTCTTTCTCCAGCTTCTTATTTATCTTTTGAGGTTTTTTTTCCTTTGCAGATTGATATTTTGCTCAGATTTCTCTTTATGGTTGCACAGTTAAGTTGGTCTTCCTCTGTTAGGCCTCTGACCTCATAAATCTGTATCTCCTTCATCCATCAAAAAGATCAGAGGTAAAAAGAGGAAAAAAAGGGGAAACTCAATGAAGAGGGTAAAAATCAATGCATTTTATGCATGATACTCATTTGTGGGAACTGAGGTACTTCTGCACTATCTGTATTATTGAAGAATTTATGAACTTTACCAGGATCAAGGTCCCATTATGCTACACAAGAGACCATCCCTGCCTTAAGGAGTTTATACTCTAAGCAAACGGGATGTACAAAAAGTAGAGGAAAGGCTAATTCTCCAGCTGTATGATGGAGAACTGAGACTGAAGACAAGGTTTTCAAAGGCCTCAGCTACCATTTAGGAAACAAAATAAGCCCAAATTCCCCTGATCAAGCTTTTGTCTTCATCCCTCAGCCTGATACATCCTCTGGGCTTTCGGAGCCCTCAGAGATCAGTAACATATGGACTCGGGTGAAAGTCATGCAAGAGGAATTACTTTAAAGGGTAGATTTTCCTCGGGACATTGGCCACGAGGCAGTGAGCTAGGCTGGAAAATCTGGTCATAAATGTCATGGGAAGAATGGAGCACTTCTGAATTTGTGGTTTGCTGCTTGCAGAGCACAGCAGAACAGCGGTCCCAGCGACTCACGGGGTGCTTTCATCAGGGGCTCGTCTTCCCCTCTGATCCTCGGTCCATGGGAGAGGCTGTGCCTGCCTGGGGAAGAATGTTCAGCAAGAATTGCATTTCTGCTGGTTTGCTGTGAGAAGGGTTTGCTTCTCATGCATTTCTAGGATTTAAAGGGACTAAGGAAGGAAGGAAGAATTGGTTTGTCCAAGCGATAAAATGCAACAGCTCTGAAATGAGTCTTCTAAATCTTCACTGCAACAATCAAAAAAGATCTAAACAAGTCTTTCATGAAGATTTCTTTCCTTCATATTTGTCCCTGGTGGCATTCCCAAGCCTCCTTCACGTAAACGAAATTAGGGAAAATTTTAAAGAAGATTAAAATTAAGAAAGTTTATTGCAGACATTTTTTTTTAAGTTAAAAAAAAAAAGCTCAAATCCAACCCTAAATTTTCAATGCAGCTCTTCTTTAAATAATTCTCTTTCTACAAGTAATGTTGTAGAAGCTTCAGGCTCATTGAATAGACTTTGATACATCCAGAGTTTGACTTACAAGGTTCCTTGAAGAAATTGTTTTCTGTTGTCTCTGTTCAAATAATGAAAGACTTTCAATTAGGAGGGGAAAAAAACCAATTTAACACTGAGGATTTTGCAGCGAATCACAATGTGCCTCATGGTGTATTTATCACCATGTTTCACTTGAGTAAACACACTGTTGATTAGAATCCAAGCCAAATTATCAGGCAACATGCTCCATGTCGGTTTTTATGTCAAATTCACACCACAGTTTATTTAAAGACAAAAGCAATATTATGGGATTTACCAGCATCCTCTTCTTGTTGCATAAGTAGTCCAAGCTTTTGCATCCTTGCAATACATAAATGCTGAGTAGGTTACTATAAGCCAGCGATTTGTTTGGCAAAGTCACTCTTCAACAAACCAGGTTTGTACATATATTACTGGAGTTAACAAATCACCATTGTTGAATCATTCCAGTCAAAAAAAAGCAATTTGTAAACGCTGCTCCGTAGCTTCCAAGCACATTCAGAGACAAGCTCTTACTAGTTCTGCCACACTCCATTTCATTAGTGTAAGGGATGAACATGACAGCAGGAAAGTTCACAGAATAAAGGCTAAAAACAGGGCAGCATTTTTTAATCCCCTTAGGACGAGGTTTTCAAAGCTCTCCAGGCTCCTACAGATGCAAACGGGCACTCTCTGGGATTCTCTGAGCATGCCTACACACATTAGGTGTCTGAAGTACTGTGGGGGAAAAAAATAAGTTATAATTGGGCCATTAATTATTTTTATAACACACATTAAGGATGATTTGTGAGTGATGATGTCTGTGAAGGAGGAAAAGTGATCTGATTTATATATGCCTTCCTGTCTATGTGAATATTCTTTGTGATGTGGTTTCAGTCTGGCTTTTCAAAATGTTCACTTGGGTAGGATTTATCCCACAGCCAGACATCAAATACCAACTAATTAAGTCATACCTCGTTAAGTAACTCCTTCACTGGAAACAGGTAGATTCTCCTGATGGGATTCAGGCTGCTGGTTTGGTTATCTATCCCAAGGTAAGATGAATAGCCTTGTAAAAGCATCCTTCACTTTAGTGTTCCTACAGACAACTAACTTAAACCAAACTTTTAACTCTTATGTGGTTAAAGTTCCATTAGAAATCCTCAGTCTAATGGTTTTGACTGGAGGTTAAAGCAATCTCTTCCCTTCTTCCCCTTTCAAATAACACAACTTCACTCACAACTATTATTCTAGACAAAACTCAAACCATGTTGGAAATACCTTTTATAATTTCATTTTTCAGTGGCAGCCAACCAGAGGATCAAAAAAGGATTGACACATTCTTCTGTTACATCAAAGAACACACACAAAAACAAAACCTAATGGGATTGTAAGTTTTTTGTTTTAATTTTTTCATTTTTTAAAAATACAAGGTGTGCAAGTACTTGAGAATACTTAACTATCTAAAAATAAATATTGCATCACTATAACCTACTTGCTCTCTCCTTGAACATTATTTTAGACAAAAAAATAAATGTTTTTCTCATCATTATTAGAAAGAAGCATTACTGTAGCTCCTGGAAGCTCAAGCAGATGTTTGAGCAGAATTTGTCAGATTGGTCCCCAATTCCTCAAAATCGTAGATTAAGATAAGAAATCTAAACAATTTATTTCATTTTAAAGCTGAAGGATAAAGTCAGACGCCACATGGGTACTGGACATTAAAAAGGTTGGGTGGGTCCTAGTGTGTTTCATGAAGTGGATGATGTAATAAATTTGCAGAAAAAACACCCATTTCAGACAGAAATTGGCTCACCTGCAATGGAAGAACCATCCTCCCTCCCTGGTCTCGCTAAATCAGAATATAAGATCTTCAGTGGGCCTGTAGTTCAGGATGAAATCCTATCCGAGGACTGCTGATATCCATGGAGTGCTTCAAGCATTCTATGAATATTTGAAAAGGGATGTCTAATCTTTAATCTCTTCCACATTGAGATAACTGGCCTTGATTTCTTATCTTGGCCTAAGACTAGAGGAGCTGGTCTCTCAAATTAAACTCAGTACTTTGCCTTTGACTGTGCAGCTGGTGTAAAATGTAGCTCGAGCGTGTGTTTTTATAGATGGGAAGTCACTAGATCTAATTTGTTTTCCCTCTCTAATTGCATTTTGTGCCATTAGCTATGAAAATGTGACCCCCAGAAACTTAATGCTTCTGCTTGCATTACCTCACCTCCCCTGTGGATTCACACTCCCTGCTAACGGTCTCCTTGTCAAATCCAGTGATAAACTACCACTTGTGAGAACAATCTGCTGCCATTCCTTTATTTTCCCAGTTACATTTACCAGCAGCTTGGTTGTAACCTTCCAGGCCAGCACTAGTGAGAAGCAGCACGTACTTTTAGGAAATGCAATTTGGCAGCAAGGATCTGAACATCCTTTTCATCTATGACCAGTGGGGATTTGAGATGAAGGTTGGATCTTGTGGTTAAGGCAATGAGTCTGGATAAGCAGGTATGGAGTTATTGGTGCAGCAGTTTGTGCTGCTGACACTGCTGTCATCACTGATGTGGTAGAAAGGGGCATGATGTAAGTTTGTCAAACAATAGCATCACCCTGAAATATTTTGATTTAAACATCAGGGAGAGAAAACAGACATTCAGCAAATTAACAAGGACTACAAAAGAGTAAGGACATTCTTTATAAATATACATACACACATATATATATATACAGTCTCTGGGAGTATAAAATATATATAGTTACATAGCTAGATAGATACAGATATGCACATATGTAGGCCAGATGTGCCCTGGAGAGGTTGGGGACACAGAGCAGTGACCCAGGAGTAGGTAACTGTCTCCTCAGAACAGGATCATACACAACAGAATGACCACTGACCCAGCTGATGAACCTTTGTTTTCTGCAGAATCTGCCAGTGCCCAGGCAGGAATTTACAACTTGCATAAATTCAATCATGAGAAAAAAAGAGTAATGCTGCAGTTTTTGTTGTTATAATGAGCAAGTCAGAAAAGACACAGCATGGCCATTCCTTTTAATGACTAAAACCCAATTCTATTTTCAAATCAGAAATAGGAAGAAGTTGCAAGCATTTGACACATTCTTTTAATTTCTTGAGGGTCTCATTTTACAGAAGGGATCTATGCAGCATACTAAGAAGATTCCAGATTTCTCTGGACAGGGCTTGGAGCAACCTGGGATAGCAGAAGGTGTACCTGCCCGTGGCAGGGGGTTGGAATGAGATGGTCTTTAAGACCCCTTCCAACCAAACCATTCCATGACTCAATGATTCCTTTATTTCAGTTGCATTTGAGATTATTTACTATGTGCCTAAAAAGCCTTCTGCACCTCCCACAACAGCCACGACCTGCTTTGAGTCCTCCAAGCAACTGGTCCAAAATCGTTTCTAGCATTTCAGCCCTCCTGTGTACTAGAAATAAGACTGAATTAATCAGCATGGGAAAATCCCTATTGTTTTAATGAAATACAAATCCATAACCTGCCCACAGTACTCAAGTCTAGTATGAGAAAGGAAATCTTTGCATTATTCTACATTGCATGAGGTTGAGGTAGGAATGCTGATATTGGAGGTTTAAAAATGATAATAATAAATCTGGCTTTGGAGGGCCCCAAGGGACTGTTATTTGCTGCTTTTACTGCAGCCAGACTATTCTTTAATATCTCTGAAAATGTGTCACCTCATAGACATGCAGGATGGGTCTAAAGCATTATCAAACAGCCTTGAGAGAGAGAATTGCTTATCCAGTTATGAAAGGGCTCACTGAGGGCAGGGTGGTATCAGGTTTACAGTAACAGTGAACATTGGTCCTGGAATTGCTCAGCCGTGATGGAAAAGCTTTGCCTCTGGCTATTCCAGGACTATCTATGGCCAAGTTTTCAACTCCACTGCCACTAAAGGATTGGATGGTGGGCAGGCAGACAAGATAAACGGGGCCTGTTGGGGGTATTTGATATCACATCTCCAGCCCAGTCATTCATATTTAAATGCCAGTTTGAAACACGTTTGCTAAACCCACATCACTGATTTGTGGGAAAGGTCCTGGAAAAGTTGTGGGGTTTTGTCCCTCTGTAGCCACAGCAACCTCCTGTGCTCTGCTAGTCATGAAGTTGGCATATTTGTCTGGATCAGAGCCCCTGGGCTGGCTGCTCCTGATTTACACCAGCCTGGGGCTGTCTCTTCAGAAAGGCTTTAATTTACAGTGGTAACCTGTGCAAAAGTGCCAACCTGCCTTGTTTTTGCTGAAGTTTTTATCTCAAAGTAATGGTGTCGAGTCAATTCAAGTTAAGAACGAGTCTTCTTATTTTTTTTTCCTTTTCTTGAAGAGTGAAAAGGAAAGTCAGCTCTCAAAGATCACTTTTAAAGCAGCATTGTTTTCAAAGCAAGCAGCAAGTGAACTGCAGCAATTTATCAGCCAGACTGTACCGTGCAGTACACTAATTTCCCATTGCCACTTCATTTTGTGTTTAGCTCTGTAATTTGTACATCTCAGAGCAGCTACTGTAAAACCTCAGACAACCTTAAAAAAAAAAAAGAAAAAAAAAAAAACAACCTAAAGCCCACTGTGAATAAAAAGCCACAACAAAAAAACTAGAAGTGTCTGGACTTATCTAGAATATCAATGTGTCCCCAACAAAGGCTCTTTGTGAGGGAATCCAATCTGCATTGCCAGTGCTCCTAATTCTGCAAACTTTTCACATCTTCTTAATTATTCTCTCTGTTAAATCACCCTTCTATATTTTCAACCAAATATATATAATAAATTAATTATCTGCCTTATCCCTTAAAAGTGATCCATCAAGATGAAAAAATGATGGTGCTTTCATAGACATGAAGAATTTGCATACATAAGCTGTAGGAGTATCTGACACGTTGTTCAGAAATTAAATAGCATGTATTCATCAGACAATGGACTCGTCTTCTAAAGAGAATATTCAAGCAGCTGAAACAGATGCTTGGAGGAAATTTCATTCTCGAGACAACATTATGTTGCTGACAGATGCATAAAAAAGTCTCAACTCTACAGAGCAAAGATGCAATATCCAATGAAAATCCTTTTTATTTAAATGGCAATGAAAACCAATCACTTTTAATGGGAAGCTGTTGCCATCTTTGCAACTGATGTCATTTTTAATTGTTTTTATGTGGGATCCAAAAGTCTGCTGTGAGGAGAGCAGTGCTGAAGAACCACTCACATTCTGTGGAGCAAAGCATTCCCACTCTCTGGCTGTCTTATACCCACTCAGAGGTTCAAAGGGGACCTCAAAAGTAACTTAAATGGGAGGAGTAACTAAAAAGAGAAGAAAAATTCCTGTAGGCTATTCCATAGCATTCCCTATATAGGAAAAGGGCTGCTGTGCTCCCCACATACATAGGTGGCTCACTTGCTAAGTGCTGTGGAGGGAAAGCTTTAAATCCACCTGTATTTCATAAGGCAAATGACTCCAATGAAATGGGTATCTCCTTTTTGGCAGCTTTTGGAGGCAGGGAAAAATATCTAATGGCTGAAACATGTCTTGGGCAATTGTTAATTACTTACTCCTGAGTCTTCTAGATAAGTAATCAGCTTAAGTAACAAGTAAGAAGCAATTGAGGTAAGTACATTACTGATTTCAGCCGTTGCTTTTAAAATATCTTTACAGGTCTTCTGTATGTGTTGGCCCTCCCACCCAAGCATCACACGTTTCCAGGCCCCTTTCACAGCTACACAATTAATTTCATTGGTATTTATATGGTAAAACTCTGGGCATTAAGAAATAGAAATAAATCAGGCAGATCAGCCTTCAGAAAGGAGATAAGAAACTTCCAGAAAAATAATTAACATCGGGCAAAAATCATTTTCAAACAGAAAATTCTGTCAGAAACTATCTGGCCAGTTTTACACAGCAACTGCATAAATTAATACCAACGCTTTTGCCAAGGGGCAGGGAAGGGGAGAAGGCTGTTAGTGAAGTTCACTCACTTTCAATTTTTTTTCTTTTTTTTCCCCTAATTCCCTCCAGAGTATCAAAGACTTCTTTTCCAGGGCATGAGAAAAAAAAAAAAAATCACACTTGTGTGTTCTCTGATTGCAAGAACTCTCCATTACAGGGAGCCAACTTCACTGTCTGTCTTCAGAGGGCTCCTTTGGCTTCACAACTGTGGAGTTTGGGTTTGGGGGAGGTTAGTGAGGGTTTTTTCTTTTCTTTTCTTCTCTTTTAATTTTTTTTTCTCTTTCACACTGCGTTTCACATTTTAAGAATTTCTTGAGTTTAGTAAAAAATGCCTGCTGGTGCTTTCAGTGCCTCTCACTGTCTCCAGCAACAATTATCCTGGAGCAGCTCCATTCCAGAATCTCATAAAAATATGCTTTGAGATACAGAGACAGTCCCTCCCTCTCACACACACACAAGGGTTGCAACTGTCATTCTCTGTCAATTATTTTCTGTGGGAAATTAACTTGCTGCAGGAGATGGGGCAAGTCTCATTGAAGTCATCTGTGCTGAATTGTTTCTTGGGGTGTTTTCTTTTTTTTGGGTTCCTTTTGGCAACAGATTCAACAGATCAGTGGCCAAAACTGTGTTGTCTTGATTTTTTTCATGCCACTGGTGAACTTAAAACTGTGCACTGGTGCTTGGAGGTACGTGCCTCTTACAATCCGGGGCTAAGGATGTTGATGCAGATGTCTTTGCCATCTGAGCAGCTCAAAGTGCTGTTCAAGTTCTCATTTAAATGTGCTGCAGCTCCCACCACTCTTCTGGCACAGCTTTGCTAGAACTGAGTGATGCTCATAGCAAAAGTAAATCTTTCCACTGACCACAGCCATGGGCCTCATCCCCAGCTGTACTGTAGCTGTTCTGCTGCTTGTTGCTGGTATGAAATAGCCCCGAGGTCACTGTGATCACAGGAGGACTGTGGCCACAGTCCTAAAAATCTACATGTTCCCACAGTAGTGGTTTCACCCTGACCAGGACAAAGCATGTGGTTGAGGATCCAGGGCTCTTGCTGGAAAGGCACATGTCCAGATTTGGCTTGCTGGCCCCCAGCTGCCAGAACAGATTTGGGGGAGTTGGCATTCGTTAAAAACAGGGAGAACAAAAGCAGATGAAGGTTGTTTTTCTGTCTCTGCTAAACTGGGATGTTGCCCACCCTTTTAACCTCTTTTAGTAAAACTCTTAATATTGTACATTTTAAATCTCCATGCTGAAAAATGAAGGTAAAGGATACTTTTATTCTTTTAAAAGAGGTGAGGATTTGGTCTTCCAATGGGAAATCTTTCAAATCATTCCTTGTCAAAACGACAGCTGAGTACACATGGACGAGTCCCTTTTTCATAGTACTCTATAAATGCTCACGTTTACGCAAACAAGTGAGTAATAAAAAAGATGTTTTGTTAGGTAAATGCCACAATTTTCCAGCCTCCACCTGCTTTGCCTTATTAAAAAGTATGATTTTACTCTTTAGTGTGGATCAATACCTAACTCCAGGGGGGTCTTGGACTGTGGTCTTGACCTCCGCGTGCTTAAAAAGAGAAATGATAATTATCAATCCTCTGGGCTGAGCACAAGCTTGGGGCTGGCAGCTTGTTCTCTCTGCAAGCGTGTGATGGTCAGCAGGGCCAGGGCTTTAGAGACCTTTTGTCTGTAGTCACTAAGTGATGGGACCAGACTGTTGTCAGAAAGCTGCAGCAGGATGTGCTCAGCTGGAGGAAAGCATTGAATCCACAGCTCTTTTATCCCTATTCGGCACAGTTTTGTGCGTGTTGTCTCCAGTTCTTTGGATCTGTTAGCTGAAGGAATGCTCCAAGCAGTTCAAAGGCACATAGAAATTCTTTCTTTTTCCTGCTTCATGTCAGTACATCAATGCTCTGAGCACCTCGGTGCTTGGCTGGCGATGGCATCTAGATGTGTGCTCAGGACGTGGCAGCAGCATCCTGCAAAAATTGTCTCTTTGCTCTTTTAAAACACCACTGACCTTATGAAAAACAACCTTCTGACACAGGCTACAGGAGTAAATTACAGGACAAAGTTCATGTGTGGTATTAGCTGTAGAAACTCACTGACAGAGTCACAAGGCAGCCCCTCAGCTCACCAGGCCCCGCATCAGCCCAAAATGGGGTCGAGAGACAAAAACCACACTCTGTTGATCCATTGTGTCTATCTGCACACAGGAAAATGATGGTAATGGGACCACATAACTGCCTGACCATACAAATCATGGTAAATATCCTTCCCACTTAACGGGCTCCTTTTTTCTGCCATGACACAATCTCTTGTACTGCCCTGGCAGCTGAGCAGATGCTTTGAAAGGGACAAATACCTCTAAGTGATTTTTACTCCCCTAATTCCTAAGCTGCTCCTTTCATTCCTTTTGTCTTTTGCTGATTCTGTTTCCACTGCTTCCTTGCTGACTTTCCCTGCCTTATCTCTACTAGTCTGTGTGTTAGTGCCATAACCATGAAATCCCCTCTCAGCCTCCTTGGTATTAACTGCTGTTGTCACCAGCTACTTCTTGTCAACATTACTTGATCTCCTTTGTGCTTCGCCCTGTCTTAATTCATTCTACCTGAAATTCATCAGTATATACAGGGAGGGAGATATGAGGAAAGAGAATTCTGCCTTTCAATCCTCCTTTATTTGGGAAAAAATCTCTCTCCCTACATGCAGAGCTGAAAAAAGATTTGATTTACGTTACTGCAACTCTACTGATTCCACCTGAAGTTTCTCTAATTTCAATTGGTGTAAGGAAGATTAAAATCCATCTCAGACTACAGTACCTTGCTGCTGTAGAATTATTTTTGACTGGGTAAGAGATAGGAGTCATATTTCCAGCCTGAAATACATTTTCATCGTTATCTCATGCACAGGGCTCAGTGAGAGGCTGTTATTGGAGTTCTCTGCAAATCACCTGAATAACTGATAATCCTTTAGCAGCCTAGGAGCAATAAAACACCTTATGGCATGGGAAGAAATGTTTCTGCATGCCCTGGATGAAGTGGAAGCACAGAAACTGTCTGCCAGCTGGACATCCAGTCTAGGCATGAAAAAGAGCTGCACTACCTTGCACAGGGAGTGAATATGGACCCCAATATCTCTAACCCTCACTCAAGCTTATCTCAGTGATTTTCAGCCAGAGTCTGACTTTGGGTTATCTTCTTGAAATGCTTCTTTTAGCAGAAAATGTTATATTTAAGGCTAGGAATGCATTTGCCAAGTATTCTGTAGTGTCCCAGTTTGTATTGCCGCATATATTCCACATATCATGGAATGTGATCTCTTTGCTCTCCCTCTGACTTTCCCGATATCTGTGCAGATACTTTGCTGTTCACAGACCTGGGTAGGTTTTTTTTTCTCAACCACTTCACTCAGTGGAGAGACAGGAAGGGTGCCAGAGGTCCAACCCCCAGTTCACTGCTCCATGAGCTTCCAGTTTTCATCAGCTAAAGATACAGCCCAAATCTTACTGGTTTCCTAGAATATTCACTTTTATCTCCTTCATCACAGATTCTCCAGCATTTCTCTCTTCCAGAGGAGTTCTAGTTTGGGCAAAGCCGTCCATCTGTTTCATTGCCTTGCCAGGAGACTCTGCACTCCTCTCTTTTAACCAGTCAATGGCCAAACAGATGACACCACTCTGAACCGTCATCTTACCTGAAGCCAACATTTACTTTTTTTCTCCATTTCATAGTTTTGCTCGTCACTATGACACGAGCTGATCAGAAGTGAAACAGCCACTTATTTAGGGTTTTGGGGTTTTTTTGCTTCCAAATCAGGGGAAAAAAATTATATTTATTCATATTCATATTGCAAAATAAATGCGTGATATCCTTGTAAGTGTGAGGATTGGTTTGCAATTAAGACAGCAGAATGCTTCAAGCAATATGTCTGGGTTGAAGTAATCACACATCTTGGGTGAGTGAATTTATTTTATTCATGGTTTTAGACATGCTGGAGGTATGCAATCTCCATTAGATAATGAGTTATCCCAGCTTCTGAGAAGTTTAAGAACTGAACTTCTGAAGAGTGTGATTCCTTGCTAGGAGAGAAATGAGCCAGAGAAGAGTCTGGATCTTGTGTGATTGATCTCAGCATTTATATTTATGCAAGAGACAGCAGGGAGGTGAATTCTGCTCCCAGGTCTCATGCTCAGTCCTGAGCTGAAGTTCTTCATGCCCTAGTAGACATGGGGATGGATTGAAGACTAACAATCAACTCAAATAGGGCTGAATCAGGCCCAGAGTCCAGACCAGTGTCTAAATGTGGTGTTTATGACTATATTTATAATCCTTTACCTATCAAAAGTAATGTATTAACATCCCATTCTCACATCACAACATTGCTAGCAGGGGTTTCATTTTATACAGCAAATATTTCAGTGTTAAACGGGCTCAACAAACACTACAGACATCCCTAAGAGCAGCAGCAGATACTTTGCTGTCTGAACCGCCAGTATTTGGTGGTTAAACAACAACATTTATGCAAAAGTCGTAGATTCTTTGACTGGGAAGCATAAGGAAGCCAGGAGACCATCAGCAGAGTTGGGAAAGGCTGTAGAGGTCTGTGAAAGTGCACAAGTGTTTTGTGCTGAATGCTGGGCAGATTTCCAGTGAAGGAATGCAAAACAAAAATAAAACAAAACAAACCAAAATCAAACCAAAACAAACAAACAAACAAAAAAGTGCATTATTCCCTTAAATTACAAACTATAGGTCACTTCACCTCTGTTTTTAAAGGATGTATATGTATGAAGAAGAGGTTGTCAGAGGTAAGGGCAAATGAGGGTGTGAGAGGAGAATGACCTGAACAAGAGATTTCCTCAATCCTAAAGACATTGCATCACCCAAAATTATATATAGCTTAGGTCTGGCTATGCCAGGAGTGCTCAGAGATGAGTCAGAGTCAAACCAAAGCCACCCAGCAGAGCAACAGAGAAGAACACACAAGTTCCCTGTGTCTGAAGAACTCAAGTGAGTTGACGTTTGGTAGGGAAAGGAATAAAAATTCGGTTTTGACTATACTGATTTTGGGTCCACCAGGAAATTTCAGGTGGACAGAGGCCAAGATCAAGGTAGGAGATATTGAAGATGCTGACTGACTTTACAGCAAGAGAGATGTCAAAGAGACCCAAAATCCACGCTGCAGTCCAGACATCCTGGCAGAGCTCCTGAGCTTTTCAGAAGCTTAAGCAAAACAGACCAAATTAGACTTAGCAGATGAGTAAAAGGCTGAGGTTTAAATCCTGGTAAAGCTGATTCATTCCCTGCTACTCTACTGTTTTAAAGGGCAGACTGTCAGCTCATGAAACACTGATCCCAACGTTTCTGCAGCACATGGGGCTCCCATCCCCTCACAAGCCCTGCCTGATCTTATTTGGTTTGAAAACCCTGCAAGAATAAGTGCAGAGGACTGAGTGACTTGCATAATCCTGCAGCATAGTAAATTCATAAGCCCATAACTCACTGTTTACAAACACATTTACAAGTCTTTCCGTTTGGGGATGTGAGTAAATGAGCAAACAGGCTCAGCAGGCACTTACCTGATTTCCCGAGCACGGTAAAGCCATTTAGTTTATTCCAAAAAGCCATAGGGGATGAGATGGAAGGAGAAGCTCTTCCTGATTCTAATTTCTAAAAATATTAAGTGCAATCACTTTACTTTTATGAGGAAGTTTAACACTTAAGTCTATGAACAAGGATCTTTGTTAGCAGTTCAGATGAAGATTATTTTCTTTCAATCCCATCACATATAAGGTCTTTTTCTGTCATTCTTCCATCCAGCTCAGTGTCTGATATTACGAAATTAGCACAGGGCTATAAATTGTCCCTCCTGTCTGAGTTGTCCTCAGCAGATATATTTTTTCTTGCTCAATTCCATTTCTTATTTTGTCGGTGCATTGTATTTCAGAAATAGCTTGCTGCTTTTTTTTGTTGGGATTTTTGTTGTTGTTCTTCAAACAATTAACATGCTACAGCTAAAAAAAGTCATTTGCCTTCATGCAGGAAGCCTTCTTCCCAAGTGCCAGTATATAATATTGTACTGTGCTGCAAATCCTTCATTTCTGTTTAGGTTTGGAGTGTGCCTATTTTTTCCAAGGAATAAATCATCACTATCCGATGACTGAAGTGACCTTCAGTCTCTACAGTAATTTTAAATGAAGTTGAGTGGATTCTCATTAAAAACATGTAATTTTGCTAAGCATTTCGGTTACTTATTTTCTTTGTTGATACTACACATAATTTCAATTCCTTTTCTGCCACTAATTATGAAACTATATATAGTTTTCAGTCTGAATGGTGCTGCCATGCAGTTTTAGAAACTGTAGTTACGATAGCAAAGTGTGCTCTCGTCAAAGGACTGAGAATTTTCTGGGAATTGAATTTCACCTTGAATCCCTCCAGCTTAGCTGCATTATCTTTTATTAGCTTTGCCTTAAAGCCTCTTTCTCCAGAATTTTTGTACGTGGTATTTCTCAAACCTCTTTCTGATATCGTTGCTTATGACATTTAACCTCACTCTGCTATCCAGACAACACATAGATCTGCTGTACTCCTGACACTGATTTCCTGTCATCAATGACCATTTAGGCTATTTTAAGCACGTTCAGCAATAACACACCTGAAAAACCCAGATTGCAGAAATTTTATGGTTTGAGAGCCAAGATTCTTTATAACTCTTAAGTGCACTTTCACTTTCTTTATTGCGCCGAGTATGAAGTTAAATTCACCAAGTAGCATAAATCTCTTACACCTCTGAGCACTGTGGAAAAGAAATTATTAAAGGGGCATCGTTGTTTCCTACATTAAAAGTGGTGAAAGGGGGAATATAAGATTGAAGTGAAATGTTCACAGGATGGGGCTTGAATTTCAGTATCCAGGACAAGATGTATCTCTTCAAGTTTCAGACATCTGTGGTGTCAACACCCTTCCCACACTCCTTGTAGAGGTACTGAGAGAAATGTGCCGTTGCAGGGGAAGATTCATGTGACCAGGTTTAGATAACTGCTCAAGGATGAGATGATTCATCCCCTGTCACACCTCTTCTCTCCATTGACTGAGGGCAAACTGGACAACCAAGTCCAACAGAAACATCCACACTGGATACTTGAAGTTCAACAAGATGAATTCCACGGTACATCTGTATTTAAAGACTTGACACTGAACCCAGCTCAGATATGTCCCACCTTGCCCTTCTAGGTTTATGGGATCAAAATCTTCAAAATGCCTGGTTTTCAGAAGGTCTGAGTGCTCCTGGTTCCCTTTAAAAAAACACAGCAACACAGAGTCTCCTCAGAAAACAGTATGTTGGCTCTTGAAATCAATCTAATTTTGTCTCCACTCAGGACAGTTTCAAAATATGGTTTTAGCAGAAAAATTTTCCTGCCTCCAAGCTTTAAATAGCCACTTAAGTATGCTTTGCTAAATCTGTATTTTTGGGCACCAGCCCTTAAAATATCCCCTCTTTCAAAAATCTCTGTTGGCATTAGTCAGAAGCCTTTGTAAAAACTGCCTTTGGTTATGATGATTAGGCTTCTTTTTTACTACTTTTCTCATTTTTCTCTGTTAACAAAATTAAATAGACCTGCCTCAATTATAAACCTTCCTGAATTACCAGGCTTGGGGGCTGTTTTGGGATTCTAATCCTGTGAAGAATGTTAAAAGTAACAAGAAAAGCACAAAACCAGATGTAAGCACAGTAAATTGGCAAAACCTAATTTGTTTTTTTCAGTATATGGTCTCCTATTTGGTGACCTACCTACTTGGCAAAGTTCTTCTAATAGCTGAGTTATTTTATCCTCTGAGGAATTTTTAATTTAAACATAAGTCCATACATTTTGGCCAAAATGAGGCTGTGAAATTACCACTATTTTGGATAGCAGAAAAAAAACCAAACTGGAATCATCATCTAAAGGCACTTGCAAACGTTCCAGGAACATCATTACATATGTATTTTTAGTCTTCCTACTGGCAGCAAGAGCAGTGTAAGACAAATTTGCATTTCAAGGCTGGAACCAACTGCATTTTGCATGGATCTGATAAAAACATCAGAAGAACAACGAGATACTTTGGCACACACATATATTTCCTAAAATGACAGAAAAAAAAATCTGAATTTCAAGGATGCATTTCTACACCTCCCACTTCAAAGTTTTGCTACTTAATCTCCCTTGAATAAGCTGCAAATAAGTCTGACCTCTTAGTAAAACCCATTCATTTCTATGGGGTTTTCCATGTAAATCCCACAAAAGCACGGTCTCGGTAAGTTTACAGATATTGTATAGATAGAAGAGTACTCAGGAAGAGTAGAAATAGCTTTAAATTTATCATAGATTTTTTTCAGTGGTGACAAGGGGGACTTTCTCATGGAAATCTGTTCTCACTGGAGCCCTACAGTACCTGCTTCTCAAAACTTATTGCAGCACCTGATCTTTTACTGGCTCCCCACAGAAAAGGCAGATCAAGAAGATAGAACGTGGCTTTTCAGACTCAGCTCCTGAGGTTGTTTCACAGTGGGCTTAAGGAGTGCTAATGGAAAAGTTTTCAGCCCAAACCAGAGGGTGCAAAGGGCCCTGGATCAAAATCTACCACTTAAATCTTTCAACACTGCTCTCTGGCAGCAATAGTAGGGTGAAGATAAAAACTGGGCTATTTGCACGAGATGCTGCACAAAGAAAACTTTGCTTTTTATTGCTCTTTCTGATTTTGAAGGATCTCAACCTGCATGTGATGGCAGAAGGTGTTTTATTTTCCAAACTGCTCTTCATTTGTACAGATGTGTAGAGACAGTAAAATGTCTATTGGAGACATTTTATTCTTCCTCACAGTTTTGTTTGATCCCAAGTAAGTTGGACTGGAAGTATCCACTCCTCACTCTCCTGAAACAGTATATGGTCTCCTAGTACTGCAAGCTGAAAAAGGAGTATCAGAAACAAGAAATCTTTATTTCTCAGGGAAAATGTCAGAGAAAACAAAAGGCTTATCTGAATTGAAAATAAATACCCACAATTACTGGAGACTGTATCTCTTGCAGCTAGGAGGGAGATAACAAGCTTAGCTGAATGCATAATCTTTCCAACAAACAGAAATAGATTGGCAAAATTTCCTAATCAAGCTGCTCTGCAACTTTTTTCAAGTTCTGCTGTGTCAAATTTGAGCTTCAGCCCTGGCTTTCCCCCAGCAAACCTACTGCTCCTCTGCCTCTGCCTTCAGCCTGGCATGGTTCTCCAGCTCCAGCGTGCTCCTCCAGCTGGCTTTGGAGCTGGGTAGGGGGGAAGAGAAGAGCCATTCTCACTGGTGGCATATTCCTGGCTCCCTGTCCACCTGAGGCTGGAGCACTGTCCAACTTCAATGCTCAGCCAGTGCTGGAAACACTCACAAAATCTTTTGCAATTGCCCAGACCTGGTGACATTCTGGGATCAGTCGCCTTAGAAGCTACTCCAGGATGAAAATTGAACTGCAGCCTAGAGGAAATTGTGTTTCTCTAGGGACAAGCAGGACTCTTTCATCCTCATTTCTTTTGATCTGATAACCTTTCTACCTGTTTCTCTTTTGAACATTTTGCTCAGTTTCAACCAGAGAAGTCTCTGAGCTGTCAACTCCACCAGCCTTTAGAAAGAAAGAAGAAAAAGGGAAGGTTTTAACATGTTCATCTCATCCCTCAAAGAAATACCTACTAACTAATCAGTGTGAGTGTCCTGCCCAGGCCACTTCCACAATCCAGCAGGTAGGAGAGGTGGCAATGACACAAGGGAAGAGGAGGGATTTAGGACACAAATCTGCAGGAACCTCAGGAACCTTCTACTAAACAGCACCTTTAAGCTTATTAACTTTATGGTCATCATGACACCATGTACCAATATAGTCCTAAGGCTAATTATGATTTTACTGCAAAAAAAAATTTTTCTTTCCAGTTTAAAAATTGTTGCCTTTCTATTTCAGTAAATATTTGCTCTAACCATTTAGGAAAGTGCTAAGCAGAGCTCTGCAGCTACATCATCTGCATAGCTTTTTTTATTTATACATATTTATAATGGTGTGGATAAGTTTTTCCTCTCTAAGGTGAATGATCTCACCTTTGAATAGTTGTTGCTATAAATTAAAGAATCATTTCTATTTCTGCTGTGTGCTTTCTTGAGTTTAGATGCCTTGAACTGCACATGGCATTCAAGGTGAAAAGGCATTTTGATTTATACAGGTTTGCATTGTTTTCTTTATTATTCTTCTTCATTATGGTCTTCATTCACCCTAACAATTCTCTTTCATTAACCTTGGCTCCACAAGAAGCATTTTCATAATGTTATTTATAATGATTCACAGATCTTCTACTAGAGCTGAAACAATGTAGAATTTCCATAGCCAGCTGTATAAAATAAACCTGGGAGTATTTCAAGATCCTATCCATTATTTTTGCATCTCAACATTGAATTTTCTCTGCTCTTTATACACCTTGAGAGGCTCCTTCTATTTAGATTTCTCATACCTTGGAAACCATAGCAGTGACCTGCAAATTCCTCTGTTTCCACTCACTGTCTCTTGTAGATCATTAAAGCATCCTTTAAACATCCTCCACCATATGTGGAGAGCACCTTTCAGCTTTCCCACTGGTAGCTTTTCCATGAGGAAAAATGAGCTTGTCCCTACCCTTTAATGAAACATTGAAGGGTTAAGATGCAAATTAGCATCTTTTTGCCAACACTTCTCCACTTGGAACAGCACACCTGGAAGCAGGAATGTGTTCCCAGACCAGGACAGATATATCAGGATTCTGTGACTGCTGAGGCAGAGCAGATATAAGCCCAGCTCAGCTCAAGCCAGGGCAGGAGAACACTGAGATTGCTGTAGAACCCATGTCTTTGGCAATCCACAGAGCAATTTTCAGAGTATATAACATATTTGGGGGTTGGAACTAGGTGGTGTTTAAGGCCCCTTCCAACCCAAGGCATACTATGATTCTGTGATTTGGGTATCACTCTTCTAATATAAACTGTGGGTTTAATCTAAATATTCATCCTGGTGTGATGACCTATTCATCCATAATCTTCTGAGCTGAACTTTTATACAAGCAAGAAGCTTGAGTGGTGTCCTGAATGACTTCACAGCACTCATTAAAAGCCAATCTCAGTGCTCCTTAACCAGCTCCACCAAAATCCCACCCACAAAATAACACCTATAATTATGTGATGTCCATCCCAACTTCCAGGCAGAAATGTGATGTGTTTATTCTCACCCTGCCCTCCAAATTCTCTCCATGTTTAGAACAGAGGGTCTGCTGAGCCCATGGTGATGCAGCAGTGATTCCAGGGCTGACAGGAGCTGAGTTCAGGCTTCACAGAGAGGAAATGTTAGATTAGCTGCCTGCAGATGAGCAGCCTGTGCCAGCAGCTGCTCAGCTTTCCAGCATCTGACAACTGCAGACCAAAACCATAACAGTGTCAGGAGGTGACCCAGCCTTGGTTTGATTTGTTTCCAGTATCGAACCACACAGTTGTTCCCTTTTCTTTCTTTCCTTTAAAGTTACTATCCAGAATAACCAAAAATGCTTTGGTCCTTAGTGTGTGTAAAATAATGTTAAATTCAGTGACAACTGTGTTTGCATTTTGGGGGTATTTGCTTAACTTAATGAGGAATGTGATCAGCACTAACGGGGAAAACACTGTGTTTTCATATGTGTATGCAAATGTAAGTAATTAGAATGTGCAAATGAGGAGTAGGTGTCCAGGGGAAGGTTGCTGTTTGCTTTCTATGGTTGTGCATGTTAATTATCAAAATAAGATTTGAAAATGGTCCTCTATTCTTTCATTCCAAGGTTAATAACACAATTCACTGAGCTTTAAAAAGGCCAGGCTTGCATTACAGCTTTGGCACACTTCCCAAAGTGTTGTACAAATTCATAAGCTTTTCTGATCTGGGGCCTTTAAATTCTTCACTTGACAAGAAATTGTCCTGTTTCATGGCATGGGCAGCTGATCTGGACATGTGTATATCTGATATGTATATTAATATTGTCAAACCCAGGTTTAAATTTAAGGTTTAAGTAAAATCTGCCCCAGTTTTCAAAAAAGAATGTAATTGCAGACAATTTATTCATATTTGTTCACCTGATATTAACTTCCCAGTTAACTGAGTAAGGGGTTTGTAGAATATTTTTAGAAAAACAGCCCCATGAAGTCATTGTTCTTGAAATAATTTCCTTAAATGTTTGTATATAAAACTCTCACATTAGAAAACCTCAGTCATGTAAAGCTGAGGAGTTTTATCTGTGAACAAGTGTTTGCCTCCTGTGAACTCTTTGATTTCATCAATCTTATAAAAATTTATTTATATTCCATAAAGAAATTGAAACTAGTAGACAGGATTCAGCTTGGAACCTGCAGCCTGCTACACACATTAGAGATGTAAGATAAGCATCTGTCACAGGGAGACTATATTTCAAATATTGCAGGAAAATGCAAGGAAAACACAAAAGACTGATTTTATCTCTAAGATTTCCTCTCTTTTTTTTGTGTTGTTGGAGTTTGGGGTTTTTTACTTTTAATCTATTTGTTTCTCTCTATTTAGCATTAGCTTTTAAAATTACGACTAGTTATAGTAAATTTTTTGGCAAGACTGAATTCTGGTCAGACTTTATAATTTCAACAAAACTTCACCATTATGAATGGCAAATAAGTGAAAAGGGGGAAAAAAGAGCTGAAGATGGATAAAAAACCATTCACAAACCTCTGGCAGGCCACTGTTGACCAGCTGTGGTCTGATTCCAGACCAAATCCTCCAAGAGCTCCTAAATTTATTAGCACACATAGAACCTTACAACCTCTGCTATGATGAGCCCATTCCTGAGTGTCAGCCCCACATTTCACACCTCAGTATGTTAAATTCTTACACCAAGGCAGGTAACACATCCCAGAAGATGGTGGGCAGAGATGGAGCCAGATTTGTTTTGCTGCACTTGAGTGTTTAGGGGAGTCTAATCTGATTCATACCAGGTTAAGTGACTCCTCCATACAGGTGTCCTGGACAGCACTATGCACCCAAAACTTTTTCTGTACATTTTCCTTCATCCAGAGCAAAGATTTGCCACACATTGGCACCTTGTTGTTCATTAAGCAAACATCCAGCAACTTTGCCTGTTGGCTGGAACCCCGGGATTGCTGAAGGACTTGGAAGTGGGAAAGGCACTTGCAGAGACAAAAACCCTCAGGGAGGCATAAACAGGACTTCCAGCTCCACTGAACACGGTGTCCTGCTATGGACACCACAGCTGAAGAGAAATACAGTCCAGCTGGGGGCAATCCAGAAAGGAGAAGTGAAAGTGGCAAGTTTTTGACTGAATTGTTAAGCTGAAGGAAATGAAGGCTGAGACCAAGAGTGACCATACGACACCAGCATTTAGGGAGACAGTGAAGACACCCTTCCAGGACATGTTTTTAGAATGAGGTAAATCAAATCTGCCTGAAATGGTACTGAAATAAGTGTCCTACTCTGGGGAAAGAGGAAGGTATAACCCCTCCTGTGGAGACCCCTTCCATCCATCCCTCTCTTTTTATACATTCCTGTAGCATCCTGTAGTCAGGTGAGCATCTATCACATACAACAGTCAAGCAGAGAATTAAAGAATTGGATTTTCTGGAAGAAAAGTCCTAGGATAGATATTAGTGTTGTCCACAGCTACATAGATTTAGGCAAGAGAGAGATGCTTACACAGTTCAAGGGCAAAAGACAACAGACACAAACTGTTACCCGGTTTGATAAAAGGAAACTTCTCCCACCATGAGGACTGATTAGCAGCACAGGGGTCTGGAGAGGTGGCATAATTTCCTTAAGATACTCAAAATTCAACTGGACAAGACAATGAGCAATCTGATTTCATTTGATCAGCTCCTCACAAAATGTCATCAGTCTCACAAGATGTCATGGGAATGAAACAATACATTTCCATTAGGGAGTAAATATTGAATCTAAGAGGAATTTGCACTGCTGCCATCAGCACTGGCTGTCTTTTAAAGTTAGATAACCATCTCAGGAGTAAATGCAACACAGCCTGACCACTGACATCCTGATTGAGAGTCATATAATTAATATGACAAAACAGGGAGAAACATTAAGAGGTGGTGTGTTGTCTGTGTTTCAACCTCTCTCTGGCACGGCTGAAGACACATGTCCATGGGCTGCAGCTACAGAGCATGAAACCATTTCAGTCACTATTTTCTCCAGAAACTGATTACACACTTTACCCCAAATAATTATTGGTCCAAAGAAACAGAAAGGAAAAGCAGAAGGAAGATCAGGGCAAGCAAGCCTGCATTCCTTACCCCTACCTAAGTGTCCTGGAAGGCTACAAGTCCCAGCTCCTGTCCATGGGAATGCAGCAAGCCTTGCTGGCTGCAGGGGGGCTCTGGCTGAGAGTACACTTATCACTGAGGTCATCTGTGCTAAAAGTGCACGTCAGCAGCCTTCCAAAGACAGCAGTGTTTAGATCAATACCCCAGGAGACAGCTAACATGACTTTAATTTCCACCTCAGTCCAAGGAAATAAAGCCCCGTCTTTTCACAGACAGGCTTTAAGTGTCAGTTTATCAGATATTTTGCAAGGAAGCAATTTCCCCCTTCCCCTTGGTGCTCCTGTCATGAGGGTGAAGGGAGAACCTTTGAAGAAAAACCTTTTTGCCTACTGCTTAGCACAGGTGGAAAAAGGGAAGGAGAAGCACTTGTGTGAATTACCTGTCTCTGGTGAAGCAGAAATACATCCTACAGGCTAAGTAGGAATATGTGATATTTAAAAAACAGGAGTCACCCTTTCTGGCTCAATATTAAAAGTGAGGCAATGCACTGTTCTGCACCAATCTGCCTCAAAGGTAACAAAGGTTTCCCAGGAGCTCAGGCCTTGAGTGGCATCTCTGTGTCCCTCAACTCCAGCTTAGTCAGTAATAGAGCAACATGAGTTAGTTCTGTAAAGTGGGAGTTGAGCTTAACTGTCTTCATCAACAATTCAGGCACATAAGTATAAAGTTTGCACACTGTATCTAAGAAGAGGCATGTCCTTGAGGGATGATCCAAACTGTCTGCAAAACAGGGGTCACATCCCAGGAAAGTGATTTTCAGGCAAAGGCACTTTAGGCAAACATCTTCACTAGTGCCAGATCTTATACCCCTTGAAGTGAGTGGACTTCTGCCATTGCCTTCAACTGAATAAGAATTCAGGCAAAAAACCCCATCCCAGGCTGTTTGAATTAAAAAATGCAGCAGACCTCAAGCCAGCAGAAGGATGGCCTTAGAATAACATATTACATATGTTAAAAATGTGCTTGCCAGGCTGAATTGACCTTCAACAATTGTTTCAGCAATTAATATGCAGAAAAGATATTGCAAAGCTACAGAAGTTGGACTCGATGGTTCCTATGGGTCCCCTGGAACTCAGGATATTCTGTGTTTCTTTGATCACATGATTCTATGGACAAATTTAAATTTTTTTGTTGATGGATCTAGAGAAAATTGCAATTTTGACATGGCCAGGGTGGGTAAACCTCAAGTCACTTCATGTGTCTAACAAAATGGGTTAGTAAAGTCACTCTCAAGAGTTATGGAAGATAACCCATTCTTAACCCAAAATATAAGTGATACTACAATCAAACCATATTCAACTACTCTATGTCATGGAATAGGTGATGATTTCTCAATGAATTAGTTCTGTTGCTTTTAATCTTCCAAACATATCTTCCTTTTGTTGAAGCTGGTAGTTTGTAATTTAAGCCAGACCTAGAAATGGAAACTATGGTATTGGATATATTAAAGACCTCTATGGAAAAAATGGGCAAGTCATGAACAGTGGGTCCATACAGAATCTGTGCAAAATCTAAAATCATCAGAATTATTGCATGTGCCCATATCTTCAGTATGGAGGTATAGGAGATCCAATCTCATGCCATATATCCACAAATTTTATCTATGAAACAGCTGCAAATGTGTGACCAAGCACATATTCTCTAGTTTTATCTAATATTTCCCCCAGGGAAATGCTCAGCAACCTGAAAAATAATTTCTAGGACTGTTAAATGTTCAAAACTTCCAGCTAAATTTTTAAAGGGGTTCCCATGCTGACCAATTTTTAATTTTTTTTTTTTCTAGGAAGAGTTCAAAGACACATAAAAGAAAACATAAAGTAGTCCTAAAATAAAATTCTTAAGGCTTTTATTATCTCATTCATGAATCAATGAAGCTGAGAAGCCAAATAGAACTCATGCTGCCATTTCTTTTCTTAGAAGGCTCTGACACACAACACGATCTTCTTGAAGTTAAAAACTTTATTTTCATTTCCATCTTGAATTAATTCAGTTTTGGATAATTACCTGTGATTTTCAGCCTGTGAGCTACAGGCTGGGCAGTCTACAGACCTTCTGGAGTCCTCTTGGCCAGCACAGACTCAAGAGATGTGTATTAACTTTACAGGATTCACAACTTCCACTGGGAAACCTTTAGTTGCCTACCAAAAAGGTAAAGAATGAAGACTTTAATTCTTGTGTCAGGCATTAAATAGCTGAAATAGCTGTTTCCACACCCCACTGTTTAACTACAAGCCAGCAGAATGCTTTGTAATCATTTTGGGGGCATGAAGGTGTTTTAGTTTTCTGTTATATGTCACACTCTTGATACACACAAGGTGGTTCTCTCAGCCACCCCCTCCTCTTACAGAAGAATTTTGAGGTGGCAAACATGATGCAGAGTGGTTTGCCCTGGCTAGGTGTGATCAATAGTGCTGATAACTGTGTGCTAACATCACTTACCACCAGCCCTGGGCTTTCCTTGGCAAACACACAAATATTCCTTGGCTTTAGCACTTCAATCCTGCTGAATATGGTTTATAAAGCACGAGCTGCAGCTGCTGTAGCAGGATGCAGTGAAGCATTTCAGGTCATATTGGTATCTGTCTGCATCTTTTAATAATTATTGCTTGGGTGCACAGCAACTATTAAATAAAATACAGCCAGAGATTTTTTATTTTTTTTCTCTCTGCAGTAACAAAAGGCCATAAAATGCTCATGTCTACCCATTCATTACTTTGACTTTGCTATGGTTTAGGGCAAAAAAGCCCAGTAGTATTCAGAACAAAAGCAAATAGACTTGATCTGATGTTGTCACCACCACGTTAATAGTCGTGCTATGACTCTGACTAAATGCAAAATGCCTGACACTGTCTACTTAAAACTCTCACAGAAATGTTTAGAAATGCTGATTTGTTAAGGGCTCTTTTTTTAAAAAACCATTGTGTTTCTACTCTTCTACTGTACTCAAGAAACCTGTAAGAACTTTCATTTTCAGGAACACTTTTTGTAGAACTGGTCTAAACCAATTTTACTAATGAGAATTTCTGTTGGAAAAATAGGTTTCTTGAGTTTCACATTTATTATCTCACTGTTTCTCAGGGAAAAAAAAAAAAAAAAGCCCCTGAGTTAAAATATAATTCCCCAGAAGAACAAAGCATTTCAGATGGGTTAAACAGCTCCTTTTTTTCCTTCAAGATTGTATTGAACCGATGAGTTTGATTATGGTGACCAGTATGTTACATTTTAGTAGGGATCTCAAAGGAGGTTTGGTGTCTATTTCTCCTCAAGGAGAAAAATAATTTATTTTTTTTAAAAAAGCAACCAACCTTCAAGACTTAACTGGAAATTGATATTCTTGAAGACTATTCTTCATCCTATGAAAAAGCAGAATCTTCAGAATGAAAGTTCACTATCTCTGAAGATTAAATTCAAAAACCCAACAGCTCTCAGTGCAGTAAGTTAAGCAGGTGATAACTCCTCACAGATAAAGTATTGTATTGATATAGTGCATCTGCTTTGCTCCTCTTGTAGATTGTAAAGGGGCATTTTGACAAAGTCAAACCAACTGAATCACAGCAGGGATCTTATGTTCTCATATTTGATTACACACTTGACCCAAATCTTCAGAAATTGTTGTTATACATCATATGTATACTTTAAATATTTTGAAAGAATAAGGGAGGAACATTTAGGAAGATAAGCACTTTGTAAGGGTATTACAAACCTAAAGCTTGGCCCCTACTGCAGGAAGTTTCTAGAATAGATACTCCTTTTATTGATTGCTGAGCATTGATGTAATTGCAAGGTTCTGTCTTCAGGCTTTACTTGAGTTACAGTGAGAACAGCAGTTCCTTTCTAGGTGGAAGCAGAGATTGTTTCAAAAAATTCAATACATAAATCAATCTGATGCTCTAAAAAAAAAAAGTTCTATGTCTTGCTATTTGACCTGGAATTTTCAAGTGTATTTTTACCCTTTCTGGCTCATTTTTAGTAGATTTTTTTTTTTGAAACAAAGAAAAGATAAAGTAGTCCTAGGAGATTTAAAGATGTTCAGAGGGTTTCTATTTCCAACTTCCTGAAATTTTGGCGTCTAGCTGAAATCTTGTTTAGTCAGAGAAACCACTCTCAAAACACACAGAGTCTGTAAGGACTCACTGACCTCATGATTTCATTGACTGTTGAGGAATCCTAGACTGAGCATCCCATTATATGGAACTGCTAGAGCAAGACCATAAAGATGTTCAGAGGGCTGGAGCCCCTCTGCTTTAGAGACAGGCTGGGAGATCTGGGGGTGTTCAGCCTGGAGAAGAGAATGTGCCAGGGAGGTCTCTTAGCAACTTCCAGTGCCTAAAGGGGATCCAAGATCCTCTTAAAATCCCTTTTGCCTCTAAAAGCCTTCTAAGTGCTGCACCAGTCTGCTGTGTCTACAGGATCCTTGCTCTCAGTGGCAATAATTAACGTAGGGTCTCTCACTGAGAATGGATATTTATGGTTGCTTCTTTCCACTTGGGTTACTTTTTGTTCAGGAGCGCTTAATTCCATCCGCCATTCCCTTTTCCAGACACCCACATCATCATTTCAATGAAAAGTTATCCCAAGTAGTGACCTTTGGTTCTTAAACTATTTTCCCAGTGTCCACTGAGGTCAGCAGAGAGAAACAAATGGGTGTTCAGCTGGACACAGATGGGATTGGGTTGCCATAGATTTTACAACATTTTCAGAGCTGGAAGGGGACTTTGGATAAGAGCATGGAGTGACCGGATAAGGGGCAATGGCTTCCCACTGCCAGAGGGCACGGTTACATGGGATATAAGGAAGAAATTCTTCCCTATGAGGGTGGAGAGGCCCTGGCACAGGTTGCCCAGAGAAGCTGTGGCTGCCCCATCCCTAGAAGTGTCCAAGGCCAGGTTGGACAGGACTTGGAGCAACCGGGGCTAGTGGAAGGTGTCCCTGCCCATGGCAGGGGGGTGGAACTGGATGATCTATAAGGTCTCTTCCAACCCAACCTGTTCTGTGATTCTATGGTTCCATAACTTCTGGCTGTTCAGCAACAGGCAGGATGAATCTTGTCCTTATTTTTCTTTTTCTAGAGTGAAAACTGAGATTCCTCTATAATGACAAGGATCTTGGAGTTGTAGCAACACTCATATGTCAAGAGCTGGAAAAAACAATTTAGTGCCTTGTCATACCTGATGAACAAATAGAAATGTTGCTTTACTCTGTAACAGGAATACACCAGATGTCCACATTCGTTATCCCAGCCATCCAATAGAAAGGACACTTGCAGATTTAGGCGTGGATGTAGAAACTGCTTGAAAAGATACAGGATGAGGATGAAGTGGATGAATAACTGGCTGCATCCAACTACAAATATTGCTCACAATTGACCCTCCCCATCTCCATAGTCTCTCTGAGCTGAACATTCTTTGGCAGATTTATGTGCTTTCTTAAGCTTTTCAGAACAGACTTCCCTTCCCACAGGCTGTAAAACTTAATTAATCAAACACATTTTTCCACATAGTTCTGGAATTTATAAATCCAAAAATAAAGTAAGAAAAGAACTTAAAAACAGCTGTATAGAGCCAGATACAAAACTCATCTAGGCTAATTTCTTACCTCTGATACTGCCCAGTGGCAGATCCTTAGGAAAAGTGTGTAACATTTATACTGAAACCTTTTCCCTGGCAAATCCTTCAGGCAGAGAGTGGTCTAAGGACTTACCACTGCTGTCAATAGCTCCTAACTGATACACAGTCCCTGAAAAAGTCTAGTCAGTTTTTCAGCACAGTCTTTCAAATTTCCACAACTTTCTGAGGCAATTTCATTACGCTCCGTATGAAGCAGCGCTTCACTTTGTTTGTTTTGAGCTGCTTGCCTGATAATCGAATTGGATGTCCTTTTTTCTCTGCATTTCAAGAAAGGAAGAGCAATGATTCCCTGCTCACTTTTTCAGTGTCATTCATTGTTTTCTCTGTTGTGTCCATCCCTAGTTGTTGCTAAGCTAAAGGGAGTATTTTATAGGATTTTTCCTTATTGCAGAAGTTGTTACAGACCTCTGGCCATCTTTGTTATCTTCATGTGGTTTTTTCCCCCCTTTTTCTGAGGTGAATTATCCATTCTGAGGCAACATAATTCTCAGGAGACACTACAGGTGTGAATTTAAACAGGATTAAGGCGGTGGTTTGTCTCCATTCCCATCCTAATGACCCCTAAGATCCCTTCTGCCTTTTAAGCACCTTCTAAGTGCTGCACCAGTCTGCTGTGTCTACAGGATCCTTGCTCTCAGTGGCAATAATTAACGTAGGGTCTCTCACTGAGAATGGATATTTATGGTTGCTTCTTTCCACTTAAGTTACTTTTTGTTTAGCAGCACTTAATTCCATCCGCCATTCCCTTTTCCAGACACCCACATCATCATTTCAATGAAAAATTGTCCCAAGAAGTGACCTTTGGTTCTTACACTGCTTCTCCCAGTGTCCACTGAGGTCAGCAGAGAGAAACAAATGGGTGTTCAGCTGGACACAGATGGGATTGGGTTGCCACAGATTTTACAGAGTTTTCAAAGCAGAAACCCACTTCAGAAACAGAAATGTTTTCCAACTGTGTTCAGCAGATGAGCTGCACATTCTGGAGATTAGAAAGGGACTGTTTTACCCACAGAAAGACTTGATGGCAACACCACAAGAAAAGAAAGTGGTACCCTAACACAGTTATTCAGATGCATTTTAATTCAAATTGGATGGGACTGCGGGGGAGGAAACGCTGAAAGCCACAGAAATAGAATTTTTCCTCTCTTGCTTCAGCGTAATTTAAAACATCAAACCATTTTTAATGAGTTTTAGTGAAACCAAGTCTTGGCTGTGACCTTCTATGCCAAAATTTAGCCCGGAGAAAATTTTCAAAGCTGATTTATAAATCCTATAAAACAAGGAGGTTGATGGTGGAAACAGTGAGCCATGGACACCAATAGCATATGTTATTGCAGCCTTATTTTTAACTGTTAATGTAGGGAGAGGCTCTGTAAAGTGTATGTACCTTGTATCCCAGTGCTGAAATTCTGCCTGAAACTTTGTCCTTCTAAAACTACGAGTTTGATATTTTCTACTCTCTTAGAAAACTGCATTAGCAAAATAAAACATACAGAAGCATGTACCAGCAAGCTCTTACCTTCAACAGAGAGACCTCATTTACAGTAATAAACAGCCAAAAGGCCACAAAACTGCTTGTGTGGAAGGACAGCTTCCAGTCTTCTGTGAAACAAGGGGTTTCTGCACACATTTCTCATTCCAGTCTAATGTTGAATAAGGTCTCCAAGGTACAGACTGTCAATATGGACAGGCCCTGCCTCTGTGAACACTGGGTAGGATCTCTAGGAGGTAACTGTGATGCAGATAATTAATCAAGACAAAGTTGCAACAGTCATTTTTTATTTTGAGAGTTGGTATAATACGATTTTGCAACCATCAGGTCCCCTGTATAGGGCGACCTTATTGATCTCCTTGTGGACAGATCATGTGCTCGAGATCTTCGGAGCCAAAATGTCATTTGAGTTAAAGCTGAAGTCCATTATCCCATGGCCACTGGCATTCTGCCTCAGGAAGGTCAAGGGCACAGGTACATCATGGATCCCATGGATCACCCACCTGATTTAATCATTATTCTACACCATTTGCCACCAGCTTTCCCTGCACCTTCACATTCTCCCAGTGGTGGGATCTCCTGTGATCTACCTACCTGCACATGCTTGTTGTCTCATCTAAGTAACTTTCAAGTTTTAACATAGACCTCTGGGTTCCTGAATTTACCAGATCTTGTATATCATCCCCATCTCAAGAGTTTATCAAAACTCAGGACATTCCATCCACTACCTTCTCAGGACATACATTGGAGCACTGGAACAGGCTCCCCAGGGCAGTGGTCACAGCCCCAGGGCTGCCAGAGCTCAAGAAGTATTTCGAGAATGCTCTCAGGCCCAGGGTGGGATTGTTGGAGTGTCCTGTGTAGGGCCAGGAGTTGGACTGGATGATCCTTGTGGGTCCCTTCCAGCTCAGGATAGTCTATAATTCTATGGTTTCCTCCCCTCAGCCTTTATTTCTCATAATTGTTTCTACATCCAAACATATAGACATCTATAGAAATTACATAAACTCAGACAAAAGAAAATATTTACAACAAACCAAGAGATAAATCATAAAATCATTCAGGTTGGAAAAGACCTCCAAGGTCATCAAGTCCAACCTTTGACCAAACACCACCATATCAACTAAACCATAGCACTGGATGCCACATTGAGTTGTTGAAGTACTGTAGATAAAGTAATTTGGGGGGAGATTCACTTTCCTTCTAAATTTTGACTTCAGGTAACTTCAGTGTCAGTGTCTGAGTTGGTCATTTAAGTGGCTCTCAAAGGATTTCACAGTATAGACCATCAGAGTGTGGATTTTAGGTCTCTACGTCTGCTGAGATAAATGATAGGCTGTAGGAGCATTTCTTTCTCTCTGCTGACTCTCTAGGGGCACTCAACAAATGACTCAGAGTTGTAAAATACTTCAACTCAGATGAGCTCTGTCCCTCATTTCCTTCCCCCACACGAACAGAAAGACACTGTGCTGTGACCCCACCCTGCACTGACCTTGATTAGGACAGGTTCCTAGACTAATAACCAAAATCTTTACTAATTAGTTAACAGTAAGCTGCATTTTAAACTTTCTTTGTAAGAATTTCAGTGACTTCAAGCAAATCTCCTGGGAAAGCACAAACTTCAGCCCTTCAAACCCAGTTTAAAGCCACAATGCTTGTGATTACACCGAGAAAAACAGTTCACTGAGAAAGAGTTCAGCCACGCTGATGACAAACTGCACTCCAGGGAACAATATGAGAAAAATGTTTTTATTCTGCCATGAGTAGGGTTGGAGGATGGAGGTGGTGGTGGCAGGGCTATTTTATGATTCTCTTGTTTTCTTGTGTACTTTATACTTTCATATATCGTTTCCAAAATAAGCGGATGGGAGCCTGGAGACGTGGTGAATATTCCTAGCTCCATTACTTACTTACTGCAAATGAAGTGGTTTCTTAACCTCCCTGTACCCCAAATATCCCATTTGTGAAACAGGGCTGGCCCTTTTGCATTTACAAAGCAGTTTGGGACTCATGGGACTGTTGTCACCCTATCTAGAGCAAAGCCAACAGCTCAAAACATACAGTCCTGATGCTGGTGGTCACAATACAAACTGTGAGGACTATCCCTACCCAAGGAGCAGTTGCAGACTGTGAAAAAATTTGGCTGCTTAAATACATTCTGTAGTTTTCCTGTCCACTTGAGGAGAAAAAGAAAAAAAAGAGAGAAAGGAAGAGGGGAAAAAAAACCCACTTCAAAAGTCCAATCCCTTTGCCCAAGAGCACTGAGATCTTAAAGCCTCGTGTACAACATCCTACAGCTCCCAAGGTAGGGAAAGATCAAAACTGCAGCTCAACCAGCTCTTCTTTACAATAAAACTGATCACGTTAGTCATTTCACAAAAATAAATCTTTCATTTTCATTTCACTTTGATTTTCCCTGTTCATTTTTACCTTTAATGGGTAAAAGTTTGAATAAAAAAATGTAGGTACCAGGAGGACAAGCTGGTTGCAGATGGATGAGACTGCGACGTGGAAGCTCTGGAAAGGGTCACCACCTCACAGAGAAGGTTTAAAATCAGACCCAAGGGTTCATTCATCTGCTTAAGGAGGTATAACAGCTTCTACAGTGTCCTGGCTTGGAGGGAGTTTGTTTCATTTCAAAGCTTTGCTCTTGATCTTTTAGAGGGGACAAACAAAAAGAGAAATGAAAATAAAGTGTATTTAATTTAAGAAATAAAAATAAAAGAATATATTTCATTTTTCATTGCTATGAGTTGGGTTATTGCAGAGGAGTAAGAAGTTTGGTTTGATATTGCCTGAACTGCTCAATAAAAGCCAAAGCCAGGGAAGAAACAAGACAACAAGGCAAGAAAACGAAGAACCTAAAGGTGCTATTTTATCCTTAGCACTTTAACTCAGCTTCTGGGCCTGATTCTGAGCCATCTTGCACCCTGAGACCTCTGACAAAGGAGTTCAGATGTTTCCAAATCAGGATCATCTCCTGTCCCAGTCTCATGTTCAGCCCTTGCCACCTAATTTGCAATGATTTGCGTAAGTGGGTGTTACTTTCTTGTATGTTGTACAGAATCAGGCCCCTGATTTTTGGTGGACTAACTGTGAAGAAACAGGCTGAGATAAATGTAAAAACAGAGAGGTGTGTTTGGCATTCAGGCAGGTTTTTCACTTTCACATCAAAAGTTTAATCACAGAAGCAGAGAATGGTTTGGGTTGGAAGGGACATTAAAGACCATCTTGTTCCACTCGCTACCATGGGCAGGGACACCTTCCACTGGCCCAGGTTGCTCCAAGCCCCATCCTGGCTTACTTTACAAATGTTACTGCAGTTATTACTTCAGCAGGAAACACCTCAGTTTCCAAACCCTTGGACTAACTTGTTTTCCTGACTGTGGGTGGGGGAGAAGAAGGATATAAAAATTACTCTAGAGAAAGCAAAAATTGAATTCCCAAGCTCTGCAAATCTTTTCAGCTTCTGGTATGCACAGTACATCAACCCAGTTTGTTGTCCCCTGAAGGAAATTATTTAGTCATGACAATATTAATCAGTTTTTCCCATTGTTTTCTTACCCTCCCCCTTCCAAAATCCTTCTTTCCCTACCTCCTTCATTTCAAAGGCATCAAACAGTATTTAAGCTAAATAATCAAATTATACCATCGGTTTCTTACTGTAATCTCATACAAATAATACCTGAGAAAAATTGTGTTTGATTTAAGAGGACTCACTTATGCTATAATTTTTTAGCTTGGATAGAGGTGTCTAAGCCTGCATGGGAAAGACAATGTTCTTTCCTATTTTTTTTTTGGTTGTTTTGTATTGTTTTGTTTTGGAGTTTTTTGTTGTTGCAATTGTTTCTACATCTGCAATTGCATTTCAGGGCCAGAAACTTGCTGTTCATGAAAAATTAGAACATACAGCTTGTTGTGGAAGGAGCTGAAGTTTGCAGAGATGTGAAGATCTCAGGTTCTGGTATGTGCATGTGTGTGTGCCCACAGCTTTTCCTGTCCTTGTTATGAATACAAAGGTTTAGGGAAGGGTGTGCTGTCTGGTACAAAGGATTTGCAAAGCTCTTGTCACTGCCATACGTCAGGAGGTGATTTCAATAAGGCTGGAAAAACTCCTCCCAGCAGAGACTTCATGGCATGAGGGGAGGAGAAGGAGTTCCCAGCTGGATCTCACCCACACTAACCAAGGAAATTAGAAATGCTCTGGCTAAAATCAAGTGCAAAACTGGCAGTGTAGGGGTGCACCTGGCTCAGGGTGCTGTGCCCCTCCTGAGCTGGGAAGGGAAGGTCCCGTGCCCTCTTCACTGATCCCCTCAGGATATTGAGTCAGAATTGGCTTCAAATGAGTCTCCCCTCCTGCATTAATAAAAAATTGGCCATAATTTTAATATGTGCCATGTTTCCAAAACAATATCATCAGTACTTCTGCTTTGCAAGTGAGGAAACTGAGGCACTCGGTGACACTTAAGTGACACAGTCTGATTCTTTTCATGGGACAAAATTTGGAGTCTGTTCCATTTCCACCCCTATTTCCATGAGAAAGGATTAAAAAGGTTCTATTAACTATTATTTAGAAGTATGGAGAACCACATATGGCATTTCTAGTGGAAGGGGTCCCTGCTCATGGCAGAAGAGTTGGAACTAGGTGGTCTTTAAGGCCCCTTCCAACACAAACTGCTCTGTGATTCTATGATGCTCTTTGAAAAAAAAAGCATAAATTTTCTTTCTTTGCTCATTTAAAGAATAGTAATAAAAAAGCAAAAACTTATGTGTTTTAAGCATCCAAAAATGACTGGTTAATATGAACANGTAGTAATAAAAAAGAAAAAATGACTGGTTAATATGAACAGCTGAAATGGTTCTACACTCCATTCTAAGGAAATCAGCATGGAAATATCTCTAAAATTGCATAAACAAAGTGCAGGTAGTACAAAATCCTGAACATTTTAGAGCATTCAATGTGGTCACATGTGTCTGAAAGTGTAGGAACAATAACAGGTCTCTCTGCCTGGAGAAATGCAAGTGTGACTCAGGCATCAGACAAAGGTTTGCTGCTATGATATGATAAAGCTGTCACCTTTTAATATGTGATGACAACAAAAAAAAAAAAAAAAGAGAAAGGCAGAAAAAGCTTCATAGTTCCCTTCTCAGTCAATTTTAATTAGACTGGGGGAGGAGAAGGTTGGCTGTGGAGGGGGAGCCACCATATGCTGGTAATAACTGCACATAAACAGACAAATTAACACTGCTATTTCTGTGTCTAGGTCTATCTGCTGCCCTTTTTTTCCAGTATATGGTTAACAAGGAGGTTAGTGGGAGGAAAAAAAAAAAAGGGAGCAAACAATATCTCTATGACAAGTTCTGGACCAGCTGTCTTCACTGGAAATCTTGGACTTTTACCCAAAACCCACTATTTTTAACTCAGGGATCTCTGCTCCTGCAAATACAAGCAGGTTTGTTTAGCCTCCCACATACAAATAGTTTAATGGATTTTAGCAGGGGGGTGCTGCCTTCACTGTGAGCAGTGAACATCTGCTTAATGCTTGAAGGAGCAGCACCCTAATTTTCTTTTCCAAATAAACCTCATGACACATAAAGCAATAACTGACAGACAATAACTGGGTAAAATTAATTCACTCCATATGTGTTTGCAAGGCCAAGAAAGAAAACTAATCAAGAACCATCATTTTCAAAAAGTCTGTGAGAGGTAGTTTCACAAGAGATCCATAAACCAAGAAGGGTAAGATGTTTTGTCAGTGCATTTGTGTCATGCTCATCCCTGGGGCAAGCCTGGTGTTTGATGTCTCTGGATTCCCCATCCTTGGAAGTGTTCAAGGCCAGATTAGATGAAGCTCTGAGTAACCTGGTCTAGTGGAAGGTGTCCCTGCCCATGGCAGGGGGTTGGAACTGGATGATCATTAAGGTCCCTTCCAACCCAAGCTATTCTATGATTCTATGATTCTAGGTAGGAATTCAGAAGGAAAAGAACATGGGAAAATTGGCAGGATGGTCCTGCAATTAAGGTGCTGAGCTGTAATTCAGTGCTTTGCTCTATTCCCTTCTCTACGATGTCAAAACCCCTTTGTAACCTTGGGAGTTATTTTGCCATAGTCCATAGAAGAGCACTCCTTACTGGAGCTTTGAATACCTCACAGCAGCACCAGACCCCAGCAATCCATTGGAAAACACTGCTCTTTTCAAGAGGACCTGTGGATGGATGAAAAGATTCCTACCGCCACCTTTCATTTAATTCCAAACACAGGTTTCTCACACAAAGGCCAAAATAATGCTGAAGTAAGAAATACCCCTGACTGTCCCAATTTCATGGTAAAAAAGAATTGCAAGGGGAACTTTATTTTTACTGTCACTGGTTGGTTTATTCAAGTTATTCTGTTTGATACTATTTTTCAGGAAGGGCAGAAGTTGGGGACAGAAAGCTTGAGGATTCAAAGTGAAAATAAGCAGAGTTTTCTGGAAATGTGATACTTCTTAGCCCAGGCAGAGAGAGGCAGAATGAAACAGCTTAATTGCAACATGTGCCTTTGGAAAATAACATGCAGTAACTGCAACTTAGGGCACAGCCACAACAAAGTCAAGGTCAGGTTGCATGAACAGCCTTAACTGTGGCATTTCCTGAGTTTTATTTTTTTGACTTTACAGCCCAAGCATTTTGTTCTTCTACTTATTTCCTATCCCTTATATGAAACACATTCAACCTGCAGGTTATTCGTTAGTAGCTGGTGTTTTAAAGGAAATGGAGTAAAACCATGGGATTTGTGTGGCAAAAGAGTCACTGGGGGAGTTGTTGAATATTTCTTTGGCCTTTTGTTTTGAAAATCTGCAGAGTGAAATATTGCCCTCAGGACAGGAAAAAAAAAAAAAAAGAGTTGTCTCAGCCTTTAGCTCCAGGCATTGCACTCATAGTCTCAGTAACCCCCTATCCCCAGGTGAAATTTTACCACATTTTCCCTCCTCAGCCAGAGTTTATGGGCTGGGAAGGAGTGCAGACAGTGTGGTGTGTTACATGCACATAGTGGTTTGTTCTGTGTGTGTGTGTGAGGAACTTGAGGTTTGTTCCCAGCAATTCAGGCAGCTTTGTTTTATGCTCTCTGAACATGTACATGCTGCAGAAAGCTTTTTCATAATAATTCTAGTCTGAGTGGTGAAAGGAGTTTTTCATATCAAATAAAAGTGGGGAAAATAGAAAAAAAAACCCACCCCAACAAACAAACCTCCTGTAAAAACAACAGAAGGTATTCAGATACCTTTCCTTTTCATCACATTCTCAGTTCTGCAAGTAAGAAAACATATCCATCCAAAAAAAAGTTAGTGGAGGCAGCCTGGTGAAGGTTTGCAGGGATGTAATTGTAATCTGAAGTCAGTCTACTGCATCGTGGTTAATTTAAGGACTTGTGTAATATCTGGTACATATTTAGAATCCTAGAATATCCTGAGTTAGAAGGGAGGCATTTGACCAACCTTAACCACGAAAAGTCACAGCTAATCCAAGCTGTGCTTTCATAAGCTCCCTCTGTGGATTTAGGGAGGACTGATAGCCAATTGATTTTAACTGAGAATGCCTGTAGAAGAAGCTTTACCTTTTGAGAACTGTTTTTCTCTCTGTCAGTGATGTGGATAACTTGGAGATTAGATATAAATTTTAGAATGATGATGTAAAATAATATATGGGATCATAAGGTCCTAGGAAAAATCAGATTGGAAGGACCATCACAAGTCTGTACTCAAAGCAAAATCAACTCTGAGGTCAGACTAAGTCACACAGGGCTTTGTCCAGCCCAGAGAAAGGCTGGACACTGTGCAGCCCATCTGGGAAACCTGTTCTCATAGCCAGGGAGTGAAGCTCTTTTACTTTCCTTATCTCCTAAGTCTGTTTTTTTTTTTTTATCATAGAAAAAGTTCCTTTTCAAGAAAACCTCAGAGATAAAGATCTGTGTTATCCAACCTCATAGTCAAAGTCATCTTTCCAAGGGGATAGAGCTCTGCATGGCATATGCCATTAGTTATGAAACTTCATATCACAAAGGGAAAAACATTTTCTTCTTTGTCACTCATACAGAAAAGAGCTGTTTGTTTTTGTCATAGACATTTATCTATTGGAAGCTGCTGGTTTAGATATTAGATTAGCTTATTTAAATATAAGTGACATTTTTAATGAGAGGTTCCAAATAAAGTGTTTGGTTCAGTGGAAGAACAAGGGAGGAACTGTTGTTACAAGGTAAGAAAGAGTATGAGAGGAAGTAAGAGGACATCAATAGACTGGGATGAAAAAGAAAAGAGATTTTCTGAGGAGACTTGCAAGCACTGGGTGCTGACAGTGATCTTGATAGTGGTTTTACTAATAAACTTGGCAAAATTAAGAGTACACCAATTAAACTGATGACAAGGCAGCACTGACACAGAAGCTTTCAGTCTACTGAAATAATTGAATGGGAACTGGAACAACAGAAATGGGATGAGATTTCACACTTTGAAGCTATAAGGTCACACACTTGGAGACTAGGAAGTATTAATCTGGTAGAGCTTTGAGTTTTACAGTGCAGACAGCTGACAGGAGAAGATGACATGGTGTGATAGTCAAGCAGAGTGTGGCTGTGAGCCACAAACGTGGTATGGCCACCGAAATGACAAATGTGATTCTAGGGGGTAGCAGATTGAATGCTTCAAGTAGGTATCAGGAAGTATTAATTGCACTTTCTAAAGCAGCTGTTTTCTCATCTGGAGCTGTGCATACAATTCCAGCCACCCCTGTTCAATAAAGATATTAAACAGACAGTACATTCTTGTTTGGCAGGAGAAGGAGATTAAAATGAGAGGCAGGTGAGAAAAAGAGATTTCATTTTGACTTGTGGTATATGAAAGAGCCAGTGTGGGTCAAACAGTGAACAGAGAATAATTTCTGCTGATAGGGCATCAAACAATGTGCCATTTGATAGGACAAGGAGAAATGGTCTCAAGTTGCATCAGGGGAGGTTCAGGTTGGATGTTAGAAAAAATTTCTTCTCTAAAAGAGTGGTCAAGACTGCCCAGGGTAGTGGTGGAGTCACATTCCTAGAAGGGTTCAAAAAATGAGTAGACATGGCATTTCAGCATATGGTTTAGTGGGCATGGTGGCACGTGAAGGTTGGACTTGATGGTCATCAGGGTCTTTTCCTACCTTAAGAGTCTGTGATTTGCTAAAGCATAATTATTAGCTAAGGGAGACACGTCCCACTATGATGAATAGCCTCAAATTCTCAAAACAACACATCCTGCTGAGATTTGTGTCTTATTTCCCAATTAAACCAATTTATATTCTTTTCCTAACAAGATGAGATGGTCTGTTAAATCTTGGAAATTAGTTTCTTTTCTGTTTTCCCATAGTGTTTTCTGTCCTTTCTGGTTAAATTACAACTGAGAATACAAAACAAAAAATTCAGAAGACCCTTTCTAAGTGCTGGAGGTGTGACTGTGCTCAAAATGAGGGTTGAACTGGTAAAACAGGTGATAAAAGTGTCATAATCCTTCTGGCTGGAATTGTATATTTTTAAATCAAGTTTTGCACACAGAAGACTCCAGATAGGTAATGAGGAAGCTGAAGCTGAAAACAGGGACTGAAAGGGAATAAGCAACCTGGCCTAAAGCTTGTCAGATGGGATTTTGATAAATTAAAGAAGAATCTGCAGCCATTCTGGGTTTTATCAGACTTTGTTTAAACAGGGCCAAGATCAGTGGAAAAATATCTATCAAAGTAAAACAAAACCAACCAGCTCTGGCATAGGTGTAGTTGGAAACAGTACTTCTGGTTTGTTTGAAGGGAAATAAGGGAAGGTAAATTGTTGCAGTAATAATCAATATCAGGTCAAGAAAACCTTCCCAACAGGAGCAGTCTGTGCTGATACTCTGTGCTTTTTATAACTCAGGTTTTTCCTTGACAATTTTCCATTGCAATGCATTTCATAATAGAATTTTTTCTTTTTCAAAAATAGCTCACTCCAATGGTAGAACACCAGAGACCAGTTAATTTATAAAGAAGTCTTTTTTTTTTTTAATTTACATCATATTTCTTGTAAAATTTTGAGACATATACCATGAACTTATTAGCAGATCTATCAGAGTCATTGAGTGTACATTTTCTGAGAAAAAAATCTAGAAGGGAGCTTAGGAAAAAGAGCCAAGGCTGAAGAACTGTAATTCCCTCTTTGCTGTGCTCTTACACTGGAGTAATTCCACTGAACTTCTGACTCTGTTCCCAAATGAAAGATGTCTCAGCAAAAAGGAATTAAATGATGCTGTAATGTTGATATGAAACTTGGAACACAGGGAAGAGAAAAGAAAAGAAAAGAAATAATTAGGTCACATCGAAGGTCATATTTAGGACAGAAAATGACAAGAACTCATTGTTGTGTTGCATAATCCACCCTACACATACCCTAATTTTTCTTACTGTTAAATTTTAAATGTGTTGCACAAAGAGATTGTGGCATTACAAGGTGTCTGGAGACCAAAACAATATTCCTTCCTCTCTCTTGAGGAGCAAAGCCTGTGTACAGTTGATGTTGCAGCGCGCAAGGAAATGCACATACCTCAGAAAAAGGACAGAGAACAGAATCCCCAGCCTTGCTTTCTCTGTACGTCAAAAAGTGTTTCACTGAAATCAAAGCTAAGTGGAACTGAGTGCTCTCCACAGCCACCCAGCCACAGAGAAGAACAGCAGGGAGAAAATAAAAAGATGGTAACAGGCAGAAAAGCAGATAAATTGAGGAGAACAGCACCCGATGCAATAATCATAACGAGGGCGATTGGATTGCACCTTGGAAGGTCACAGTTACTCGGATCCCACGGGGTCCTGGATGTGGGTATTTGCACAAAAAGCCAGATGGCAGGACCCAGCCCCTCCAGACACTCCCCCCATCTCTATCCATGCAGTTTCCAAGGGCGCTGTCACCTCCGTTATCCCAGACCTCCTGGGGGAATCCCAGTACCAGCTGCAGCCCTTCCCTATGGTGCTGTGCCTCCACACACTGCCCTGCCTTCCATGTAGGTTTAAACCTACAACTGAGCCCCTAATCCAGATGTTTTTCTGCTTAATAAAGCAGCCACTGGGCGAGGTTTTATTGATGAGCACTTTGAACCTGATGGAACAGGTTCGATGTAAATTGCTGATGGACACATTAAAAAGAAATGCAGCACTAATTGAATGATACTGTGGGCTGGGGTAGATCACTGCATACAAAAAGCACAGCCCTGGCAGAGATCTCGCTTGGCCCAATGTGTCAAAGAAGGTTTTACACAAAATTTTCCACAGTGGATGCTTCCATGAACCCTGAAGTTCCCAGAAAAAGCTCAGCACAAATAACCACAAATTTAGAGCCACAGGAGCAAAGAACTGATGTGAGAAGATCACTGGCTACTATGTATTTTCCTCCTAATTTTGTGCTTAATTATTTTTGCAAACAATGGTTAAAAAAAAGCCTGAATTCAGTGGCCCATCAGAGCCCCACGTGACATGTGTGTCCAGTAGCTAATATTAGCAATGCCTGCCGAAATCTAAAGCTCACAGTCACTTCAGAGATACTTTGATGAGGTATTTAGTGAAAGCCAAGTACCTGTGCCCCTTCCACAGCCAGTGGAGAGCATCAGTTAATTCCAGAGGTGCCTTCATTTTACCCTGAAAAGCACATGTGTCTCTAAGATAAGGTGACAAGTTTTGCAAAGGCTGAAGATGGGCAGTGAGATTTCCATCAAGAACAGTCACTTACACATGGACAAGGAGGTCACCTGGAAGCAGGTTGTGAGACAGATCCAGAGCATCAATAGATTTTTGCACCTCAGGATTGATCAAAATGATGGTTTTTAACTGTTTTGTTCCCGTGTCCTCCCGACAACTGAAAGAATGTGGAAAATATTAATTTGACATGAAAATACACCAGACTATGCTCCTTTGTTATCTTGTAATTAAGAGAATTCTGTTGATAATGAGTCATTCTCTTCCCTTGCATTTGGCCTCCAAAAAAAGGATCTCTGAATCTTCAGATGAGCTGAGGATACTCCTAAAAAAATTTATGTGCAGAGAACAGGAACTAAGGCAATAAGGCAACAGCGATTTCACTGTCAGTGATGGGAGGGGCATAAAACACAGGGGTTCAGAATTTCCCAGTAGCTTTCTGGAAAGCCCAAACTACGGGAAACATCAATAGGTGAACATCTGAGGAGAAATTGTTACGATGCACCAAGACCTGAGTTCCCCCCATCGCATTCCCCACCAGAAGTTGCATAATCACATTAGTGCATTAGTGCTCCTGGAGAAGAATAACCACGTACAGCTCAGGAGCTTTATGGTTTCCTGACAGGAGCTGGCTCATATCCAGCCAGTTAAGAGCTTGGGAGGAGGAGGCTGGGGCTGCCTGCACCACACACCCAGGCAAGACCTTGGGTACGTTTAAATCTGCAACAAAGCATCTGACTTCTAATAGAGAGGGGCAAAGGAAAGTCCTCTTGTCTGGCCGTGCCAGAGCAACTCTAAAGATAAGTGAGGAGCAGCTGAGGGAGCTGGAGTGGCTCAGCCTGGAGAAAAGGAGGCTTGGGAGGACTTTCTCTACACCTTCCTGATAGGAGGGTGGAGCCAGGTGGGGTCCAGCTCTGCTCCCAAGTGAAAAGCTACAGAGCCAGAGGAAATGACCTCAAGTTGTGCCACGGGACGTTTAGATTGGATAACAGGGAAACATTCTTCACCAAAAGGGTTATCAAGGCAGTGGTGGAGTCCCCATCCCTGGAGGGATTTAAAAGCCATGTGGATGTGACACTTGGGAACATGGGTTAGTGGTGGCCCTGGCAGTGCTGGATTAACAGTTGGACTTGATGATCTTGAAAGTATTTTCCAATCTAAATTATTCTGGTTTTTTAATGTAGTTGGCCAATTTCTTGCTGTCCAGCAAACAACAAAAGCCCTCTCTGGGCTTTAAGCATCAGCTCTGAACAGTGAGAGTAGCTCAGGATGCAGGTTGTGCATCCAGGCACAGGTGAAAGCAGGTGGATAGATATTGAAGTAGTGTCAATAAAAGCAGCTTATATTAAAGTTAATAATCATCACAAAACAAAATGCTAAGAGGAGCTGAGCTGTTCCAGGCTGTACAGCTGCTGGAGTAACTGCCAGCAAGTCATAGGCAAGAAGTGAATGGGGACAGTGCCCTAGGGCATCACCTGAAGTGCTTGAATGTTAATTCAGTTAATTCAATGTTTAATACTCAGTCTCATCATCTTTGAAAGTGAGTCAGTCCCTTGGAAATCCCCACTATGGCCCTTTATAAAGCAGTTTATAGTTATGAAGCTGAATGCACTTTACAAAGGAAGGCGTCACCCTCCACACACTCTTAGGGAAATGAAGCACATAGACACTTCGTGGCAGAATTAGAAATCAAACAGGAATTTTAGCCTTGTCTCTTCCACTTGTCCTTACCTTTCTGCCGACTCAGATACCAAACAGACTGTCACACCTGCTACAACCTGCACTGAAGCCTCCCCTGTGGGCCATAGGCCAATTTTCTATGCGTGAACTATCCACATTTCTGCAATATTAATTATAATTTAAAAGTTTCTTCTGTCTCTTACTGATTCCACTGGTCTGCCCTTACAAGACATAGCAATATTGGGTTTTTTTGATTCAGATTATGGTATCAAAACAGTCCTTTCTGGCTTGAAAAAATGTAAGATCATCAGTGTTTCAGACTGGAAGAAATGTTGTCACTAAATATGAGCCAATGTCTTTTTCCTCTTCCTATCTTTTTCAATGTTTTTGTCTCACTAGATACAGTAAAAACTTGGTCTCTCAAGCTACAGCAACTGGTTCCAGCAATGAGGCTGCATTTCTGCTTGGGGGATGGTTATGTTTTTCACTTCCAACCACGTGCCCTGGTTGTCATATTCCATGTCATTTTTGTTTAATCTGATTCTCCATCAAGCTGATTCTCTGTCTCCCAAGTCTTCCTGTCTTCCAGCTGGACATTTTTTTAAAGCAGTGATTTGCAAAACATTAAAGGAGGCATATAAATAAATTACTGTCTGGAGAGTGAGTCATCATTATTTAATAGGAGACTGTCTCATAAAGAGTGGCTGTTTGTTGGCAAAGCAGGCCCATGCTGCCCCCAAATTTATCCTGCTTCTCTCCAGCTTCCCCAGGGCTTGCCCTCTATCACATCCCATGATATTTTGCCTCCTGGTAAACAAGGTTCTTAATCTGGACCCCTGGTGTTACAGGAGCTTCCCCAGATGAAATTACGGCCTTTGCTCCTGAAAACATTTGCTCCCTTGGGAATGGGCTGAGACTGTAATTAATTAAGAACATACACATGCCCCAGTGTTCTGAAAAATCACAATTACATCTTAATTTTTATGAAATCAGGGCCCAAATTTCAGGACTTTGTCCTGAGGAAAGTCTGACTGTGCTTTTACAGTGTGCAAAGGAGGGGTATAATGCAATGGGGAGCAGTTTGACTGAGATCCTTCACTCTTCTACCATTCCCACTCAGTTGGGCTTCCCAACATCTCTACATAGACTGAACTTATTTCTTCTTGTCCAAAATTCTGCTACCTAACCAAACAGGGAGGATACAAGTAAAATAAACCTCAGGCACTATTCCCTCTTCTTCTGTTCCACCGTAAGTGTGCTGTGGCCTAGTTCCCAATTACATTCTGTATATTTAAACCCCACACAAGAGCCATATAATGATCCCACCTAAGGCTTCACCTCCAGGTCTCCCTCCTCACTATCACAATTTTGAACTGGGTCCCACTCACTATTTGCTGGTCCCAAGCCACCACCTTATCAGTGGAAAAGCTCCAGTCAGCTGGAGGAGCTGCACGTTCCTGCCTTAAAAAATAATGAAGCAAAGCCTCCCCAAGATTCCAGTGGTGCAGCCAAAATGCCACCATTCTTCATTTCCACTTCTTCTTCCATGACTCTTCTGTAAGGACCTGGCTTAGATAAACCTGTGAGCATCCCTCATATAATGAGGGGAATTGAAGGTTTTTTGGTTGTGATGCCCTGCTGACAGGCAGAGCTCCCACTGACAGTCACAACAACACTGACAAATTCCTTTTTATTCCCCTTGCCTTGAAGTTTGTACCCATTCCTTTCTGTGTGCAGAACAGATGTGACCTCGGTGCATCTATTTTAGGCCCTCAGTGGCATCTGAAGAGATAGAAAAAAGCATCAGATCCACATCTGGTGCCAAACAGTGCAATTCCTGTGAAGTAAAAACTCAAAAAACATCAAAAGCTGTAAAAACTTCCACTGAGAACCTGATGAGTCTCTGTGCCTTTTACATAGGACCTAATACATCTAAAGGACCTCCACACTATAAACAAAGAGTGATGATTAATAATTTCTTACTTTTTTAAAGGAAATTTTATTTTATTTATTTTTCTGCTTCTAGAGAAGAGGAGAGAGATCCTTTGGTTGAAGGTCAAGTTTATTTTTTCCCTCTGTTTCTAGAGGTCATAGAGAAGGAGAGCAGAGCATCCAAGCTCTGTCACTTGCATGAGGAATGAAGACTTAACACTAAATTTCTAAATAAGGGATCTAACAATAGAAGTGCCTTTCTCTATAAAAAGTGAATAAGAAGCAACAGAAGGCAACCTATTAATCCCAAGTTATGGTCCTTTGAGTAAAAAAAAGGGAAATTGGGAAAAGTAACGACATACAAAAAGTTAAATTAAATTATGCTTGGAAAGGAATCTTGTTCTTATTAATGAGAACCAACTAACAGCAGTGGTTATAATTGATCTCTATCACCAGGTGTGCTAATCCTGTTTCTTAGGAATGACCATTTTTCCCACCTGGGGAGTGCAGAACAAATGGATAGATAACTGTTATACCTTTAGGCAATGAAGGCTGGAGATGGATGACCTGGGTTCTCTCTTACTTTACCCCTCATCTTTTTCCTTTATAGGGCTAAGGGCAATGATATAAAATGTATTTATCCTCAGCAAAAAAAAAACAAACCTGTTAAAGGAAGCAGAAAAAAATTAAATAATTACCAACCCTTTAAAAAAAAAAATTCAGGCTTAATTGTTTTCTACTCCCAAAGATAATCATCCTAATAGGTATTTTTTAGTTGGTTATGGTTTATCTAGAAATGGCAATCAGTGGAATGCCTTGACAATAGGACAAGCAAAGCTACTAACGAGGTGTAATTACAACATAAGATATATATAATTAAACATTGAGAAGCCCTTGACAGCCTGCAGTGAGCTCAATCTCACAGTATCACTCACAAGTATTGGGAGCATTCAGTGCCCTCTCTGAGCTAAAAGCACATTTGGATAATACATTTTCCTTTCCCAAGCTCTCCCTGCAACCAGATTGCACATTCCTCGTTTCCCGGCAGTGTTTAAAACGGAATTTTAAGGGGTCCATTCAAACCTATTTGCACAATGGCCCGTGGTAATGGCCATTACTGCAAAACATGAGTGGATGTGTTTGATATACTGAGAAGGGCCAGTGTCTTGTGTCCTCATGCATTTGCATCCTGCACTGAACTACAGTGAAGGCTGATGATGTTGTGCTGGAAAAGCTGAGCAATATATGCATGTTTTGTTTAAAAACCCACCTGCTGTTGATAACATTCATGTAATAAACTCCATAAGCAGGTGATAAATTACATTTTTATGGCTCCCTCGCCTGCACTGGACCCCTCAGTCTATTTCCCTCCCCGAGTTCCCTTTGACTTTCAAAGTCTCTGAATGGCTTCAAGCACCCGCTGTAATATTTTAAACATGATCACGTAAAGTTTCTGAGGCTTTTTCTCCATTTTGTTTAAACAAGGAATTTTTCTTGCCTGAGATACATGTTCTTTCATTTGGATGCAGCATGAGCAGTAGTGTTCCCATGCAAGTTGAAAATCAATCATCTTATAACACACAGTGTATAAGCAAATAGAGGAATTCTGCCATTTCAAAACAAAGATCTCCTGTTCCACTGCAGGTCCAGCATTTCCCTCTAGATCCCAAACTGTGATATATAATGTATTTTGCCCTCACTAACAGAAAACACTGGTTTACCTTATTTTACATTAAAAGATTTTCAAACATTAGCTTTGATTTCTCCTATCTCTTCATCCTTTCCAGCTGGACTAAGGGTAACTAAAGCACATGACTGCACATATGGAATGAAAAATGAGTCAGTGAAGGCTCTGAGCCATATTTAACCTGTTTTCCTTAATCAGGAGTAAATCAGCACTGCAAGTGTGGACAGTCCTCCTTCCCTGTGCTATAGAGGTGTCCAAAAGTTAAGAGTAGGGACATGTAACATTTTATTTTTTTCCTAGTCATGAATAGTTAATAGAGGGGTCTCTGGCTTTCAGGGTACTCTTATTGCTTCCCATGAATGCTCATTTCCTCCTCACTAGCAGGAAAACATCTGTGGTCAGACCTCAGCTGGTGCGAGGAGATACTTAATGGAGACTGGATGACTTTTGCCAGTTGATGATCTGAAAGAAGATATTTCAGCATTGAAAGTCTTCAATTTCTGATTAGACAGAGAAGAGAAACACTATGTGATGTGAGCAGCAGCTCCTGAAATAAGTGTTTTGAGGTTAGAAGGGGGGGAAAGTGTTACTGTTTCACGAGTAGACTTGAAATTTTGGGACTAATCCAGAATCACTTTCCTTCTGTTTGGGAATCTTTTATATCAATGTTCAGATCACCTCCATAACATCTGAACACTCTTCACACTGACCAAAATAGCATCATTTGTCACATTTCTTCTTCTCCTGCCTCTGTAGCAAGACAAAAATGCAGTGAAGTGCTTCTCTTTCAAAGGGTTGTGAAGCTGGTTTTGCTCTTTATTTTGCAGAATGTTATTAATTAGGGTATACAGGCTGGGTGTCTTTCAGTGCATTGATACATTTTTATGGAGGTTTGAAAAATAGCAAAATAAGGCAAGTATCTGATACTTTGACTCGAGGAAGGTAGGATTTATGAGGATAGTGTCCTGGCCTCAGTAAATTTACTGCACATCTGACCTTTCACTATATGGAAGAAATTCATAGTGTAGCAAAGAAATGAACTTTTTTGACCATGATATTTACTCTGGAGATTTGCATGGATTTTTGGATATCCTATGTCTTGGAGATAACAAGTGAGTTCAGGAATGGCAAAAAAAATATGTTTGGGGGTCTTTTTCTTAAACAAATAATAAAGTTATGATGAATCTACCTTTGTAAAAACCAGAGAATCAGAGAATCACAGAAACATGGAATGGTTTGGATTGAAAGGGGCCTTAAAGACCATCTCACTCCAACCCTCTGCCATGGGCAGGGACACCTTCCACTAGACCAGGTTGCTGGCCTGGACACTTGGACACTTCCAGGGATGGGGCAGCCACAGCTTCTCTGCCCAACATGTGCCAGGGCCTCATCATCCTCACAGGGAAGAATTTCTTCCTAATATCCCATCTAACCCTACCCTCTGTCAGTGTGAAGCCAATCCCCCTTGTCCAGTCACTCCATGACCTTCTGAAAAGTCTTTCTCCATCTTTCTTGCAGGCTCCCTTCATGTACTGAAAGGTAAAAGAGCAAAACTCATTTAAAAAACATAGACAGCTTTCATATATCCTTATTTTTCTCTTAAATCTTACTCAAAGAAATCAGTAAGAGAAGTTAAAATATCTGCAGAAAAACAAAATTATAAAGATATAAATATACTGTAAGAGAGAAAGCCAGAAAGAAAGAGGAGAGGCAGAGGAGGAAGGTGGGTATCAGATCCAGAAGCTGTGGGTGAGAGCCTCTAGACCAGACTCTCATGCAGGAGTTGGTCGCCTCAGACCACTTCCAAAACAATTAATACATTACTCCCTCAAACTCCTGAGGAGGGAAGGGACAAATATGATGCCCATTATTTTTTAATGGAAAAATTCCTTGCTTTTTCCCTTGGAATGAAAATACTGAATGGGCAGCGACTGACTGATTCCCTCAGTGGTTCTTGCACTGTTATTCTATGGAAATCCTTCCTCTTGCAGAAATCCAGAATGGTACCAAGAGAGGACAAGACTGAGCACTCACCTGAGATCCTTTTTAAACCTATGGCTCATTATCACACCTGGCTTCCTCATGAGATTTCCTTAAAACATTAGACTTTGCTGTCTGACTCCAAGAACTTATGCCAGCAGTGAGGGACAGGCCAGGATTCTTCCTGTGGGCTTCTAGGAAAACAGAAAAACACCTGGACAAGGATTTAATTGTAGAGGAAGAAAAGCAGGTTCAAGAACTGCTTTCCACTTTATTAAAAAGAGGAACCAATGCATCAGAAGTAGTTGTATTTCACTTAGAGTCTGGTTGAGGGGGACAGAATGTACATAGAAAAGAAGATTTTGGCTCTGTGTGTGTGCTCACATCAAGGAGCTGCCTCGTGACTCCTCTCCAGCGGCTCAGTAAAGACAAAGACATGCTGCCTACTCCACCGGGCTGACCAGCACTCTTTCATTCCCTCCTGTGACACAATCACCTCCTTCAACTCTCAGAGCCAATCTCTCAATGTCAAAACACCTTCTCCCCCTCCCCGCTTTGCGCACGTTATCTCACTCGATGGAGCCTTGGTCACTGACCCCGAGGTGGAGCTGTGGGCAGCTTTAAACAGCTCTAAATAACAAAGGGAGCTTTGAGAGGTCTTCGGTTGTGGAGTAAAGTTTTTAACTTAATCCTCTTGAAACAGAGGAGGGGGGTGGATTAATCCAGACAATTCATTTTCAATCCACTCTTTCAGCATGAGCTGACATAACTCGCACTGACATCTTCAGGACCCAAAAAGCATCAGCCATGTTAAGCCCAGGCAGCAGAAGATAAAGCATGTTACTGTTTTGTTTCCACCCATTGATTCATGTCACCTTCATTGCTTTTGTTTTTCTTCTTCTTTTAGTTATCTATATTTGAGAAAAATAAATAAAATCTGTATTTATAACAGAAATGTTGGGGGTTTTTTTATACCCAGAAATGGGTATATGTAGGTGGCAATTCCTACATCAGTAAACCCTAATAAGAGCATCTATTAATTTCATTTTACAAATTTTGTTTGTATATATAGCCAGTTCAAACTGGAGTACCAGAGTCAAAAATATGTCAAGCATCTCCAAACTTACAAAAAAACCCTATGACTGAACTTGGTTAGAATTCAATCAGCTCTGCAGAGGTTAACTGAATTTGTACAGATTTATTCTTCATTCAGGCTCTTCTCCTTGGCTGTCGTTGCCAAGCTGGTGATGGGGGAAACTGAGAAGCCAGATCTACATCAATCTTCTGTGTCACCAGACGCTGAAATAATTTGCAGAATATTTGTATCGCATAAAATGAGCAAAGGATGAAGAAACAGAGCTGCAGCTAAAAGCTGTTTGGGTGATCTGTGGGCTGCCATGAGTGCTAGACTTGCAGACACAAGTGACATATTGAAGCCTTCTCTCACTGGGGATTAGCTATGGAAGAATGAACACTTTTCATCCTGCTTTCAGGCAAAATGGATGGGCACTTCTGCATTGAGGCTGTACAACAGTAGAACATGGCAGTCTTGGTTCCAAGAAGATATTCATAGAATCACAGGATGCTTTGGGTTGAAAGAGACCTTCAAAACCATCCAGTGCCACCCCCTGCAATGGGCAGGGACACCTTCCACTACACCAGGTTGCTCCAAGCCCCGCCCAACCTCACCTTAGATGCTACCCAGGGCAGCCACAGCTTCTCTGGGCAACCTGTCCCAGGGCCTCACCACCCTCACAAGGAAGAATTTCTTCCCAATATCCCATCTAACCCTGCCCTCTGTCAGTGGGAAGCCATTCCCCCTTGTCCCGTCCCTCCAGGCCCTTGTCCCAAGTCCCTCTCCAGCTCTCTTGGAGCCCCTTTAGGCACTGGAAGCTGCTGGAACATTATCCTCTCCAAGCTGAACACCCCCAGCTCTCTCAGCCCAACAATATCACACTTACAAATAGTAATCTAGCACACAGATAAGTCCTTTGCCATTCCGAATTACTGGAAAGGCTATTTGCTACAAGATTTCATCTAGAAATCTCAGGTGGGGGTGGGTGTTTCCTTGTACAAGGTGTCAGGCAGGCAGGTAGCAAAGCACTGTGGCCAGTGTCCGAGGAGAATCCCAAATCCCTGTGTTACACACAGACTGTGATGACAAAAAAAAAAAAAAAAAGGTGAAAGATGAAGGCTGAGAGATTAAGACAACATTACAAACAATACTTTGAATGTTCAAGTCTCTGCTCAGCCTCTGCTCGATCTGCTCTGGAAGTCACCTGTTCAGCAAAGCTGAAATCATGCTTAAATCCAGCTGTCTTCAACAAAACCCTGTGACATATGTTTAGTTTTCAGCTTGTGGCCAAGAGTTCTGCTAAATACAGATTGACTGCTGACTCTGAGCCTGAGGATGTTGATAAAATAGTGGTTAAGGGAGAAGCAGTTAACATTATTTATTAAAAAGCTTTTAACAGCATTCCTTACAAGAAGCTGCTTAAGAAACTCATCTATCATGGGGTAAAGTTCTGCCTGGGGTTAAAAACTGGTAAAAAGATAAAACAGTTGGACTTGCTAGTCACATTTTGTCACAGGACAATTGTCACAAGAATACACAACAGGAGTGAAGTTCTGGAATGTTCCTACGGGGATACCACCTACATACACTGTATCCTGGAGTGTAACTGTGAACAGTTGGGCTTTTTACCAAAAGCCATTAAAAATTACATATTGGTGATTTTTTTATTTTTTTTGTTTAATTTTATCAAGGTGTAATTAATGATCAGCCTTATTGTGAATCCCTTGCCTCAAAACTGAACTCCTTGGAGGATGGCTCTTGATTTCTTTTTGATATGAAAATGTCTTGCATAGTCCAAGTAGTAGCTGAGACAAATAGCAACAAATATTGTTAATAACCTGGAACAAGGCCTTTAGCATCAATTTTTTTGTTGTTCCAGGAAAAATGTGGTTTGTATGACATAATTTACATGGGACAAGACTAATTAAGACTTTGGAGAATTTTAGATGGCCAGACTAAACTGGCTGCACAACATTCATGACAGATGATATTCACTGCAGATAAATTCAAGGAGACACACGCTGGAAAGGACAATCCAGCTGCTCATACCCATAGCTGAGTTATAAATTAACTGTAATTATTCAAGAAAAAGATCTTGCTGTCACTGCAGACAACTCCATGAAAACATCTTCTCAGTGCCCAGCAGTGATCAAGAAGCAAACAAAATGCCAAGATGTATTAAGAGAGGGTTAAAGTTTAAGGCTGGAAGTATTATAATGCTATGGCCTAAGTCAATGGTGTGCAGACACTTTGTAATCAAATGTGATCACCCTCCTTCAGAACTAATTTATTGTCAAGAGAAATGATTCAGGAAAAAAAATACATGAGAGTAGCATTAAAATAAGTAACTCCACATATTAATAGAAAAACTCAGTTTCCCCTTTCCTGCAGCACATGTTACTGGGTTGGCCACTGTCCAAAAGATGAATTGATAAAAGTCAATTCTTGAGAATTTTTTTTATAATTAACATGTGCAAGGTATTCCTACAACAACTCAGTTCAAGAGTTTAACCCCTTTCAACATAACTGTCAATGAAATTAAAATGTAGAGGAAGGTACCCTAAGAAGGGACATAACCAACCAAAAGGGTGCAGCCAAATGCATGATAAGGACTTTTGGAGGAAACACCTCCTCTGGGAAGTTTATTGAATATATTTTATAGTTCTTAAAGACCTCTCCGGTTTTACACTGTGGCTTCTCCAGTTTTCCTACAATATCCTATGTCAGGCCTTTAGCAGCACATGTGCAGGTGTGCTAACAAAACTTTGGACTATCAGCTATTAAACATCGTTACTATTACTCTCAAGATTTTTGAAGTGTTGTCAGATTGCTTCAATGTGTGCTGGATTTCTTAACCTAACTAAGTTAATGATTGATGAATTAACATCACTCTATAAAACTTGCAAGAGAAAGCATCATGCCCAAGTGTTAAAACAAAGATGTCAAAATAAGTGTTAAAATACAGCACACTCAGAAAATAGAAGGAAAAGTAAAACTTAGACCAAAGATGTGATAAATGAGACTCCAGTTCATACCCTTCAGCAAGCCAAAAGTATAAGAAAACAGTTCAATGAAGGAAAAGAAATATTATCCAAAAAAACAGCTTTGGGAATTATTTCCCAACAAAAACATTTTAAGGATCTGAAGCACAAAAATCTATTTTATGCTTTTCTATGCAGTTGATCATGCATTCCTTCAGGCAGGCAAATCCTATTGACTAAACAAGATTTATGTGCAGAGAGCAACAATAGGATCAGAACTGAGGAACCAGCAAACTAATAACAGAGCAGGGCAGGAAGCAACTCTTCTATCTTTGCAAAAATATAGGAGATTTGAAGAATGATACCTGTGTGTACAGAGAAGAACTTCAAAACAACATTAATTGTGAAAAAATGAGAGGGAGGGAGGGAGGAAGGACTGATTTTACAGGTAAGTCTGCTTCTTAGAAGACTGGAAAGGAACAGACTGAAAGAAAAATCCCAGCATGTCCTCACAAATATTCACTCAATTTTATGTAAAGTAAAATCCAAGAGATTTCCAAAATATCACATGATATCAACCTGTGAGTGGTTCAGACACTCTCTCCAGGGGAAGTGGCTGGAGCTCAGGTTCCTCTTGAGATCCCTTTACAAATTGACACCAAAACAAATGTAGAAGGAGGAAAATAAGTGGTGTCATATGTTGCTACTTTATAGGATCTGGACCACATGAATTAACCTGCTTGTGTTACCAATACAGGATGCAATGCCTCGTACCTCTTTTCCACTGAGCTTTAAAATAGGGGATGGTGGCTCTGTGTCCCTTATACCTGCCCTTTTTCAATTTGACAAGAAATTCTGCCTGCACCCAAATGCCTTTTCTGAGAAAACTGATATCTAGTTTGCTCCAAGAAAAAAAAAAAGGTTTTGATGGAACTGCGTCTTATCAAAGAAAAGCCAATTTCTTAGAAAAGTACCCAACATTTCTGGGCAATACTTTGTTTCTTTCTTTAGAGAGACCTACCTTGCTTTTAGAATGTGCACTATAGAAATGCAGCCAACCAGATCTGCTTTTGGACACATAATCTTTCCATGTCCACATGGAAGATGCTCCTGTACATGTAGTTAAGTAGTGCTGTCGTCTTCTGGTGCATTCAACAGTTACAAGACCATCTCCTTTCAAAAAGGAACTCTGGCACCAATATAATCTATCTTATACTAAGTATGTAGTGTTACAAATTAAAGCTGCTCTGCAACCATACTTAAAGTAGGACAAAATTAATTTATAAAAGATAAGAACGCTGTAAGAACCTCATTTTAGCCCAGAGGATGCTCGATTGTTTACTTCAATTATTGCAGTGTTCATTTCCTGTTTTTTCCAGTAGCATCTAGAAGCTGCAATCTGGGTCAACAGTCTCTTCATTTAAATATTGTTTGTACAGGTAGGTCCCTCTGGAAATGTTGCAAGTACTGACATTACTGTGGGTAATGCAGTGCCATTTATCAGCTAAACTACCCTCACTGGTCTTTTGCATGCTTTTATCCCATTGCAAATACAAGGTGAAACAAGCCAGCTGGAAACATCTTTATTTGTATGAACACATTTTATTTCATACATGCAACAGATAACAGAGCCTGAATGTGGGTACATACTGTCCTTGGAAAGCTGAAGGGGCAAAGCCTCGAGCAATCTGAGCTGATTGCCCTGAGGAGAGGGTTTGTCTCAGGATCTCCTGAGGTCTCTCCCAAACACGGTGACTTTACAGGCACTGACTGTTGTTGAGAGAAAGGTCTATAACTCACAGTAAACCAGCTACAAGCGAACAGGTACAGAGCCTGACCATGGGTAAATTCTGTCCTTGAGGAGCTGGGTGGACAAAGCCACGAGCAATCTGGGCTGACCTCTCAGCTGACCTTGCTCTGAGCAGGAGGTTTGGCTCAAGATCCCCTGAGGTCTCTTCCAATCAGGGTGATTTTACAGGGTGATTTTTCTCTCTGTTGTTGAGAGAAAGGTGTATAACTCACAGTAAACCAGCTAAAGGTGGTTGGTTTTGAAATTTTGTCATGCGTCACTGGAAACTGATACAAATTCACTGTCACAGGAGTGAATGTTTGCCCACACAGTTCAAAAAGTTCATAAATTCAAATCAACTTAGTTGCATCACAGTCAAACATTACTTTCCAAGAGCTTACACAGCTTTCCACAGCCTACAGAGTAAGACACAGTTTTGTGCTCACCTGTTAGTACATGGTAAAAAGAACACAGCCCTTTGCAGCTGGTGGTATCTAAAAATGGGAAATACCAGAGTTTTTCTGATTTTTTTCCCCCTGAAATTTAATATTTCTCTTGTCCAACTTCCAACAATCTTCTGTGTCATCTTGCAGCTCAAGTGGAAGAGTGAAGCAGTCACTGCACACCAAGTCATCAGCAGTTACAGACAGCAGTGGTTGCCTCATCCCTACACACAGTGAGACCTCATAAATAATGTATTAACAAGCACCATTACACAGGAAGTCAGGGGTTTGCTCTGTAGGGACAGTTTCAAAGCTGTATGGCTGGAAAACTGCTTCTATTTTGGTAGTGGATGAGCCAAAAAACATATGGACTATATTTTAACCTTTGCACCATTCCTTTCTCCTCCTGATCTCTAATATTCTGGAGATGCTTCTATAGCCTCTGGTTTATTAATGTGACAAAGCAGACAACTGGCATCAATTATGCACATGACATCTCCTAATACCAGCTTAGTGGGATTCATTTCCCATTGCCTTTTGCAGAAGGGAGAGGGAGGAAAGAAGGAAGGAAATAAAGGAGGCTGCTAATCAGTTTATAGCTGGAGCTTTCTTGATTGTAATTACTTTTTTCCTAAACCCTTTTAAATCATGATTGTTACTGTAGATACTTAAATGAAACAGTAAGTTTGAATAATATCCACATGTATTGTCCTATCCAGGTATGATGTTTGTGGTGGAGACAATTATTTACCTTTATTCAAGAATCACTCTGCCCTAGCCCTGCTGGCTTATTGAGTTGACAAAAAAAATTGTTATAATAAGAAAAAGAAAGTTCCTTAAACTCTTCAATATCGCCCTTTTTTATCAGCAGGCATATTTTCCTTCCTGATCAAGTGATCAAAATAAATCACATTACTTTTGAAAACAACTTCACACCTTTGGCTTTAATTTCAAATTGATAAACTTCTGCTTACAGTCATCCATTTGCAAATGTCTCAGTTCTTGTTCTTGAGCTGTGACATCCACCAAGATGCCACACAGCCATAATAAATGGGGTGAGAGAAGTGTTCCAGGCAGTATCTGCTCCATGAGGGATTCAGAGCCAGCACCAGTGCTGTATAATCAAAAGGAAATTATCTTACACTGCCTGGCTTGGTTCAGTTTGAAAGCCTTGCTCTCATTCCCTCTGAATCCACTTGTGTCTCCTTTTGAATGTTTTTGAATCTCCTCTTTGGCAAATGCTATATGGACCTTGATGTAGACTCCAGTCACAGAGGTGAAACAAATGTTTTGAGGACAAACTGAATGTGTTTTATCTGTCTCTGACAAAGACTGGTTTAACCATGTCCTTAAAGTATGTAGTGATGAAGAATCCATCTTCTTCCCTGCTCTGATACCAAACTATCTTTAGTAGGCAGATTTTTCTACTTCTAGTCTTCTTTTCTTCAGAACAGAGCAGATTATAATTAGGTGTCCCTGCCCACAGCAGGGTGTTGGAACTGGATGATCTTTAAGGTCCCTTCCAACCCAAACCATCTCATGATTCTGTGATTCTATCCATGGCCTGTCTGTGTAGGATGTGCCACCATCCTTATATGACATATTTCTAAAATAAGAAAATTCCTTTCCCCTCCCTGTATTTCCTTGTAAGTGATGAATCACCCATTATTTGCAAACTGAACCATCCTCCAGGCTTTAAATGTTCCCAGCATGAGGAGCAAAAATGAGAGATCCCATGTAATCATTCTCAAACTACCATTATATTCCTCCCTCTTCCCCTTCTGATCATCCCATGATGCCGACAGGGCACAACTCCCTGTGTGCCCCAAAATCATTTTCACTGACCCACTAAATCAAATCACATGCAAGGATTGAGACATGGCCACAACATGACATAATCCACTAGCAAAGTGATTTTTTTTTGAAAGGAGAGCTTTCCAAAATGTTTGGGAGAGCAGTCCCATTGAGGCCGTTCTGGCACGCTTACAGGAGCTCTGGGCAGCTTTTGTGTTCTGCCCACATTGTGATAAATATCAGTGCATCCACCTGAACGTTCTTGAACAACACTGAGTCACAGACATTTCAGCTGCACACTGGTCAGCCTTTTATTTGCATAAATGTCCAAAATATTTTTCTCCTATTTGTCCAACTCTGTTGCACAATGCTACAATTAATATTGCTCGTATCAAAGGGTTCCAATAAAGCCACTTTAGAAATAAATGGTCATTGGCTTTGCTTATTCTGTGTAGTTCTTGGGGCCATTTTTCTGAGGCAAAAAATCTGCTTTCTTACCTTGTAGTTCTGAAATAGGGCAGTATGTTCACTTGTATTTTCAGAGCAATGATAAATTGATATTTTTTAAGCCTGTTATAGTTAGAAAAAAATTGAGAAAATGGGAGCATTTGCCCCTTGAAAGATAGAACATGATTAAGCTAAAGTAGTTTAGTATTACATTGCAATCTGATATAATAATATGCCACCAGTGACCCGGTGAACCTGCCACAGAACAGTGTCTAATGCAATATGAGTTTCCCTCAGCATAAGAGATGTTCAACAAATGGACACTGAGAGCCAGCAAAATTGTACCCACCACTTGAGTATGGCAAATGGGCAGAGTAATTATGCTCCACACACTGCACAGAAGAAGAGAGATAACACAAAATAAAAAATAAACATGACCTTTGAAAATCATTTGGGGGTTATTCCACCAGTATCAGAACAAAATTAAACTTGCTGAGATCAAATCTGAGCACCCTTAAGTACAGAGCATCCTTGGCAAAAGTGAGCCAGTGGAACATGAAATGGTCTCTTTGGGATAGGATGATTAACAGGAGTTTCCCATAGTCCTTAAAACTCTGGAAATCTCTGATTCCCACCTTGCATCAGAGCTGAAGAATGACCACATTAGAGATGTTACACACTCCTTGGGGGGTGGAGGAGGTGTGGGACAGTTGATGCAGCAGCAGACGTGCAGAGCTTGGGTGTCCATCCTCCAGCTGTTGCTATTCAGCAGCACCAAGGATCCCAGAGCTCAGCTTCTGCCTGTTCCAGGCCCCATTTTCTAGAATTTGAAACATTTTTGGTCTTGCAAGTCACCTCAGTCCTGTGCAAGTTCCCTGTACTCCAGGGAAGGGAGGACCACAAAAGATGCCTGTGCCCAATCCAGCTCTCTGACACCACTGAGACTCCTACATTATCTGTTTGTCTTCCAGGCTGCTCCATGACTGCTGACCTAGTCCTGGGTTCCACAGAATTTCTGCTACATTTTAAATGTGAGTTTGGTTTTTTCTAAAACCTATCCCATTGGGGTTTTTTTCACTGTCTTCTTCGTGTTCTGACTCATTTGGCCAGTTCAGCCTTAGGGAGTCAATATAAAAAGCCAGATTATCCATCTAGCACAGCAAGTCCTTGCATGAAGAGTGTACAAACTTTTAACCTGTCCATGCATAAAAGGAGTCTCTGAAATAGTTTCCTTCTCTTTGAAAGATATGATTGGAGTTCACTGCTGTCTTTTAAAACTGACACTTATCACCTTTTATATAATTTAGTGGTGGCTGAAGAGCTCAGCATGAAAGCAGAGGGCTTAGTTCACTGCCTCTTTCATTCAGAAAGGGTTTCATCCCACTTATTTCACCCTGCAGAAGAGAAATTTAATCTTTTTCAACTTCAGGCTATTCTGGGTACTTTGTACTTTGCTTCTTAATGCTACTACTGGGTACATGTGTACAGGAGAGAAAAAAGGCATAAATATGTCTCTTCCTAGCCTGGTGCTTTGATGTGGGAAGGTCTGGTTTGTAGTTGCTTCCTGGGACATTTCCTGTAATTTAACAGTCATATAATGTGCTTAAGCTGTCCAGGTAAGATGGAGAGAATGGAATTACCAGCAAAAATTTCCAGTCTCCTTTTTTTTATATGATTATCTTTTCTGGTCCCCTGGATTCTTCATTGGCTGCAAAGAGCAACAGCTTCAAAACAGCACAATGGCAACTACCTCACCTGTACTATTCCTGCACAACCCCATAAATGATCCACAGGTGTCAGGTGTTGAACATTGTCTTGTTCTGCAATGTGGAAGAGATGAAAGCTCTCAGGCTGAGGATGAGCTTTAGCTCAGCACTCAGAGCTCTTGGATGGATGTATCATTCCCCAAGTCCCTGTATTTTAAGGCAAAGATCACAATCATGTCCATCCTTGGGTGCCCTATAAAGCTGTTTGTTAGTCAGGGTCCTCAACACACCTTGGCTCTATTCAAGCCTAAATCAGAGGCAGAGGGTAGAATTCTTGTTACAGGACAGTTGGATCTGTATCAGGACATGTATGTTTGAGATGCTTTTAGGCTGTTAATAACTGTGTGGATTGTATGAATCATAATTTGTGAGCTGTGTTCTTTATTTTACACAAATTCTCTGGGTTTCTATGCTTTAGGATAGATCCTATGAGGACTTGCCCTCCATCATCTACATCAGGAATCTTCACCACCAGCATCTCTTGGCTCCTGTGCCAGTTGCTGTGTATCAGAGGTTTTTGAGGTTTGCCACAAGTGATTTTTCTGAAATGCCTGGAGTGGAAAGGGCTTCAATGCCATTCCTGTGCTGTATCTGTGATTTTCCTACTCCTGTGCATATTTAAGACTCACAGATTTTCTTTTTATCTGCAAATTACATCAAGCTCCAACTAAGGCTTCTGACTTTAAATACCTGTAAGAGAGAGTATTTTATTCTGCCTTTTGCATTCTGTCTGCTACCATAGGGGGTTTATTATTTCTTCTTTAATGCACTTGTTCTTTCCCCTTGTATACCCCAGGACTATTAAAAAGTAGCAATTCAGAAGTGTTGTTTTTGTTTGGATAATCTTAGTATGTTACAAGTATCAGACTTTTTCTGACCTCAATTCCTCCATCTCCTCCATTACATAACCTGCCAGCTCAGACTTCTGATGAGGCTTTGTAATTCCAAAAATGTTCCAGAACTTATAGGTTACAATTATTTGACATATTTAAGTGTAACAGGTAAAACCACGGGTAAACTATTCTCCTGAAAATTGAAATGGTTTCCATTTTACTGTGTGGAATAAATACATCCTTTTTTTGACTTCTCACATCCTTATGTGTTTGCAGTGCCATGTATTTTGCTGTAATAAATTAGCCTTGTATTTGCACTAAAAATATTTGCAGTAAAAATATAAGCCACAATGCATAAGTCAATAATTTCAAACGGCCTCTTTTTTTCCTCAGAAGAGTTTGTGATTTGTCATTTTGCTTTTTTTTTAAACCACCCATTTTTCAACAAAGATGTTGTATCCACCTGGAAATATAAAAGGATACAAACCAAGTCTGGTTTAAAGCTTTTGGAATATCTAAGCTTCTCTTGCATTAACATTTTGGAACATCACTTTTTGGGAGGGAGAGTCGGTCTGGGGTATTTTGTTGGTTTCGTTGCTTTTTGTTTTGTTTTTTTTTTCCTTATGTTTTATTTCATTTGGTTTTGGTCTTATTTTTCAGGGAAGGCTCTTCATGCTGGGCAGATGTGATAACAGGCTGATGGACACTGAGCAGGCTCAGGGGAATCTGAGAAAAAAGGCAGTTCTTGAAGTGTGTGAGGTTTTGCCCTGGCTCTTTTTTTTTCTTTTTCTTTTTCTCATAGGGAAGAGCTTACAGATGAAAAAAACACCAAAAAAACTAACCATGATCCAGAAACATGTAGCTGTGTCCCTCTGGAAACTGGGAACTGCTGATTGCAACAAATCTGTTTAAGGCTGGAAAATCTGCAGCTGGCAGAGGCAGCGCTGAGGCTCAGAGAGTTGCCCCTGAGGCTCCCCATCCACTGCTGAGTGATGCAGGGTTTGAGGGAGCGAGCATGTCCAGGTGTCACTCAGCCCCTCTTCCTCACAGCCAGTCATGCTCTAGTCTGGAAATCAATCCCTTAAAATCAGCCACAAAACATATGCAAAGATGGGGAATGAGAGCAAGCTAAATCTGGCCTGAAGAAAAGTGACAAAAAATTACATATTGCACCCGAAGGAAGCTTGACACAATGTAAAGACAAACTGCAAATAAATGGTTGTAAACTCAAATTCGTTTGTACAACCGCACAAAACCCCATTTCTCGTGACATGAATCATTGCTTCCCATCCTCCACCTCTCCAATCACTCCAAGGTTAAAGTGTGGTGGAGGGTTTGATGGAGATGAACAGCTTTCAGCTGCCAGTGGGTGAGTCGCAGCCTCCTGTGAGGAGGTGATGTAAGGATAAACCAAAGGGAGGATAATGAAGCAAAAGGGACTGACCACAGCGTGTTAATGTGTGCTGCTGCCATGGTGAGTGCTCCACACTGCCCATTCCTGGGGCTGTCCTTGCCACTGATTCCGAGGCTTTGGTAAGGAAAAGCACTTTGTTTAAATTATTGCACTTGCTGTGAGTGCGAGGCGCTCGGAGTTTCAATGAATCAAAGGCAAAGAATGAAGCTTATCCTAGACAGGGAGATTTCAACCCTTCAGAGAGATGAAAAAGCACTAATGCTGAGTGGCTGTGTGCACTTCCAGTAATTACTAAAGAATAAAGTCTGATATCAGTGGTATAGAAATGTTAGGTTATGTAAAACGTGCATTGAATGAAGGGAATTTTGGGGAGAGGAGGATGTGCATTCATGGCTTCATTTTAATTTGAAAAGTATTACTACTGGTAATGTAAATATGCTGTCTCTCTGTTAAATAAAATACAAAATGTGCTGTTTCCCTAGAAATACTTAAAAAAAAATCCCACTTTTCTTAGTCAACCCAGGCCATTCTCCAGTTCTATGATTCTGAGTTTAAATCCAGGAGCTTGGACTCTGGATTCTTTTTCCTGCCTTATAATAGCATCACTTCCAAGTTTCCTTGACTGAATCGCTAAAAATCCGGAAAAAAACCTCCTGGCTCTGGATGCCATGAAGCCCTGACAAGGCTGCCAGTTTCTGCAGGAGCTCAATGCCAACAAATTTGGTGGAAATCAGTGAAGCCTGGAGATATTCACAACCCAGAAAAGGCAACAGGTGCCCAAGACCTGAGGCAGTTTTAGTTAGTGGGGACATGTGAAAATGATTCTCACGCATACAACGCAGCCTTGAGTGGAACTACTCCAGGGGCTGGATATTAGGGAAAATTTCTTCATGGAAAAGGTAGTCAAGCACTGGAATGGGCTGCCCAGGGCAGTGCTGGGGTCCCCATCCCTTCAGGGATTTAAAAGCCGTGTGGATGTGGCACTTGGGGACATGGGGCAGTGGTGGCCTTGGCAGTGCTGGGGTAAGTGTTGGACTCAGTTCTAGAGGGCTTTTCCAACCTTAATGAGTCTGTGATTCTGCAAAGGGGAAAGCACTGATTCAGAAGAGGTACCCTGACATCTGTTGAGAATTTCACCTGATGAATTCAGTATCCCCCCCCCAAAAAATGCAAGCAATATTGTATTTATTTTTAAATTACTGCAAATATTTGGCATTCTTGCCAGCGCCTTTTGAGCACTAATTAATTCTCTTTGCATCCCCTTGATCTGAGGATCTTCTCCACCTTCCGTGTGGAGAATCAAGGTTTTAAAAGGTAAGGCCACGAGCCAGAAATCGATTTGGGCTGTCTGACACCTCCTGCTCTCCTCGTGGGACCGGAATAATAAATTAGCATCAGGGAGGGATTCCTTCCCGCTGCTTTATTTGTGCTTCTGTGGCGTTTTTTTTTCTGTCTCCCTGTCACTCAGCAGTGCTCAGGCATAAATTCCTTGCTCTGCCATTGCCAAGAGCGGAGCCTCTCGGCACTCTGAGGTGTGAAAGTGGAGGGTGCTGCTTATTTGAGTGCATGGCAGGGTGCCAGGCAGGTGGGTGGAGGCAGAAGCTGCCAAACACACAGCGGGGAGAAATGTCCTGGGAGGAAAAACTCCGAATCTTTCCTGTGTGGGGCTGACCCTCTTGTTTAAAGGTTGAAGATGTCCCTGCCAATATCAAGGGGTTGGAATGAGGTGATATTTAAGGTCCATTCCACCCAAAGAGTTCTATGGTTAAAGATTCATTTTTAAACAATCCCCCTCCACCCCCAACACACACAGATGAGTAAAGAAATTGAGAACTTTTTCACTGCTGTTTGCTGCAAGGAAGAGAAATTCTGTAGCAGGATGGATGGAGTTTCATTCTTTCTTTAATTCCTCTGGTATTTAAATCTGTTCACTCCTTTAGGACATCAGGGATTATTTTTGAAGATGCCCATGAGAGACATTAGAGAGTTTATTATTTCATCTTCTTTTTCATTTTGCAAGGAGCAGCAGCAGTAGAACTCTGGAATGCCATAAAATCTCAGTGGTTTGAATTTTTTTTTTAAAGTAATATAAAAAAAAAACCACAGCAAAACCCACAACAATCACAACAAAAAACCAAACCAAACAAAACCCACAAAACAAAACAAAATATAAAAAAAGGAAACCCCACAAAACCAAACATCACAACAAAACAACAGCAACAAAAAAGACAGAAAGGCGGAAAGCAGGTGTCTTGAATGAGTTAAAAATTAGAAATGCCCAAAAGTGAGAGGGGAAGTGACTCACCCCAGGGTCACACAACAGTTTGGGAGCAACAGCAGCAAAAGAATGTAAAAATCCCAGTTTGTTGCCTCAGAGAGGGGGACCCCCATCCTTCCTGGGAATCTCTGGAAGCAGCTGGGGAATGAAAGCAACTCTCCCTGCCTGTTTCCTTGGAGATGGAGAGCAATGTTTGCAGCAGCAAGAGTGAGAGTGAGGGTTGTTTCCTCCTTGTAAAGGGAGCCAGGTATCATCCTGCCCTCAGCTTGGCGGGATCCATGTGAGCAAAAAGCCTGTGGTGTACAGAAAGATTTCCTTTCAAGTGAATGTGTAGGACACGGTGAGAGGAGGTGAGGTTATTTCAGAGCAGGATGTAGAAAACCCAAAGCTAAAGTTAAATTTTCCCTCAAAGCCTGTGCTTTCAAGTTGCCAGCAGTGAGGTACATTGAATACGCAGGAGACTGGGAAAGGAAGGAGTTTGCCAAGTTATGTAATGCAATTGGATGTTCTTGATCTAACTACTGACCTGGATCAAATCTGCTGCCAACTTGCTCATACAGAAGTCAACAGCTGGTTCTTATATTGGCCTGGGACATGTAATGTTCATAACATGCATTTTCCAGTGGAAAACTTAATGGAGAAATCAGAGACAAAATATTCTTTTACAGGTTGTATATGTATATATAGCTATACATTATAACTAAAAATATTCATTTTTATGCACCTCCATACAGTTCTGTGACTTTTGGCATTTTGTGCAAGTGTCTGTGCTCATTACAGGGTGTTCTGTGGAGGAGTTTGTGTCTTCTGATGTGAGGGAGTGACAGGAAGGGATGTGAGACTTTGCTGGACTTATGGATCTGCTACCAGACTTACCATGTGGGGGGGACTGAACTCCAAGCATAGAATCTCTTCCAGGACCACTCTCTGAAGAGTTCTTGTTAGCTCCAGTGTCCCATGGTCTTACACTGAGAAACTGTGCAGCTTTTATAAAACATTACCTGCCAGATTTCTGCTGTGCATTGGTATCACTTTGCATTAAGCCAGCTCAGATTTATGGCTCAAATCTGAGAGCTCAGCTCAGCACAGCAACCTCTCAGTTTATCTGACCTGTCAGTTAACCTGACCCATCTGTTTTATTTTACAGGCAGCACCTTTAGCTCTTTAGTTTGTTTTGTTTTTTAAATTTCCTTTATCATAGAATTATAAGAGTCATAGAATGATAGAATGGTTTGCTTGGAAGGGACCCTCAAGACCACCCAGTTCAGACTCCCTGCCATGGGCAGGGACACCTTCCACTAGCCCAGGTTGCTCCAAGCCCCGTCCAACCTGGCCTTGGACACTTCCAGGGATCCAGGGTTAGCCACAGCTTCTCTGGGCAACCTGTGCCAGGGCCTCCCCACCCTCACAGGGAAGAATTTCTTTCTAAGATGTAATCTAAACCTGTCCTCTTTCAGTTTAAAACTTTTCCTCCTTGTCCTGTCATCCACGCCCTTCTCCAAACTCCCTCTCCACCTCTCTTGTAGCCCTTTTAGGTACTGAAAGGCCAAATTATTTATTTTATATTAATTTTCATTTACAAGAATAGATGTTTGTGTAGACTGCAGTCACTATTCTGGCTGGCTGGTCAAATTCCTCTCTGGTGTGAAATCATCGTGCTTTGAAATGCTGCAAGTCTGTGACTTCTGTATCCTCCCACAAACTCGGCTTCTTTCAGTCACCTCAGCTGTAGCAGCAACACTATCCCAACATCTTTGCATTGAAGTTAAAGCCATTACTCATTCTCCCAGGCAGTCATAACAACCCCAAAGAATCACTGTTGTAGATAAAAGGGCAAATGAATTTATGACAGCCAATTAAAGCACAATTAATAATTAAATGGAGATGTGAATTCTTAACATGAAGAGTGTTTTTTCTAGAATGAGTGCTGGCATATGACTCCACATCTCAGTGGAGTCTGTGGCTAAGTATTAAATAACACAGTACATCAAAGGAGTGGTGTCACTCCACTGGAGTTAATGGAATGTTACAGTGGAGTCTGGTCCATTTTGCTCAGCTTCCAAATAAAGTGCAGAGATTTTAAGAGAACACATTAGATGTGAAAAATAAGTAACATATTTATGGGGTGCTTTCAGTTTTGCTGCAGGCCCTGTCTCTACAGAGATGTCTCTGTTGAACCTCTGCTGGATTAAGGTTTGGCATAAACTTGCCAAAGAAAAGAGAGGCAAAAACAGAAGCTGCAATATGGTCAGACTTTCTTTCCTCAAGCTTTTAACTGAGAGAGGCATATCGACCCCACCCTAGAAGTATCCAAGGCCATGTTGGACGTGGCTTGGAGCAACCTGGGATAGTGGAAGGTATCCCTGCCCATGGCAGGGGGTGGAACAAGGTGGTCATTAAGGTGCCTTCCTACCCACATTATTCTATGATGCATCCAAGACAGAAGGTTGCACGTGGGATTTTGGCTCTAAAGGAAAGTGGGTTACAAAGCACAGACACCAGGGACCAAAGCTCCCAGAAGAGAAATGCAAATACACTGTATTTATATGTGGCCACAGCTGAGTCTCTGCACATCAATGAGCACAGAAGGCACAAACCAGAGATTTTGGCAATATCCTCTCCCTGACCTTTTCTTATGGTAGGGAAACATCTACCAGTGGCATGGTTTTGGTTGTTTACTGTTCCCCAAAGCCTTACATTTTTGACATGCTGTTATTTTATTATTACCCTTTGTTTTTCTGCCCCCTGGTTATTTTTGAACAGCTTCCCCTTTAAAACATTTTAAAATTGCTATTTCTCTGCATGTAACTAGTCTGAAAGCATGGTCTCCTTCCTCAACCCACGTGGTTAGGAAGCCCTTATTTAAAATGCTTTCTCTCTCCCTACTTCCTTCCTGTACAAAAAAACCCCAAACAAACAAAGCGCTTTTTTTTTCCTTTTTTCTTTTTTTTTCTTGGAAAGCTGGCAATAGTTTTCAGAGCTCCCACTGTCATTTCTTCCTTGAGATCTTCAACTTGTTTGTTTAAATGTTCATATCTTTAGGCCTTTCTTCCTTCTTTTATTGCTGGAAACCATGAGAGCTACTATTTGTTCCAGAAAGCAGATTTATTATTTCTTCTCTACCCCAACTACGACTTTCCTTCCATTTAAAGTAACAAACTCAATTTACTCTTTCAATATGCACTTTATCTCCCGTGACTTGGAGCCCCAAGCTGTGAAACAGCACATCTTTGGTGGGTTGTGGCAATTGAAAATCAAAAGTAGAAGGCACTCTATAAAATTTAGGTGATGCATGCCCCAAACAGCTGCAATCTCATCAGTTCCAGAGCATGGCCTGATGATGGGAGCCAATATGCCACCATAAAAATGTTATTACAAAAAAGGATAAATATGCGTTTTGCATTACATGATATCACATCTTGTCAGAACGGAGCTGGCTGGGGAATTTTCAGATGATAACAGTTAGGGGGTGGGTACCTGAAATTTTAATGAGGGTCTCTCAAGTTCAGAGACACATCTGAGGAAAGCACAGGGGCTGTGGATGTTTGTGAGCCTCGCTGGGAAGTGTGAGAGGGGTTTTGCCCCGATGCTGCCCGAGGTTGAAGGAGGATGTGCCTCTGTGCCAGATGGAGCCCAAAGGGACACGTGGGGCCAGCAGGGAGCAGAGTGTGGTAGGGAAAGGGGCACCTTCACACACAGATGTACACAACACCTGAAATCATTTGTCCAAATGAAAACTTTACCAAGGAGTGCATTTATCTAGTGAAAAAATTCCCACTCAAATGCAATTTTTTTCCTTAGTTTTCTCCAAGAAAATACCCAATATGGAATAATAATAATCCAGGAAGGTGAATGCCCAGGATTACTTCTTCCTATCCCATTTGAACAAAAAAGGAGGGGGAATTTGAATCCAGCCTCCCCACACCTCAGAGTAGGGCTCTAGACACCAGACTGTCCATGTATTCTAGGGAAGGCAAGGGGTTGTTTTGTATTTGTAAATGAAAACACATTTGTAAAACTTCAGTTCTGTTCTGCATCAGACTGGAAAATACGTTTTGAAGCCTGAATTTTCCACTAACCACAATTCTGGACTTCTTGCTATTCTATTTCAGAGATCAGCATCTAAAATTGTGCAATGGTCTTTTGATTAGCTGCAGAGTCTTGGTTGATCTGTATACCTAAAAAGGTAATTCAGGTCATTCGGCTGTAAATGGAAAGAAGATTTCTGGCAGGCATTGAAATGCACGTGGGAATTTATTTATTTTCTACCCTGAATGAAGTTTTTCATGCCAGCCATTCCTGCCCTGAACACAATCACAGCCAGTGGCAGCCAAGTGTTCACCACGCTGTTCTTTTGAGATACATATGATATGTATTATGATAAAGAAGAATAACCATTACAAAAAAGAAGAATACAAAGGATTAGTGACAAGAAAGCCTCGATAAAAAAGGCTTCTGCACTGATTGCATTTAAAGATTTCTAAACTCAAAGTGAAAGTATTAAAAAAAAACCCTCACCATAAAAGAAATTCTGCTTTTAATGAAAGCTTAGTGGTGCACAACCACTTTGACAAGAAGAAGCATAAGGCAAATAATCTGAAATATTTAAGGGTCCCTATGAGTATATAGTGCTACAGATTGTAATGTCAAAGTTCTGGAAGTTACACTCACTCTTGATAATCTTTGTGATTTTTCTTTCCCATGTGAAAAATCATTTTAATATAAAAACTCACCTTAGAGGAATAAGCCTATTTTTTTCACCTGTTGGTTCTGGGGTGGCCTTGGCACTGTTATAATTTTACAAGGAATCAACAGTTCTGTGAGTGTTTTCCACAGCAAGAGGTGATCAGCACAAGAGGGAAACTGGTAGAATATGGGGATGGTTAAATGAGGAGCCCTGGCAGGAGGGTCTCAGAGATTCATCCAGGTTTGCCAACATTTTATCCACAGATTAAACAAGAGTAAATGAATATATATTTCAAAAAAAGAAGTGTGAGCCATTGTACCTGGACATCTATGTGTGCAGGTGTGTTTGTGGATTTTCCTTTCATTATTTTGAATCCCCTGAGACTTTTTGTGTTGTGATGAGTCACCTGTGCAGATCAGGATTTCTTCCTGTAAAAGGGTATGTTCTCAGCCCTGTGTTTNCAGGAAACTGTATAAAAGTCACAGCAGGTGTTCAATAAAAGGTCCCTTCTTAAGAAGAAATTTGTCGGCATGTCCACCCCAACCCGCGACAGTTGCTTATGTCCTTGCAGGGTAGGTTACAGCACTGGTTTCCAGCTCTGCCTTTTTAATATGCTTTGAAATCCTGTCCTCCTGGGAATCTTGAGTGCTGCCTCCAACTCTGGGGGTCCCCAGCACAGGAAGGACATGGAGGCCACAGGCAACCACTAAGTTGATCAGAGGGATGGAGCAGCTCTGCTGTGAGGAAAGGCTGGGACAGTTGGGATTGTTCAGCCTGGAAAAGAGAAAACTTCAGGGTGAATTAATTGTGGCCTTCCAGTACCTGAAGGGAGTCAACAAGAAAGATGGAGAGAGACTATTTACAAGAGCCTGGAGTGACAGGACCAGGGGGAATGGCTTCCCACTGACAGAGACTAGGTTTAGATTGGATGCTACAAAGAAATTCTTGGCTGTGAGGGTGGTGAGAACCTGGCACAGGTTGCCCAGAGAAGCTGTGGCTGCCCCATCCCTGGAAGTGTTCAAGGCCAGGTTGGATGGGGCTTGGAGCAACTTGGGATAGTGGAAGGTATCCCTGTCCATGGCGGGGCTTTGGAATGAGAAGATCTTTAAGGTCTCTTCCTTCTCCCATAACCTGCATCACCTATCTTTGGATCCCTTCCAAAAAGATCCCATCTTCCACAAGGTCTTTCAACCTGCCAATAAACTGCAGTTAATCTCTCTCTGTCCCAGCTCCATCCTGTTTTTCCAGCCTGGACATATTCAGCTTCCATCAGGAAAGGACTGGCAGCCCTCTTCTCCACTGCTCAGCCTCTCAGTGTTTAAACAGGCTGCAAAATGTACATGTGCTGCTAAGAGTAAATTGTACAAGGACAAATTAAGCATCCTTACATCTGTTCCAGATGTAGATAACTGGACATGAGACAATAGGAAACCAGGCAAAGATGTGAAAAAAAATACAAAAAAGTTATTCAGTCCAACTCATGACTCCAGACTCACCAGGATTTTCCCTATAAAAAACTATGAGGTTGTTTTAATTTCTTTTTCTGGAGTTGGACTCTGCTCCCCCAGGCCTGTAGGTGTGTTTCCCATAGTATCTCAGTCAAAATAAACCCTGATTTTAATGGGAAGCAAACTGGTATGAGCCAGCAGCCCCAGCTGCAGTCAATTCAAGATACCCAGGGAGGAGACTGATGCAAGAAACAGAATTCAACCATTCCCATCAAGGAGAGGAGTCACACCTGGGTAGGGTCTGAATAGGGTGAGGAAGAGGAGGATCTGTGTCTTCTTTCTTTTTGTCTACAAATTTTCACTTGGAAAAATTCTTATTCAACTTCTGTTTGCTTTGCCTGCACCCAAAGCACTTATGAGTAAGGGTCTGTTTTCTATCTCGTATTTGCTGTTATAAAATTTATAAATTACTCTGCTATTTCTGCATTTTCTCCCTCTGAATTTTGATCCCTGAATCTGAGGAAATTAGGACCATACGGTTGAAAATATCAGGAACTGCAGCTGATTTTTCTGCCTTTAAATGATGTCTTAAACCTCATAACATGCCATATGCAGTAAGCAAATATAGTTTCAACAGAGCCTGGCTGAGGCAACCATCCAGTACTATCCTAAAAGTGTATTCCTATCTAAAAAGTAAATAAACCTGCATTCAGTCTGGGGAGAAGGAAGAAGAGCTTAAGTTAAGAAGGATTTTCAAGCCGTTTCTTCTTTGAAGTGGTTTTATTGCAAATCATCTTGCAGTGTAAAACTCAGCATTAAAACTCGTTTTTTTCCTCTCAGATCACCAATGTGGAATTCACCCACACTTCACAGAATCAAAAAGCAGACTTTTTACATCATTTAAGTACTGCCATGTGATGGGAAGCTTCATAATCCACGGATGGTATCAGCTCATCCTCTCAGCTCAGTCCCACAGACTAGTTTGGATAACCATGTAATTTGGAGTGAGCCATGTTCACTTGGAACATGTTCATTCCCATCAGGGACTGGCTTTGGAGCAGCTGCTGCACAATATATTTGGAGGACCAGTGTCACTCTACCACGAAAATGCTTTAAACATGTACATTGTGAACTTAATATTTCACCCTGTAGATCTGTTCTTACAGTATTACGTTACTTGGCAATGAAGCAGTGACCACAGAAAGTCACAACTGGAGAGGTACCATGGTCTTTCCATTAGCAAGACCATCTCCAGATGGATGTGGTGGCATTGCCAGGACCTGAATGTCAAAATCCTCAATGCCATTTCCTATTCTGAACTAATGGAATGCATCTTCACCAATTCTTCATAAAAGATGGAGCATTAATTGAATTTCTCTGCTCATTCTTAGCAGGGATGATGGCTTGCAGTTGTCCTCTAGCTTCATCACTCAGTGCAGCTTTCCTTTATCTCATACACTGTGATTATGAAAACTGGTTGTGTGGCACACTGTGAATCATTCTGTGATTTACTTTGAAGAGGTCAGCTTAAAAAATTCCCTGAGAGGAATTTTATTAGATGCAAACAGCACCAGGACTGAATTAAAATGCAGCCTCAGAAGTCTTATATCCATTCCATCAATATCATTATATTCCTCCCTCTGTTTCATTGTTATAAACTGATTGGAGGTGTTTTTGGCTTTAAAGTGGATGGGTCAAAAGAAGTTGTCTAAAAACGCAAGGTCAACTGTACTCCACTGAAAATGATAATAAATAGTTGCAAAGCCTCTGTTGCACTCTGTGATAAGTGGGTGGACAAGACGGATGGAGGGTGTAATGGAAGGGCAGATGTGGAAAGTATCATTTAGTAATCACTCAGCCCAGAGGTTTGCTGCATTTTCACCAGTGGGCATAAAATGATGAAGCTACCAGATAATGAAATAAGCATTTCCCTCTTCATTTGAGCCAGACCTTCTTAAAGCACAGGTCTGTGCATTTCTTTCCTGGCTAAACAGAATAAATCCTAAGTATTGAAGTACCACACAGTACAGAATAAACTCTCAGTGCACCACTGAGCTCTGGCTGTTGTACCTGATTTCATCGAGCACCTTCTGCTTGAAGACAAGACCCTCAACCAGAAGTTTTGGATCAATCCTGTGGAGTCTGTAAGCTATGAGACCTTTTAGAGGAAGAAATTCTTCCCTGTGAGGGAGCTGAGGCCCTGGCACAGATTGCCCAGAGGAGCCATGGCTACCCCATGCCTGGAAGTGTTCAAGGCCAGGTTGGATGGGGCTTGGAGCAACCTGGGCTAGTGGAAGGTGTCCCTGCCCATGGCAGTGGATTGGAATGAGCTGGTCTTTAAGGTCCCTTCTAACACAAACCTGATTCTGTGATTCTGAGAATATTCGTGTTTGATTTGAATGTAGTGAGGGAATCCCTGTCTCATGTCCAGGGTAGCCAGAAAAGACCATTATCTTCCTGTGTTGCCTGATCTAAAAGGTGCATATAAATGATGCCAAAACCACTGCAGCAAGTTGTCAGTAAATTTGCTGTTCTGTACTAGGAATTGATGCCTTTTGCCAATCTACATGTGCTCTTAACAGCACTATTTGTTTTTATTGTTACTAAGGAAACTGCAGAGCTATTAAACAACAAAACCTACCCACAGTTTTGCCTGAGCTGCCATCTTTAATCATATCAGTGCAAAACAGTTTATGGAAATCAAAGATTGACTTGAAGCATCCGTTAATCTCCACTTGTCGAGATGGAGACGGGGAGTGGGAATACAGAACTTCCTGGCATGTCAGGCAATCCTGGCAACCTGCCTGCAGATCTGGCAGCATGAAGACGAAGACACCCGGCAGGAGGAGAGAATTAGGCGGTATTTTTAGGATTGATGCATTTCTGTTCGGGAAGTAAAGGGATAATACAATATGGAATGAGTAAATGCTCCTGTACACACAAGTATTTTGACATAGTTCTACACATGACACCTACATATATGACTGATTATACATAGTCCTACTTCCATACATGCAGAAAATACTTAGGTGTCTACTAAAGTGATAATACGAAATAAATAAGTAAAAAAAATAAATAAAGGATTTCCTAAATTCTACCTGGTTTTGTTTCTTGAATTACCCATGTTAGAACTTCTTTGGGAAACACTATTTGCATCCATGGCTTAATATTTTCTATGGCTCATTAGTCAACATTTGATTGTAATGATTCTGTATTCAAAGATTCAGTGGTGCTCGAAGACATCATTTTGTATGCTTAAAATCACTTTTTAGATGACCCTAAATAGTAAAATTAGGTTTCTAATGAGGTTGTTATCAATTTCCAAGTTGATTTTCAAAATTCTGCTGGCACAGTTGTCTGTGAGAATGGGAATCATTGAAAAGAAAATACCATAGTGATTTAAAAGCACTTTAAATTAAAATATTCATGCAACCTTCCCCTGATACTGGCCCAATTTATAAAGAAGAAGCCCCAGTTCCCTTTTTTTTTTTCCACTTGCAATGCCTAAGCCAAGGTATTTCAAGGTATATGATTAATTGATTTTACGTTTGTTAAAACCTGCACTAAACCAGAGCTTTATGCCAGAAAGGTTGCACTAAAAGTCAGGGAAACGTTGTCATTTGAATCCCTCTAAAGATATAATTGTATATCATCTACATATAATTAGAAGCAGGTGCACTCTCAGGAACAAAGAGGTAACACTAAAAATTCAGTAAAACAGAAGTCTGAGATACACAGAGCACTTACAGAAGATAATTAATCATCCTGGGACACCATAAAGAAAAATTAAATGGGGTATCTGATATAATATGTTTGGGAAGTTCATTTGTAAATTTTCCTGAATGACTTAAAAACTGTGAAAATGCCAAGAATGGAGGTGATATATTAAATGAGATGCCACATACAGTAAACTGGGGATGGGTAGAGAGTTTATTCCTGTGAAAATGTAAAACTTAAATGTCCCTGCATTGCACCCTGCAGTGTTCACAGGATGCCAGTGCCCTGGCAGGGCACCTGCTCTGGCTGTGGTTAGAAAATTGGGGTTCTGCACTTACAAACAAGAGCCCAGCTCTTGCCATCACACTTGCCCTGACAGATCCTTGTCACGCTCTGACCCTTCTCATTTTACATCTCATTATTTCCTTCCTTGACCCCAAATCCATTCATACCAAGGGGAATTTTTCCTTCAGTGGGCATTAGATCATATCCTAATTTATCCATTCCCGGGAAAGTGAGCATAGACCTGCCTAACTGCTGTAAAATGAGCATTCAGAAAAACATTCATTTAGCCTCAGAATGGTTGTTCAGCCAAGCCTCTGTCTTTTTTTATTGCTAAGCTGTATAATCAGGTATTTGCCCAACAAGCAGCTGTTTTGCACCTATATTCTTATGTGCACAATATTATACTATTGTTATTTTTCATTCATTGTTCATTTTCCTCCTATGAGACATCACTGGTTTTGGGGGTTTTTTTACAAATCCAGCATTTCTCAAGGAATATTATTTTTCCCTTTACCCAGCATTTTGCAGTCATTGGTTTTTCAAACAGAAAGAAAAGTCAGACCGGTATTTTTGGCTATTTATTTTTCCCTATCTTTCTTTTCCCCACAGCTTTTAATAGATAATGGGGAAGGAAAGTGAAAACCTGAATACATTTTATTTGGTCAATAAACAAAATGAGTGTTCCAGACGAATTGTGATCATTTCATTTTGAATCATCCCCACTTTGATATTTCAGACATCTATTCAAAGGAAGAAGAATAACATGTCTCATTCAGAAACAGAACCACCACCACCCCCCAAAATCTAAATAAATAGTGCATGAACACATCCTATGCTGAAATGTCTTTGCTTAAATTAGTCATTGAATAATTCCAAACAAGAAATAAGTATGCAAGAAAATCAGTGTGATTTGCAACTTACTTGAGAACAGAAAAGGAGCAGCCAAATACATGGGGTAACTGATTAATTGCAATTAGAATGTGGGCCTCTGACCGTGCAGAGCAAATTTCCCACTGATCTGATTTTGGTGAAAACAGGTTTTGCTCCATGTTAATGAAATCTTTCCTCAAATCAATTGATTTTTGTTCTCCTAAGGAAAATACCTGGTTCACTCCAGCAATAAAAACTGTCCCCATTACCTAAAAGGCTTCACAAAAATTACCCATTATTTCAGTTAAAATTGTCACACACAGAAGTGAGAAAATAACATGGTTCTACCTGATGCTGTGTTTGACAGAAGTACTTGGATCTCTGGTAGCACAACACAGACAGGCATGACAGCATCAAATACCCCGAAGAAATGCATATTGAGGGATTTATTTCATTCAAACAAAAAGTTTTGCATCAACACACTCGAAGATGTGTATTTATAACAATCTCTTTCTCCATTACACCAGCAGCAGGAGTTGATTTTTCAAGAAAATCTATACTTTTTGTAGGTGGCTTGATATAGTCAGCACTTTGTATCAAGCTCCTGGTCCTGTTTCAGCTAAAGGTGTCAAGAGTTTTGCTCAGAACCAATTTGAGGGCAGGAGTAGCAGGTTTGCCTGCAAAAAAAAATGGATTTATGACCTCCTTCAAGACCAGAGCCATTGGCAGTTTGTACAAACAGGGAAGCCTGGCAGAGGAGTGCACCCAGGTGATGCCCATCCTCCCTTTGCCTACGAGCATCCCAGTGGATCAGCAAACTGCCAGGGCAGGGGATCTTCAGTGCAGCAATTGTACAGAAGTAGCAATGAAAAGAAACTAACCTGAATGCACCAAAATAGCTCCAAAATTCATATACTTCCCTTCAAAAAACCTAATCCAGTAATATTTCCACCTTATTTGCATCACTGCTCAGCCTCTGAAAAATCATGCAAGAGTTCTGGCATGAATTTTTGGGTGCACATGGGGCAAATGAGACTCACAGGTCTGAGAGGAGGAGCACTGGAAATTGCTAATGTTAAATCTGAGGTTAAAAATTTCTTTGGCTTCCTAACTGTGAGCAAATGTAAATAAAATAAGCAGAAACAAACCAAAGGAAGTTATGCTTGATCAAAAGCAGAAAGTTACTCGTTTTCCAGCTTTAAAAATTATTTTCATGATAAATTAGAGGTAGAATATTTACACAATTTTGGAACAAGGAATTAACAATCTGAAGATATATTAGTTTTTCAAGTAGTTATGAGATAGTTACTGAAGCACAGAAGTCATCCAGGCAATGATCTGTCCAGGAACTGAACCCAACACCAGTATAACCTGATGATTTTTGGTGCCCCAGAACTGGGAGACTTGGTGGAGTTCTCAAAAGAAGCACAAAAGGGAAAAGAGCATTAGAAACCCACATTTTCTCAAATAATTTTTGGAGAGGAAAAAGATGGTGTGCCTAAAAGTGAAGTGCACTGAAGCAATTTACTGCAAAGCACAATATTGCAGAGCTCTGATGAGTGTCACAGACAGTCAGACTTGTAGTAAATAAATGTTATTAGGCTGCCACAATTACAGCATCTTCCTGTTTTCAGGCTGGTTGAGCCATCTGGCACGGGCATCCAGATAAAAGTTATGCAATTATTAAAACAAGCTAAATTAAATTAACTTAAACTAATCACAGTGTACAAAAATAACTGGCCAGAAGCATCGAATCGCAGTTGTTTTGAACGTGATGACCTATTTTTCTAGTTTTGCTGGGCTTTCTCTCATTAGGAGAAAACATGTTCTCTTTGAAACCAGTGGCAAAAGTCCAGTTGAGTGAAAAGAGAGATGTGCTCAGGGTGATATTTCCCTTGTTCCCTATCAGTGTAACGTGCACATTAAACAACATGCACATACAGCACCTAATGAAGGGTACAGATGGTTTCTTTATTACTGTATTTTATCCTGCCATGAGATATGAATATGAAGATTACACAAATTGCAATTCAAAACTACACATTACATCAAATTGTTTCTCACACTACTTTGGGAAGATACAAAAGAGTTTTTTATTCCCTTAAAGTTTATGCCCTTCAAGGTATTCATGAGTGGGTATTTTTTATTTAGATGTTTCTAAAATGATTGTCTAAATGTTTTATTTGACACAAATGTGGGGGTTTCATCACAAATTCAGCCAATCTTTTGGTGACAACGTGTTTAAAAAACAGTGTAAAAAATGACTAACTGAAAATGGCTTGGTTTAAAGTGCTGAAGAAATTGGGAAGGCGTTCAACTAACATCCTCCCAAAGCTGCTAGGAATGAGAGCAGCTGAGAAGGAGAATCCCAAGAAGGAGAATCCTGAAGAGTTTATTTCTGTATTTACCAAATCTGCTTGCCAGTACATGGAGGGAAAAGGCATCATCTTGCCTACTGCTTGGTCAGAGGCAGCCTGGCTCCAGGTTTAGGAATCAGTGTCCTACTGATTCCATGGGATGTTTTCTACGTGTGAGGCTCCTGATGAATTCAGAAACCCAGAAGTGGATGGACTGAGGACAAAAGGGTTGTAGCTTCCACAGCTCAAGTCATGAGCATCCCCAGCTTTAGCTTGAATGTCCCAAAATGTTTTCCTGCATCTAAAAACCCAGTAAAGGCCACCAAGGAAGGATGTGCAAACCCTCCTACAGCACAGACAAAAGCTCCCTTTGAATTCTGCTTGTCTTTCAGGTTTTTTTCTTCTCTTTTACCATTTCCCCCCAATTACATTGGCTTTAGGTAAAGCCTTTTACAGAAGTTCTTCAAATCTATAACTGAACTGATAAAGAGCCATTTCAACCAGTTTAATGCATTGAATTGAAATCCACAGTGCAGACAAGATGTGCTGGTTGTTTAGTTTTATGCTCCTGATGTGAGGACCCCCACTAGGCAGAACCACCTCTCACATACTGAAGGGGATTTTTTGGATGCAGGGAAAATGTGTACTAAATATTGACAAGTCTTTTGTTCAAATATGTTCAGGGAGGAGGTGGAAGCTGTTTCAAAACAAATCATTTCTCCTAAGTGAGGTCCATACTTCTCTGAACAAAGCATAGGAAGGGACATGTCCGGGTAAGGCCAACAGATATCGTCTACCTAGACTTCTATAAGGCCTTTGATATGGTCCCACATGACATCCTTCTTCCAAATGGGAGAGACATCCAAATTTGATGGATGGACTAGTCAGTGGATAAGGAAATGGCTGGAGGGGCACAACCAGGGAGTTTTGGTCTGTGGCTCCATGTCCAGGTGGAGGTCAGGGATGAGTGGTGTCCCTCAGGGCTCTGCTTTGGGACTGGGGCACTTTAATGTCTTCATCAGTGACACACAGTGGGATTGAGTTCACACTCCCAGGGAATTCACAGGAATTCACACAAAGCTGAGTGGTGCAGTTCAGTCCCACCCAGAGGGACCTGGATAAGCTTCAGAAATGGGCCCAGGAGGACCTCAAAAGGTTCAACATGTCCAAGTGCAAGGGCTGCATGTTGGTCAGGGCAATCCCAACTCTGGGATCCTCAGCACAAGTCTGGAACTGTTAGAGAGGGTCCAGAGGAGGCCATGGAAGTGCTCCAAGTCTTGGAGCCCCTCTGCTCTGGAGCCAGGCTGGGAGAGCTGAGGGGGTTCACCTGGAGAAGAGAAGCTCCAGGCACACCTGAGAGCCCCTTGCAGGGCCTAGAGGGGCCCCAGAAGAGCTGGAGAGGGATGGGGACAAGGGATGGAGGGACAGGAAAAGGGGAAATGGCTTCAAAATGACAGAGGGCATGGTTAGATGGGGTATTGGGAAGAAATTCTTGGCTGTGAGGGTGGTGAGGCCCTGGCACAGGTTTCCCAGAGGAGCTGTGGCTGCCCCATCCCTGGAAATGTCCAAGGCCAGGTTGGATGGGGCTTGGAGCAACCTGGGATAGTGGAAGGTGTCCCTGCACATGGCAAGGGGTTGGAACTGGGTGGTTTTGAAGGTCTCTTTCAACCCAAACCATCCTGTGATTCTATGGTTCTATATTTATCACTGTTTTGGACTTTTTAAAGTTTTCTTAAATAGGAAATGGTAAAAGTGTACTCAGTGAAAAGTTCTGTCTAAAAATCGAGCCTAGACTTGCTGTTCATTACTTACCTAACAAAATTAAAATGCAGAGGTGCTAACAGCTGTAGAGAAACCCAGCTGTGGAATATGTGACTTGGACCAGTATGAAATAAAATGTTAGACAGAGGGGATCCTGTAGCTGTAATTAGATTTTAAGCATAAGTAGCTGCAATTTTATAAATTTCTTCCCCTTCCAAATTGCAAAGAAAGTCTTTGGAGTAAAGCTGATCATCTGCATACTTTCAGTCTAAGGAAATGAAAATGAATAAATTATTCTCCCAAAATGACACAGGCTTTTACAATAGGAATCTTATCTCTAATAGCATTGTTATTACCATTATAATTGTTACAATAATTTTCCTTTTAAGGTCTCATAAGTCTGTTTCTCATATGAGCATTTAATTCAGATTCTCTTTCAAGTAAGTCATTCTTCTTATGTCTTTACTCCGTAGACTTGCCTAAAATCTTTTCTTTAGTAAGTTCTCGCTTTCTGAGCGTGTTATTGATCCTTTAAGGTACCATGGTTATCTATCTGGGAGAGGGATGAGGAGTCTGGAGGTGTAATCCTATTCTTGGCCTTCTCATTTGAAGTTTGTGAAATTTAGCAAAGTACCTTAGAAAAGAAAAGCAAGTCTCAACAGTGAAACAGGACATTGGCCCTCACGTGTCTTTATTAAGTCAGTGAGTTTTGCAAAAGGAATGGATTAAAGGTAAGATTAACTAATTTATTTACAAATAAGGTTTCAGATCTTCAGCTGAAAGTCCCTAGAAGTGGCAATTTTTTTTTTATTCCAGCATCTCTGCATAAATGATGTTGCTGAACAATCAAATGCTACAGCCTTTTATATTTTCTTATGCGGTTCGTTCCATCAGGATTAGAGTTATTTTAAAATATACATGAAAGACAGCAGTTATTAGCAAAAGCCTCAGAGATTCATATTGACAGTGAGGATCAGAGGGTTCAAACGAGCTATTTGGAGATGTCTGGATAAAAAACTACCCACCAGACACATCAAGTGCTTCTGTGTGTATACAAGGGAGCATCATGTCAGCTATCTGCATTTGTAGGGTAATAAAACCTGTGCCCAAATACCTGATTTATATGCATAGCGTGGGGTTTGGACACATAAAAAACAGCAAGGGCAAATATCTGTGAACAATTGCATTTGCCTCACTTGGAAAAGCTGCTGTTAGGATCAGTGTGTCTATTCCAAGGAAGAACCATCTTCTTCCTGGGTGATTACATTGTAATGACCAACTTTTAGCTCACAGTGAAAACAGGTGAACATTTAGCAAGGGGCAAGACAGAGGAGTTCCAATCATATGATTAATCAGACAAATGAGGTATTTGGAGAGAACTGTTTGCATGCAGCTGAGTTTTCTAAAATGGAATGAAGTAATTGCATTATGAAAATAATCAGCTGCTCTGCATTCTGATCATTAGACGCTGATGATATAATTGTGTTATAATGAAAAGCATTCTGGTGATTATTCCACAGAGAACTTCTCTGCAGATAATATTCAAATTTACTTTATTTTGGCATCATTTCAAAGAAGCTGCAAGTACAATGTAAACAGCTGGACGGTGAGGTAATGTTATTAGAACTTCTGAAGTGTGTCCCTGTTTTTAAACTATAATTTTGAAAAAGTTCTTTGAGTTTATCTGCATAAAGCCAACCGAACTTGTTTGTGTTTTATGGTGGCTCATTAAATAACTGTGTTCTGTATTTCCAGCAGGAACCAGCACTTTTTTCCTGAATAATTAATTAGAAACCATCCCAAAGAAATACAGAGTCGATTCTCTCATATCCTGAATGATATTTTATCACTTTCTCTCTTCTGCTGACACTCTACAACAAATGTCAGCAGCATGTACAACTGGTGACTTACAGTCATGGCCTTTTGCGGGATATAACACTGGTCTGATCTTCCTCCATTTGGAACTTCACAACTCTTTCAAAACCAGCATCCTGTGTTTTCTCGAGTTAATCATCAATCTCCAAAATATGCACCTGGTATATAAATTGGAATTGCCTCCCCTCTTTTTTAACACAAGTCAATCCATTGGGCTTTGATGGAACAAATAGCTCTATGCAGAAATCTGTTTTCCTACCGACTTTCTGGCAAGTTGTGGGTCAATTAATCTCCCAGACAAATAAGAAATCCAAGTTATTTTGCTCTCTAGTTAAAAGCTGTGTATTTTTCTGCTATTGCTACAGTATTTGAATGCACCTTGAACAGTAAAATGTAGTTTTATGCTCTGCTGACTATATTGCTTGCAGGGAGATGTCTGGGCTACAACATGGGCTAATCTTTGACTGGTAACAAGCTCTTTGTTTTCTACTCACAGTTTCTTCATTATCCTTCCCCAGACAAATGTGTAACTCCATTCCCGTTTGATGGCGAATATGGGCAGGAGAGCAGACGTGAATATTGTGCTACTCACTAAGACCACTTAGTTTCCCTTTGCTATAAACAACCATTTCCAACCTCTGAATTTCCCAGCTGATTTAAATCCCCTCCCTGCCATTTTATCCATGGCTGGTTTTTGAATTTGTTCTTTAATGCAAAGAGAAAAAATTACCAATTCAGTGTGGTGTGGGCCCAGCCAAGTCTAGTAGCAGGAACGGTAGAGTGGGTGGGGAGGGAAATATTAAGTGTTAAACAGGTGATACTGAGATCTTGACCTCAAATGTCCTGCTGTATTGAAAATGTCATGTTAATTATGAAGGTGTTGGGTTGAAGTTATCTTGAGCTCTTTAAGAACTTTTTTTCTTGTAGTTACACATTTGAATAGCTGAGGCTGCCCTGTTTGTGGGGTCACTGTGCTCCCTGGGTCAGCATGTGCTTGTTCCACCCTTCACTTAGTCCTGTAGAGTAATCAAATGGCTGTAGCTCTTAATGCCCAAGATCAGCTCCCCCACCTTCTCAGGACTTCAAAAAACATGTTCACATCTTCACCACCCCACACCTGTGATGCGCTGAATCAAGAATGAAGGCTGGAATAAAATGCTCTGTTTCACTTGATAATGTTTTAGCAAGGGAAGTAAAAGCCCACACCTCTCATTCACTCTAATTAGAACAGCCCATAAGTGGCAGTGCTGAAAATTAAGCACTAATAAACACAGATGTTTCTTGTTGTCTTCGAAATTTAAAAGAAGGGGGGGAAAAAAAAGGCAGCACCAGAACTTGAAAGGGATCTGCAAACTTCCAGAAGGTGTTTAGTTGCCTAATTCTAAATTGGTCTAGCAAAACTTAAGCACCTGTACCTTATAGCTGTATATATATATGTATATATATAAAATATACATTTGTTTATAATTATGTTTGTCCATTTTATTTATTTATGTATATATTAATACGTATTTGTCTATGATTACTTAATAATCACATTTTAGACCTCTAGAGCCAGAAGCCCATTTCCTGCTTTAACTACTAAGTGCCAGCTGGAAAGAGGCAGAAAAAGCCAACAGGACAGGAAAATATTGCTTTCCTCCAGCCCTTGCTGTTCAGCCAACACAGGGAACTTCTGCAGAGTCCAAATGCACTAAAGTTGGAGTTGATATATCTTAGCCTATTGGCCTGTGAAGTTGATTGCTGACTTGCTTTTCCTGTCTTTCATGCTGGAAGGGTCTCCAAATGCCATTGTTATATTAAAGTGCTGTAACAAGGAGTAAAGACCATTGACTCCCTTGTTATTATGTTTGGGGTGTGGTTTTTTTGCAGGGAGCTGGATTTTTCATGTAACTGCGATTGCAAGTTTTTGAGATGTTGCTTTTTTCAGTGCTTTTTATTTTACTGCAGTAATCAAAGAGAAAAATCATTTCTTCGACATGTTACATGAATCCAACAGAGAAATGCCGGAGGGAGGCTTCGGGAATTGCTGGCTGGGTATTGTGCTGGCAGCAGAAAGGAAAGATTGGGATAATTCCTGCACTTTCAATGGGTTGTGCTATCCCCAGATATTGCTGAATTGCTGAGGCCATAGAACTTCCACCTGGAACTCATAAAAATGTTGGGGGTAAGCAGCATTTCTGTCTAAAATTTACCACTTTGAAGCAAGTACTGAATTAACTGCTTTTATTTCCTTTTTAAATGCTGCCACAGAGAAAATCACTATATATATATATGGTGAGATTAGATGTGTATATATATATCTCTGGATATACCTTCAAGGTCTTTTCTCACCACCACCCTCCAGGGTATGTAGGATACAAATGGAAGCTCTGGATATGTGGTTCTTGTGGGGGAAAAAAAAAAATCATCTTTTGTAACTTTGCACTGGTTTATAAATTTATTTGCTAAATAACATAAACTAAAAGTTTTCACCACATGTTGGGTATCAGTATTGTCCCCCCTGACATCTTTGCATTAAACACCAGAATTAGATCTGTGAGTGTGAAAGTGAGATAGTAAAAGGAATCATGGACACAAGTGAGATGTGGGAAAAGGCTTGGGAACCATCCCTGCTGCTCTTATTGGATGTGGAATTTAATGAGACAGACAGGTCACACCTCTATCATCATGTATGAACAGCTCCTCAGAGGAACTATAGCTGGACATCTCTGTATCTTACACATTTTAAGACCAGATCTCTGCCAACAATCCCAATATATATTATTATTACATGTACTGCTATGGCAGTACATTCTAATAATATTAAAATATTATTAATATTAAAAATAATACTAAAATATTAAATATTTAAACCCAACACATCAATCAAGCCAGAATTCTTTTTTTTTCTCCCATGCCCACTGCGCTGAGAAAATGAGAAGTATCATTAAAACCCAAAATCCGAACTATTCTTACCCCTAATTCCCACAGTTTAAACATTCTGCAGAGCAGGGTGTTGGTAACAGATGGACTGTTACAGTGTGTGCCATGAATACCTACGAAGAATGGAGTGTATTTCGTATCAATATTGTGATTGGGAAATAAAAATCCTTCTGAAGAGTCACTCCTGTGAGTAAGCAGGATAGTCTGGTGGTGTTAATTGATGGAGTGGTGGGGAACAACAAAAGTAATCATTCCATGGAATGGAATAACTCCCTCCAACAGCTCCATTTACATAGGCAGGCAATTCTGATTTGTAAATAGCACACAAGCTAAATTAAGGGAAATATTAATGGTTCCCAGATCAAATCTTTGCAGAAGAAATTTTTAGCACTTGCTGTACTTTTGCAGCCGATCTAAATAAGGTGCTGGTGGAAGTTTTGAATGATCTTTAGTAAAGACATTTTAAGGGAAGCCTTTGCAATTCATACTAATCTTTGTCATGATGCATCATACGTGTCCTTGGTATCTGCCATAATATTGTGATTTCCTCTGGTAATTACAGCTCTGACTTGTGTGTAGTGACTTTCTATATCAAAAAGCTTAATGTTTCACATCCCATATTATGCTCCCTTAGTAAAAGCAGTTTTCTACTGCTGTTGGATTTTCATTATATGTCCCACCACTACTGAATATGGTCTGTAATGGCCCATTTCCTCCTGTGCCCAGGCCTAATTTAAAAGCAACCATTTTTAACTGCTTGTAATATTCATCTTGCTCAGAGCTGAAACATTTTGCTTAGGGACAAATTCTGATCTTCACTGACCATCTTCATTGAGCTCAGGGGCACAGAGCCCAGTTGGACTAAATGCTCTTCAGAAGTTCCTTCCCAGACCAACCGTTCTGTGATTCTCTGAAAACTCCCATTCACACCAATAAAGTCAGGATTTGTCTGCAGCTGTTTATACCTAATTTCATTTGGAAAAGTGGGTTAGATCTGTGCTTGGGAGCTTTGGTATGCCCTTCCAAGAAGCTGATAACCTTTCTAGAAATGTCCTTCCTGAAAGGAAACAATCAGCAGAATGAGAATTAAAATGAGTCGAAGCAGAAAATTAATCAACCAGGAGGCGTTAATGGATTAACGCCTTTCCAGGCAGCATCCCTTCCAGCACCCCTCCACCTTTCCAAGGACAGGCCAAGCAGGAGAACAGTCTCCTGCCCTGGAGAACTGCCCAGCAAGAGAGGAGCTCAGCTGGTCAGAAAAGCGAGCCCATTCTTCTGCACTGTTTGCTGAACAATCATTTAATCTCCAATTAATCAGGTCACTTATGCAAATGCTAAACTGACCCCTAACATTTCTTTCTGCAACATCTGAAATAAAGTGTTCAGAAGCTTTAGTTCCTTCAGGCTTTTCTATTTTGGTACGATTTTTACATTAAAATCAAAGATTACATTACACAATAGAGAATCTGACTCACTCTTACAACTATCTTGAACGTTTTTCAAAACCCCAGGATTGCTAATGTTTAAATCAACAGGAAACAAAATTAGTTCCATCACTCTTTTCTTCAGGAACTCAGACACTAAAAAAGAAATTCGCACAGTAAAATTGCTTCCCACTCCTAAATCCTGTGCTGTGTCACAAGCTAAATAATTCAAAATTCCCACAAAGTCTCCCTGTTCCTGAAGAAGGTAATGTGTCAGCTTGTTGTATCATGTTTGCAGGTTAAATATTCACTAATGGTTTATTAGCACATATATTGTAGACGATCAACTTTGATTAATGCCCAAGTGCTACAAAATTTCTCATATTTAATAAATATTTTCAGTACTCCCTTATTGCTTTATCAACATAAATTACAATAACTGTCTAATAATTGTAAATCAATATAAACCCTGCAGTAAATCATGCTGTAACAGAGAGCTGTTAAAAAGGGAAGACACAGAATCTTGTGGAAGCTGGAAAAGCTGGAAAAGCCCTCCAAGATCAAGTCCAACCATTCCCCCAGCACTACCAAGGCCACCACTAACCCATGTCCCCAGATGCCACATCCACATATCTTTTAAACACCTCCAGGGATGTCTTGTGATGTCCTATGTGCAGCAGGAAAACTACTTATGCTGTAGTTTTCCTGCTGCACAATAACTCTTGTTTCTTGCCCATGACAATCCAATTCAATGCCAATCCAAACTTCTTTTTCATCTCTTTATTATACTATCTTTGCTGACTTTTCCTGTTTTCCCCCCGAAACCTCAGCTGTGCTAGGAAGTGTATTGGTTGAATCACCTCATTTGGGCACAATTTTTTATCTTGCTTCAGTTCATTGAGACAAGGATCATGCTCTATTATTTTACTACAGGCTGAAGCGTGATTCTTGAGGTCTTGTGGTTCATTTTATTTTGCCCCCGGCTATCCCTATCCTATTTCTCTTCTATTTATTTATTTTAATTGACACTTTTGCATGCCCTGAAAGCAAGCTACCCCGGTGTGTGTCACTGGAACAGCCCAAACTCCAGAGCCTTGGTTTCAGCAGAGAATGGACCTTAAGAAGAGACTTCTTAGAATCACAGAATGGTTTGGGCTGGAAGGGAACCATAAAGATCATCCAGTTCCACCCCTTACCATGGGCAAGGACACATTCCACTGGATCAGGTTGCTCCAAGCCCCATCCAACCTGGCCTTGGACACTTCCAGGGATGGGGCAGACACAGCTTCTCTGGGAAACCTAGAGATAGGGCAATTCTGTCTAGATTGAGGTTGGAAGATGTAGCTTTCTACTGGCTGCTCCCCTGGGTATCCTCCACTGGCAATGAAGAGAGGGAAGTCTTTCTAAATAGGAGTTCCCAAAGTAGCTATTGAGAGCAGGCAGGATACATCTTCCTCCACAAGTGACAGAAAAGGAATGACTAACTTTAATTCAACACCTACCTTTTGGATGGCTGCAGTGTTAAGGAGGATGAATCATAATGTTGGTTTACTGGTTTCCCTCCCCTTTACAGAACAAGAATTTTATTGTTGCTTCTGTCTTTCTGTAGCCCTCGCCCCAAAATGTCTCCTAGTTTTACAGTCTTGAAAGACATATTTTACAGAATCAAGTAATTGAGCTGAAATTACACAGGCTGGAGTCTGGGTATGTGCAGAGCAAAACCCACAGGATTTAACTGCAGGATATGCTGTTTGGTGAACTGCCTTTCAATAAATTTTAGTATGGTTATTTGCCCTGGATTGGCCAATCTGTTTAATGTTTCCTGCTCTTTCAAAGTGGGCCATTATGTCTGGGATGATTTCAGGTAGCCAGGCTCCTAATGTGAGTGAAAGTACTACTTAGAACAAAGTCTTTACTGTGCTGGAGTGAGTCACTCCCTGCCAGCAGAACTGTTAGTTAAAATTACTGCCACTTCCTGCATTATTTGTTAAAAATCACTTCTCACCAATTCTATTTACTAGCACTGATGTACCCTTTCTAAAGATTTCTGCTACAAACCTCTGCTCGGTAAAGTCTTTCAAGAGCAGAACTTAAAGACACCTTCAACACCCCTTAGAGCTGAATATCTACATTTGCTTTGCTTTGGGGAAACAGCCTATTTTTTTTTTTTTAACTAAACAAACCAATTATAAACCACTGCTATTAGCAAATGCTGTCAAATTCTTGCCAGTTGCTCAATAAACTGAACTGACTGTCAATATGTTTCTTCTTAGCAATATCCTGTAATATTCCCACACAGTGGGAAGTCTCCTGTTTGAGACTTTTAAATTTGCATCCAAAACTTCAGCTGCAGCACTAGATGCAGACATGACCCGTCACATCACAGAAATGAGGTTTATGAGGGTATTTCAAGTGACGTGTGTGGGAGAACGAAGGACACAAGATATTAATTCTTAGAATCTGTGAGCTGTAGTGTACAAAATGCAGCCCAGAAACATATATTTCTCAACACTAAATGACACCAACTCTCCTTTTCAGCAGGTACAAACCAGCCAGCTAGATTGGAGGATGCCATGGAATGAAAAGGAAAACAATAGAATCTGCTTTAATTTTCCATGAAGGACAATACAATTTATCACAGAATCTACAGAAGTGCATAAGCCATGGCCTAATACTGAAAATTTATGTATTATAAACTCAGAAGACACCATTATCTTCACCTAGTTTGATCTTTGGTACAATTGATAAGATACACTTTCACTGAGCACTTCTTGCATCAAGGGTATAACTTTTGACAGCGTTAGGGCTCTTCTAGAAAAACATCCCTACTAAAGACTTAAATTGATGGGGAATCAATAACCTGCTTCAGCAATTTGTTACACAGAACCCCCATGGTTTTGAAATGTGTGTTTCATTTCCAAAATGATTTAAGTGATTTTGTCCATTGGCTTTTGCCATGCTTCTGTCAGTTAGATTAAAGAGCTTTCCACTATCAGAAGTCTTCTCTCCATGTTCCTACTTATAGATTAAAAGGTGACTTAATCATAATCTCTTCTCAGACAAACTAAACAAACTGATCTTGTTTAGTCTTTGGCTGTAAAAAAGGCTTTCCAGACCTCTACAAATCCAAACACTCCTCCTGACTCTCTGCTTTGCCAGATGTGGTTTCATATCTGAAATACCTGTCATATTTTCTGCTCCTATTTGTATGACCTTCCCTGGTTTTACTGGAGTTTTTGGTAGCTTAAATCAGGCCACCTCATCAAATAATTCAGAACACTCTGTGAAATCCGTCCTTTTTTGCTATTATTTTTTATCACTCAAAGCTCTTGTTGATAAACAGTGTAGGGATGTTGTCTGATCACTCACCCAGTTATGATCCAGATTTTATTTAGGTTTTTAGAGTTCTGATGGAGCATGTTCACGTTATGTTTGCAAAGACTCCTCTCAGAAGAACACAAAAATATTCTTCCTTGATGATCTTAGGTGGCTTTTCAACCTAAATTATTCTATGATTTATTTTTATCAGAGTTTCACATGCTGGCTCAGCTTTTCATTTCTGAGTGGCTATTTCATAGACACCATCTGATAACAAAGCTTGGAAAAAACCAGGACTTTATTTACTTATTTTAACTGAACAGGTTTGGTGGTCTTGATCTGGCTTTAATGAGCAAGTATCTTCCTCCAAAATTTGCCAAAATAGCCAGTAGGGTTTAGATCCTGATTGGTCAAAGGCTACAAATTCCACAGGCTGCTCTCTTTACTTGCACATATGAGAGGTGTAACAGTATTTGTGACAGCAATTTCACACAATTTCTAAAATATTTCCAAGCTGCATCACCTGGTGGAGTAATCAGAGATATTTTCACATGGCTATTCTGTCATGTGTATGAGGAAAGGTTTTTATAGCTCTAAGCCTAAAGGAGACAATTTAGGGAAGAGTCTTACTATATTGCCAAGTATTTTATATATATATATATATTTAACCTTTCTTCTCATTTACATGTGTTTCAACAGTCATACAGAAGGTGGTAGCAGCTACCCTAAAGAAAGCTTTGTGCCTCTTAAATGACTTCCTTTTACAGGAAATACATCTTTTTTTTCCAGTTGGAGACCTCTCTGCTCTTTAATCCTCCATGGGCTTTATATACAAAGCAGTTGAATAATCCTTTTCAAGGGAAAATATGTAAAGCAATAGGAACATTTCATGTGTTTTTCATGTGTTTACGAGCAAGAAGTCAAATTTAAATCAGAATCTCAGCACCATAATCTTTTAGCAAATGTTACCAGCTGTTCATCTCCACACTTTCTTCCTTCTTAAGGCAAGTAAAAAAGTGAAAATCCATCACATCAGTCAGCTAAAGGTTCTTAGTCTCTTTACCTTGATGATACATCAGAGTGCCTGTCTTTCTGGAAATTTTAGTTTTAATGGGCTGGGATCCATCTTCCTGCATATAGTGAAATAAAAATATGCATCAAGTCATTTTTATGACTTAAGCATATATATATAGGCTTAGTTTTCTATGTTCTTCTGAGAAATCATACTTAATTTTTCTTCTATGTCTATTTATTATGTCATCCTGTAATTTTTTTTTCATTGGAAGGGCCAACTAAAACAGCATGGCTGCTTTAGTATTATGGTATCCTTCCAAATGCAAAGAAATGAGAGATTATTTAAAAGAAAAAAAGAAAAAGAAAGTAGACATGTAAAATAGGGAGAAAATTTCTGAGAAATTTGCAAAAAAATTTAATTTAAGGGAGAAATAAATCTTCATGAAAGGGGAATGAAAAAAACCACAAAAACAAACAAAACCCCACCAACCAAAGAAAGTGTTTTCCAAGTGTTACAAGCAATGAGATTAGCAGGAAAACTCTTTCTTCAGACATATATAATTCTATATTTATATAAATCTAAATTATATTTGTGATAATATAAATATATTGTTTGCTACATGCTGTAATACCTACTCTGCATTCTGCTCTCACAGCTGTGCAGAGCCCTGCATGACAGAGTATGGATGCTAAACATCATGCTAGATAATGTGCAATAAAGATCAATATATAAATTTACTATAATAAAGCAAATAAACTATCTTGTAGTGAACATGGCTTTTAAACACTGTAATCTTTGACCACACAATAGTAAAATAATGTTTAAACCCTGAACAGATAAAATATAAGAAGTAAAACAGCCTCTTCTTAATCCAGGCTTTCTGCCAGATAGATGTGACCTTGGTGGCAATGGGAAATAACAGCCAGATTACACCATAGATTTCTTGTAGCCTAGAAGCAGTCCTGGAAATAAGATATTTAAATTTTTTGTCCCCTCTGGTAAATAAGAACTACTTTGGAAAGTTGGCTGAAAGCACACGCCTCATGTACCACCCTGGGCAGCCTAATATCACCAGGGGTTTGACAGCAAAACTGGAGCAAGGGAGGAAAACAGATGGGACATGTTTAAATCCATGGCATTCTGTATTTTTACTTCTGATATAGAATCACGGAATCATTAAGGTTGGAAAAGCCCTCTGAGATCATCCAGTCCAACTGTTCCCCCAGCACTGCCAAGGCCACCACTGTCCCATGTCCCCAAGTGCCACATGCACACAGCTTTTAAATCCCTCCAGGGATGGGGACTCCACCACTGCCCCGGGCAGCTGTGCCAGGGCTGGACAACCCTTTCCATGAAGGAATTTTCCCTCCTATCCAACCTAAACCTCCCCTGGCAAAGCTTGAGGCCGTTTCCTCTTGCCCTGTCACTTGTTACTTTTGAGAAGGCAGCGACCTGCAAATGTGGGGGATTGGTCAAAATCAGAGCAACTGAGATGAGCCTCCATTTGCACCTCTCTGTGAAAGAGCAGATTATTGGCTCTAAAGTCAAACCCTTTTGTTCCCCAGCTCCAGCCTGTTTGAGTCACTAGTCTATTAAGATTCTGACCTTTCCCAATATTTCATACTTTACTGTCCAGCTGTCACTTTATCCTGTATGTCCACAATTGACCCTGGGCTACTCTTCAAACACAGGAAAATTTCCCTGATGAAATCCAAACATCTCTTACCTTATCTTTCCTTACATCCTGGTTTACCACTCACATCTTTCATGTAACCTCCTCACATCTTCCATTTGCTACTTGTTTACTTCCAACCTCTACCCTTTCATTGGCAACAACAAAAATACTAGAAATGCGTAATTACCTCATTTCATTTTTGTTATTGTCCACTGTCTGAAATATTTGCTTTTGATAATTCATTTTACTTTCATTTGTAGCCAGTCTGGCAAAAAATGAAAGTGAAGATTAAATTATTTTGACTTGAAAAAATATTTGCTTGACCCTAAACAAAGCAGTTCAGAATGTTTCTTAAACTCCATTTTTTTATTGCAAAAAAAGGATATTTTCACACATTGTTTTTAGTTTAAAATTATTCTTTTTAGCTTTGTCTTTTTTTTTCACACATTATGCACATATTTTGCTTGACATGATTCAGCTTCTCTTTGTTTTAATCAAAAAGATTTGACAGAAAAGACTTCCTATACTCAGAAACCTAAATGGAACAGAAAATGTTTTAATACTTCTTTGCTAAGTTCATTTATGTGCAAATTCAGACTTTATGTCCTGTTTCATGTGTTTTTGCCTTAATCTATAAAGTTTGCTAGGCAATGATGTCTCTGTTTAGTGTTTGAGCAACACCTGCCACAAAAATGTTTGGACCTTAGAGTGGGTTTTTTATTCATAGTCCAAACCAAAGGCCAGAAAGGATGGAAATTGTCTATATTTCCTGTCCTTTCCAAATTTAAATTTGGATCAGGTATCTCATAACAAATACACTGAAATATTCACATGAATAAAAAACATATTTATACAGCCAACTGGAAGCACTTAAGGGTTGTTTAATGTATAAGTACAAAACTATTAACAAGAACATAAATTGTGCCAAGAATGTTGGCAAGAGATGATATATTTCTTCAAGGATTTATCTATACCCATTAGTTTAGACCTTTAGCAAGACAATAAATATCAGGAAATTTAGATAAGGTGTCAGCCTAAGGGCCTGAAAAATGTTGGAGAAGGTTTGGACAGAAAAATTCTCCTTTTGGTATGTTTTAAATAGCTCTCAAAGCCAATATGGGGCACCAGTTGACTGCACATAGCTGCTGTTGAGAGATGGGTGTAGGAGAGAAAACAAAACAAGAAGAAAACCAAGGAACAACCCATGAGCTGTCTTGGTATCTAGTGCAGTCAGAAAAAACAGGTAGAGTAGAAATAAATATATATATGTGTGTGGGTATGTATGTTTGTTTGCAATTGGCATTTGGGAAGACGATATTCCCATTGAGTCAGGATTTGCTCTCCCAGGTCCTATCTACCCAAAGCTGTTGGTGCTCTCCATGCACTCCTGGGTTGAATGTGGGAACTGGGCACTCCAAAGTTGTTGTAGGCTTCTGGAATGAACACAGAATCATAGAGGTACAGAATGGTTTGGGTTGGAAGGGACCTTAAAGACCATCTGGTTCCAACCCCCTGCCAAGGGCAGGGACACCTTCCACCAGACCAGGTTGCTCAGAGCTCCATCCAACCTGGCCTTGAACAATTCCAGGGATGGTTGGCTTCTTCATGCATAGTTATATAAGAAAAAAAGGCTCTTCATAGTCTAATTATTTAAGAAAAAAAAAAGATAATGGCAGAGCATCAGATGTGTCTCCAATGCTTCCGGACTGAAGTATACGACATGTGCTGAAGACTCAGAACTTCCCAGCCCTATGGGAACGTCCAGCTCAGTGGCAGAAATGCTGGTGGGGAGCAATGGTCTCAAATTTCTGGCCTATTTTCAATTAGGACCTGCAGTGTCCTTTCCTGATATCACAGAGAGGACACAAAGTTTAGGTATATCCGTAGGATATAATATAAAATAACTGCACTAATTATTCCTGGCTGAATTATAGGATGAAGTGATCTGGTCGTTTTGTTTTCAAATTCTGTTTGAATATTCCCCCTCTGATCCTGCAGCACTTTGCAGGTTTGGGACTATAATCAGCAATTCCATGTGAAAACTTATCACCTGATTAAACATTGTTGGTTCCAGCTGATAGGAAGAATTGCCTAAAAATAAGGAATCAATTTTGAGCCAAGTGTTGCACTTTTAAAATCACTACTTAAAAGGGATAGGATAATGTAATTAGTCAGGGATGTAATGAGAAACATTTTGATGGTGGCTTGAGTGAATGACATTTCTTGCTTAGCTGTGCATTTTGGAAATGTTATAACCTGATTCAAGTTCTCAAAGTAACTTTTGTCTCGAACTTTGTACATGGCAGAAGTAAAAAAAAATAGTTGGCAACTGGGTGATGCTTTTCTGATGCTCCCCAAAATGCCTTTGCTACAATATTGCTCCTGTGTTGTGGCCTTTATTCAGGCTGAAAAGGAATTTCAAGACACACAGTTTCATGTCAGATTAAGTAAAGACTTATTAGACTTTTGATCTTGAAGATATTTAAAGAAGCAGGTTTTACAGACACAATTACTAATACTTGGTCTAGGACAGACTTACTTTTGGCTCATGTTCAAAGCTTTATCTGTGGGATAACTTAAACTGACAGAGGGGAAGGTCAGATTAGATATTAAGAAGAAATTCTTCCCTGTGAGGGTGGGGAGGCCCTGGCACAGGTTGCCCAGAGAAGCTGTGGCTGCCCCTGGATCCCTGGAAGTGTCCAAGGTGAGGTTGGACGGGGCTTGGAGCAACCTGGGCTGGTGGAAGGTGTCCCTGCCCATGGCAGGGGGTTGGAACCAGATGGTCTTTAAGGTCCCTTCCAACACAAACCATTCTATGATTTTTATGACAACTTAAAATTCAGGGTCTTTGTTATTTTGTGGATGAGACCGAAAACTTATAGGTGTCTGTGCTAGCTGGGGTTCTGTTGCCAGATGTAACCAACTAATTGCTTTGGTAGAAACCTAGTAAAGCAAGATGCTTTTTGAAAATTATTTAATTAAAAAAAAAGAGTTAATAAACATGAACAGAGCAATATGAAATGGATAAGGATAGAAGACTTCACTGAGGGTCAGTGTTATGGATGGTTCTGCAGGAACTTTAGGGAGGAAAAAATAGTTTAGGATAGCAGCTGGGATTACAGCTGTAAGAACAAGTTTGAGTTTGTCAGTGTAAAATCTCAAGCCTTTTATATGTAGGATCTGAATCTGCATTTGTATCCTTAATTAAATGACTTTTTAAAAGAATAAACCAGATTTTCTTGATACACTTGAAAGCCCTTCATTGTAGGAGAACAACTGATATTTTTAATGACTAACCATTCAGAAAAAGCCTTGTACACAAAAAAGCTGTACATAACTTTGCTTCTGCGTACACAAAAGAAAAAACTGAATATTTTCAAGGCTGGATGTGCTGTTTTTTTCCCCTCTGTAAAAGCTGAAGGGTTGGACCTCTCTGTAATTTGCCGAATCAAATGTTCTTTCACATAATCAGTGATGGATGGAATGTACAGATGTTTCATCATCATTTAATAGTGAGTTAACTCTCTCCAGAGTGTCTCCAGATCTCCTTATCTGTTATGTAGTACCTGTTTAAAACTATGACTGATTTTTGTGCTGTACTAAATCTTTTCTGCAGAGTGACTTTAACAGGATGACATTGATTATTTTTCTTATGGCATCCTGTTTTAATTTTTTTTTTCATGTCTGCTTTTCAGGGTTTGAGGGCTTTTTTTTTTCTTTTTGTATTTGGAAGGGATGCTGGGTCTGGTGAGTTATTTCAGGATAAGCCTAGCTTTTGCTAGGAGGTAGTATCTATTAAAAAACCTTCTATCTGCTCCACACAGTATTTATTGGGGCTCAGCTGAGCAGAGGGAAGTGTTAAACAGCTGTATTATGGCAACGGCTTGGCACAGAGCAGTAAGTCCACAGCTCAGATGACACTGTGGTCACTGTGAGTGAGGGACTGATTAACCATCAGTGCCTTGGAGGAAAGCTTTGCCTTGCACCCTGTGACTTGTTTTTCTTGCTTGTGACATGGTGCAGGCTTTTGTTTAAAATGTGCATAATTTTGTAGCTACAGGACTTACAGACTTTAATCAACAGCGAAGATAAAACAGTATCGCTTTTGTTCCCCTGCTAAAGTTCTTTTCATGGGTGTCACTGGCTGCTCAGCAGCCACATTTATTCTGGATGTCTTGTACAGCCCAGCGAGTCCACAGGAGCCAGAACATTCCTCACTTTTTTTTTTTTTTTCCTAGAGCAAACATTTTCAACACATTTGCTGAACAGGTTTATGTACCACAATTAATCCTGCAGTAACATCTGTCCTTGCTCATCCCACAGATGTGAATGACCCCCTAAAATGTCAAAGCACAACTCCCCCACTACTCCACAGTCCTCTCACTTTGCTGATGGACCTGATTCGGCTAAAAACTCACAAATGTGAATGTGGAGGAGGAGGTCAAACTGATCCTGAACAAGATAGTCCTGACAAAACGAGGTAGGAGGATTTCTTTTCCTTTCACACGGGCAGATAAGCAGACCAGAACTAGCAAGTGTCAGATATAAATCTGGTACAAATTGATCTCTTCTTAGTTGGGATAACACATCTTTCTCCCAGCTGATGATTTGGCCCTTCATTTCTCATTGGTAAGAAATAAATACATTTTAACAGAAGAAAAAAAACCTATTAGCTCTGAAGACAGTTTGTCACTTCCTGTGTAATGCCACTTGGATTAAGTTGGGAACACTTAATTAAAACCACAACATTTAAATTTCTCATCAGAAATTAAGTGCAGTGTGCATCCTTCTTTCTGTATATGTGTCTGACCCTCTGATTGCTGTTAATGTGCTACTATATTGTAAATTCTCTAAGCAAAACTGAGTCAATGGACTGTAGTTCTACCGTGCTGTTTACAGAGAACCAGTTTTGTGCTGCCCTGAGAAAAGGGACAGGAAAGAACGTGACATTTACCTCCCCTGTTTGCCAACAGCCAGCTGGTCTGACAGCATATGTGTATTAGCAGGACAACTGGCATGAGCAAAGCTTTATGCAGCATGTGCCATTTCTTGCAGCAAGGGGGTCAAAAACCTGGCCACAGTAAAAGCTGGGGATTCTTTAAGATTTTGAGGGGAACTCATAGAAAATATAGGAGAGTAATCCATGGAAAGGTAAGTCTTTTAATACTATATATAGAGGAGCTTACTGTACTTCATGCATAACTGAATAGTGGGGTCCTTTAATGTGAGCTTTCCCAGAAAAACTGCAACACCTTTCCTATTTTAGTCTCTCATACTTAGATAATTCTGAGTTAATTTTTTAAAGTATAGAAAATTCTGTGGCTGAAAGGTTTCTCTTCCCCCTATTTAAATTTCTGGTGAGAAAAATTATGTCTGTAACTCTCACTAGCAGAGGGTTTTATCTGGGATAGGGTGTTTGACCATATAGGACCATGATGAATTTGGAAATAGAAGAGTTGATAAAGAATTTGGCTGCCTTACAATCAGGTATTTACCTGATTGTAAGACCCAGTTCCTAACAGAGGGATACTGTTATACCCAAACTATTTCGGTTCCTAAGAAGCTGCAAGTCACACATCCTCCCTATGCTGCACAAAGCAGGATCTCCTTGATTGCAGCACTGGCTACTTGCAGCCTGCACTGGCTTTGTGTGGTTTTGGTACCAGGGGTGCTGGAGGGGTGGTTTCTGTGAGAAGCTGCTGGAAGCTTCCCCTATGTCCATGGAGCCAATTCCAGTTGGCTCCAGGGTGGATCCACAGCTGGCCAAGGCGGAGCCCATCCGAGATGGTGGTGGCACTGCTGGCATAATGTGTGTAAGAAGAGCAAAAAACAAGGCAACAGCAACTGCAGCTGGGGAAAGGACTGAGAAGGTGTGAGAGGAACAGCCCTGCAGACCCCAGGTGGGAGCAGCAGGAGGGGCAGGAGCTGCTCCAGGAATGGGAGCTGAGGTTTCCGTGCAGCCCAAAGTGCAGCCCATGGTGAGGCAGCCGTGCCCCTGCACCCAGGGAGGCCCAGGGGGAACAGAGATCCATCTGCAGCCCCTGGAGGATCCCACACTGGAGGAAAGGGATGCCCAAAGGAGGCTGTGACCCCGTGGGAAGCCCGTGCTGGAGCAGGATCCTGGCAGGAGCTGTGGCTCCGTGGAGGGAGGAGCCCACACTGGAGCAGGTTTGCTGGCAGCACTTGTGACTCCACAGGGACCCACACCGGAGCAGTTCCTGAAAAACTGCAGCCTGTGAGAACGACCCATGCTGGAGAAGTTCAGGGAGGAGTGCCTGGTGAGTGATCTCTCCCTGTCTTTATCCTGATCCATTTGTTATATTTTGTCTCCCCTGGAAAGTGATGGAGTGGCTTTGTGGGCACCCAGTGCCCAGCCACGACCAACCCATCACACAGAGTCTGAGGTTTCGTGGAAATCAAAACCCGAGTGTTCCGTTCCTCATCTGAGGAACCTGGGATTATGGACACATCCCAGCACAGGGTAGGGAGGACAAAAAGCAGCAGTTGCTCTCATTTCCTTTGGAAAGCCCAGTAAAGGGGCAGAGCCAACCTGCTGTTTAAGAGCCTGGGAAGATCTGCGTTGGAGGCCGGTCTGTCTGAAGGATTTCAAACTCACAGTTCCCACTCCAAGGAGTGGGAATTAGGAACCTAATTTTAAAGCATTTGCTTGAGCCTTATTCACTGAGCAGACTGCAGGAGGTGAGGGTAAGCAGTCCCCCAGACCTGCTGTTTGGCAGCAAAGAACTTGGAAACCATTTATTGCCTGAGACTGTAGTCTGCTGGTCTGCAAACCTCTTTTCCTTTAGCATTGAAAGATGGCATTTCTAATTTCCGTTTTAGTGACACTAAAATGGTTCTAGGATAAAATGTTAAGCCACAGAAAGCTCAGAGGGCACATAGGAGCCAGCATGAGGGAGGTCTGTGCATGAGCCAGAGCCAGCACCTCCTCTCCTGTGCTGCAGTCCCACGTCGAAGCACACAGAATTTTCCAAGTCTACATCATTATGGTCATTTACTTCGGTAATTTGGATTGACTCATTAAAATGCTTCCTCTTCATCTTTACAGATGAACCATGTTTAATGGCTGTATTACATGAGGTGCACCTACCAGGGCTGCTCTGAACTCACATGAAGGGCAGTTTTGGTTCTGTTCCACCACATTTATCTGAGCATCTAAGTCTCATTTTGAAGATGCCAAATCTTCTTTCAATTACCATTCTGGTCACTTTTTGAGTTTCATTATAATTTATAATGATACAGTTTTCAGAGGGAATCTGGAGATAAAACAGGGAAGAGATTAGGCAATTTTTCAAGAGATAACCACTGTCACCTCATAGAGAAAAAAAAAAAGATTGTTATAAAACAAAAGTCCTCAGTGCGTTGGAATGTCTTGGAATACCTAAACACTTGCCTACTAAGAACACACTCCTGAAACTTAGTGTTTGAAAAGAACATTACAAAAAACTCTGGGAGAGAGAGGTGAGATGCACAATGGGGCAGTACTAAAGCTTATTTTCTCAGTATCTTACTTTTACAGTTTCAACCTATATCCAATGTCCATGCAGCTATATCTCATCAAATTACCTTGTAATTTACAACTTTATAATTCCCTGCAACTAATAAAAGGTACAACAGTTAAGGTCTTAACTGAACAAAGAGAGGATCTTGTAACAACCTTTGCTCACTCCTTCCCTTTTCACCACCATCAGCATTAGGTGCTTCTTTACACCACATTCAGATCAAGTTGCTCCTTAGTTCTTACGAAGACTTGTGTTGTGGGAAGTAACCTGGAGCTTCCTTCCTGTCATCAGAGGCTCCTGTTGCTCTTGTAATGGGAAAGAGGGAGTTTCATCAGTACACATCATTACCATCATCATCATTGCACTTCTGCAGCACTGAAGACAAAGAGTTCAAGATACTTTATCATTAATATATGTTAGGCCACAGCCTGTGGCTGCTGCTCCAGGTTTAGACATATCAAAATCAAAGGATGTCACCACACACAGGATTTGGACCCTTTGCTGTGTCAGCTCCTTCTGTTTGCTTAGGATTTTCTTTCTAGGAGGGACCCACGTTGTAAAAGCAACCTACGTAAGCCCTGGCCCACTTTTGGGGAAAGGGATGTTATTACACACTACCTTAAAAGGGTTTTAAGGTATTTTTGGCCACTCAATACATAATGAAAATATATATTCAATACTTTAAGGCAGTGTACTTAATATTCTAAATGGGTCAAGGCACCACACCCACACTGACTTTTAAATAATGGCTCATTTTATCTGCTTGCTGGAATGCCTTTCTTTAATCTTTGGTAAGATATTTGAAGTCTTTACAGAGTCAAATAAATTACAGATTTGAACTACTCTGACAGCTTTTTAGTTGAGAAATTATCAGCAACACACAGCTTGAGCACCTTCCATGGGCCTGTACTGGTCATTGACTTTCAGAAAATCAGATGCTGAATGGTAACCTTTCTTTTTTTTCACTCCTTTCCACATCATCTTGAACATCTTTGTTTTGTCACTTGCTCTTAAAATCAGTGTATTTCTATGCACTACCTCAACTGTGCTCACACCTAGTATAGAATTAGAGATATTCTTAGTACTCACATCCTTTTTACTGCTCCATAAATTAACACTTGTTGAGGCTTGAAACAAATTGTGTTTTCTTGCTGACTCCCAGTTTTACATGTTTTTTCCATGTCTAGAACCTGACTGCATGATGGCTCTGAGTGACAGCAGAAAGCCTTGGATATATACCTTCACAAAATCAATTTGTCTCTCTACTCCCAACACTTGCTGACACACAGAGCAAAGATACATAATAAAAAAGGATCTGATACATGTTTTTCTGTTCACAGCACAAAATAATGCAATAAAAGACACACCTAAATGAGTGCTCCAACAAGTATTTTGTCCTCGAGCCAGATATCCTTTAAGAGAGTCAGAGCCCTCAGATAAAACACTTGTTTTCTCATCAACTTTATATAAATAACCAATTTCCCAGGAGCACTTTCCATTTCACTCCCTATTACTCCAAACTCTCACAAACCATAAGCATTTATAACCTGTTAACAGGACAAAAACATTGAAGCATTAAAATAAAAGTATAAAATTAATGTATCTTCCTCCTTCAAGTAAACTCCAAGAGTTGTATCAGTGTCAGGGTGTGTGTGGGAGGAAAGAGTGAAGTTTGCTAAAGCTTGAATATAAAACACCCCCAAACCCCAGGAGTTTTTATAAAATTCCATTATTAGAATCACTTTTCATAAGACTCTGTAACACTTCAAACACAGTCACATTGACCATAATTCCTCTTCCATTCCCAACTGCTTGAAGTCTCTGAGACAGTTCCATGGTTTGGGGGAGAAAAGACCAGGAGAAAAGTCTTTGTTTTGTCCTTCTCTGACTTACAGTTCCTGTGTTCTGATGTCAAAAAATCCCCAACCTGAAAACACCCAGTTCTTTCAGCACCTCTGAAGGCAAAGTACCAATCTGGTAAATACTATCCCCCATAAAATGACACTTTTATTTACTTGCATTACTGCCCAACACTTACAGTGGCCCACCTGCACCAACATGAAATGAGTTCCTTATGTGAGATTTCACCGATGAAGTCTGGATGATAAATCTGTGCAATTTTTACATCTTTACCTTGGAGAGTTCACCTGTTTCTTATTTACAAAAGACTAGACAAAATTCCCTGTATCCACTTAGATTTCACTTAGTATTGTGCTACTGAAACAAAACCCAGGGCTGGTAACATTTTCTGGCAATGGCTCGTACCTACTGACTGCAGAAACCACCAGAAAAGCTTTAACTGATGTTAAATGTCCTTTATTTTTCAGTCCCTTGTTATACAGAGCAGTAAACAAAGTCAGTTCAAGTAACAATACAGTATCTAATGATATGACTTGCTTATAAAACACCCCTTTGTTACAAAACAAACCGAAACCTATTTTGATTTAAATTGCCAAAACACTGTTAGGGAAGTTACTCGAGTTTTATAAAGTATTTCATATAGTTTGCACTAAGAAATCATGAAGTTGAATGGATCCTCATACCCTGACAGAGAAACTCCCAAACTAGGATATTGCTTCGTTATTTTGCCCCCACAACACATAATTACAAATCCTAAGACCACTCTAGTTTGCTAGAGGTTCAATATTTCTGATTTCTTCAATATTTCTGAGCAGGTTCATTAATTTAATGAAAAAGCATTTTCTGTTTTCTTTGTTTTTTGTTTTTTTTTTTAAGGGACAGTTCATTCAACTGTCATTCAAATATGAAGAGTGATTTGAAAATGTAGATATTCTTGCAGTGTCATCCCCACTCGAGGTGTGGGTTTTTTGACAACTGTTTGCCTGCATAACCCTGTGATTATTCACACTGGTCAGGACAAACAGACAAACACAAAAAGGAATTCTTTAGATGATGCTTTAACTTACAATGAGAAATGAGGACAGGGGAAAGGGGTGTGAAATACTCCAGGCTTATTGTCGTGATTTATTAATTTGTTCTGAATAAAAAAACCCCTGAATTTTATGTTGCTGTATGGTACTGTAGAGATAAAAGATTTCTTAGTTGAAGTACATGACCTTTAGCAGGAAAAAAAGGTTTGACCTTCCTAAAAAAGTTAATTAACAAGAAAAGCTCTGTAAATTAGGTCAAAAGGTTCATTAAGACGCAAGAAAATTTCAGCTCACTGGTCACCACCAGTTGTAGCTCCTGTCATCAGGTGTCTGTTCTTGATTTTTCTACTCTTTTTTACTTACAGATGCTGCTCCTTTAGAAAAATCAGCTATCATTTTCATGACTCATCAAGGCCTGAAGGAAAAGACCAGAATCATCCTCAGTCTTTTCATTTGTGACGCAGATCATCGACAACTTCATTAACTTTCTTCAGGGCGTGTTTTAGTTTAAAGTCTTTTGTGCATTTTTAGAGATGTTAATGGAAAGATGCATCGTCCTGGGCTTCTGTCAATTAAAAAAAAAAAAAAGGAATTAGGAATTTTACACACTTCAAAACGTGGGAAATAATCCCCGTAAACATTGTGAGTAACCCAAATCTTGATTCTGCCTCACCACTGCTTTGTGCTCACAGACAAAAAATACATTTGATCGAATTTCCTCTCATTAAAAGATGTTTAACAAATAATATATCACAACCATCTGCTTTAACCCTTAATTAAGCACAGAGAATCATTACTGTAGTGCAAACCAGACATTATAAACAAAAAGAAAAGTTTATGAAAACAAGCTTCTTGTTCTACAGCCAGTTACCTCCAGGCTACTAAGATGCTCTTTTTCTCTCTCTCTCTCTCTCTGTATATATATACCACAGATATAAATATTCCCTATATATATATATATCAGATATAAATATGTCATGTTTTGTCTACTAGAAGTCTCATAAAGACAACAGGGATTTGTGTAATAAGGCTTGAGGAAGGATCAAAATTTAGCCCATAAATGACACTGCAGAAAAGTACTGTGGTCCAGGGGAAGAATCCATCAATTTTCACATGGATGAGCAAGTAGTAGACAGCTTTCCATCCTACCTCATAGGTATAGAAAGCACAACAGGATGTAATAATGGAAAAAATCAGAATAATGGAAAAAGCAGAAGGTTTGAGGGCAGCAATTTTCTTGAAGGGAAGCAAAATCCATTGGCTGCTTTCCTCAAGAGCAGAATACTTGATGAACTGGATGTGGAACCACGGCAGCAAGGAAAAACCTTCTGTTCCTCAGCCTGATGATCCTGAAGAGCCAATCTTACTTTGACTGGGTATTAATCCTTCTCCCTAAGCTTTTCTTTGGCTAGGAAAAGAAAGGGATTCTAGGGACAGTTCCTGAAGACAACTTTAACTGGTTCTGCAAAGGCACGAGCCAAAAATACATCCTGCAGTTCTTAATCTGTACCTTCTGCCTCCTTCTTCTACCACCTCCTGTCCCTTCCCTCACACAGCCCAGCTCCCTCCTCCTTTGGTGTCTCCCTTGTCTTGTTCTCCCCCAAGGACAAGACTCCCTGAACATTCATTCTGTGTATGAACTACATTCTCTTACAATTTGCAACATCATTCTTCACCTCTCCTAAGTTTCCCTAATTGAGATCCTCAGCAAGAAAAAACTCTCCTGGCATTGTGTGGGTTTCCCAGTCATGGACAGATTTCCTGTTGTTTTGATACAGTGTGCAAACATAAGAAAATAGAGCTTGTTTTCCAAGGAACTAACAACATCAGCAGCACAAGACATGAAGTGTTTACAAACAACAGATGGGAAACAGCTCGAAGGTGGCGGTCAACATGGAAAGTAGCACTCCCTGCTTAAGAGCTGCTTATCTGAACAAGGGTTTTGTAGGAGAAAAGAGCTTTAAGGAGAGATATAAATAGATTTTTTTTCTGAGATATACACCACTAAGAATGCTTAGATGTAGAGAAACTGAGGCAGCTTTAAAGAAGTCAAGTCAGTTATGCAAGGAAGCTTGAGGAAGATCTTTTCCTGAGTCTCAATCTTTGAGGTAGAACATGTTCATTTTATAAAGGTGTGAGGGAGATTCTATGGCATATGAATTGAATATTCCAAAGTTTACAACACATTCTCTCAATAGATACAAAACTTCTAAACCTTTCTTTCTCCATCCCTCATTCTAAATACAGAGGCACAATGAATCTACTACACAGTGCCCTGCTCGCAATCAAAGGGTGAGAGATGACCTCCACAAACAAACCCTCTTGCCCTGCAAATTGGTGCCTCAGCTGAAGTTCAAACTAAAATTTTAACAAAATTAAAACCTGTTCCCACGGTTTTGAAAAGGAACCACTTAAGGAAAAGGCCTTATAATAGCCTGCTATGGTGGGCATTGATCTAGTCCAACATCAGCAAAGAGCAGGTGTCCTTTTTGTGTTTCCTTTGAAATTTTAAAGTCAGCTTTCTGAAAGCGGTGAAGGAGCTGTCTCATCCTCTCCAGCACAAAAAGGTGGATAGACAGACCCCCTGTGCTTTTTTCCAAACAAACTGCATCTGCTACTTCCCTGCCAGTCACTTCAGAGGCACGAGTCAGGGCAAGTCCCTGGATGCTCTGCCTGGCACTCTTTTGTGGCAGATAAAAGAGTGAGAAGGGTGGCAGAGGACTCTGTGTCAGAACCCACCTTGCACATGACCCTTACAGAATACCCAGTTTAAATGACCTGCAGGCTGGGAAGGCTTCGCTGTGCTGCTCAAGCCAATATCCAGCACACAAGTGTCTCACTGCAGAAGAGAAGCAGGAAGTATTTGCTCAAGTAAATGTGCCAAAAATGACACACCTAAACCAAAATACAGATACCCAAATGTGCACAGGGACAGGGGATGGTTTTGTTCTATCCCTGTGTCTTTATGTGCACTCAATCAAGTCCAAAAGGTAATGTCTTATTAATAGAAGGCACCGAAAAATCTTTGAGAGCTGCTGACACCCTCCCTTCAGCACAGGTAAAGAAACAACCTATTGTTGTCAAAGAAACAACCTATTAGTTGGTTTGTCTTTAAAGATCACTGAGTCTAAAAGAAGCTTAAAGCATTCTAAGTTCCACCTGCAGCTTTCAAAGTCTCTTTGAATTGCCCAAGAGACAGATACACCTCAATTTCTCTCACTTAGATATTAGTTAACTGACTCATTTCATTAAAAGCCCCACTAGTCTGAGCTTCTCTGTTCTCCAAAATTCTCTTTTTCAACAAAGCACAAATGTTGTACAAACAGGAACAGGGGTTCAGGATTAGGTGGTGAAGGCACAAAGTCCATCCAGACACAAAGAGGTATTGAGATAATAACAGAGGGAATAAAACCCAAAAAAGTTCATGTTCTTGAAGCAAACAATCAAGAGTTTTTAGCAATAATCTCTCTTTATGAAGAAGAAGGTTTTACCAGAGAAAAGATGAGTAACGGGTGTGGAGGGTTTTTTGTGTGTACACAGACACAATGCTGAGACTTTCTTCTGGAGTAAGGGGGACAATTCCTGCTCTGGTATTTTCACAAAAGCTAGATGTAAAGATTAAAAACACAATTTGTAATACTGCAAGAAGCAGACTAACCTATTGTAAGACTGAAAACATGTCAAATATTAAGCCTTACTGAAGAAATTGGTATTGCACAGTATTTGGATGCTGGGAAAATAGAGAAAAAGATAAATGATGTGACATGATAAATGCTATTATAGCAAAATTTCCAGTAGTTAAAGACAAAAGTCAGGGAAGAAGGAGATAAACTGATTGCTACATTAAAAGGAAAAAAAAAGACAAAAAGCTTGAACTAGCATTAAGATATATTGTGATTATATTTATATATATGCTCAGACTAGTTTTAGATCAATCTCAACATAAATTCTTTTGGTGTGCTGGGAAAGATAAAAGTTCTAGATTATTATCCCCACTATCCAAAAATAACTTTGTCAGAGAACACAAGTAACATGTAATTTTATGGGAAAAACCTTTATTGAATGGGTATCATATACAACCACTATAATAACAGGTAGGAGACTACGGCTTCAGTGCTACAGATTTAAATGGGACACAGAAGAAAATGATTTTCAGTACATTATATGACCTCAAAGTACCTGCTGTCTAAATTCTTATTATAAAAAAAGAAAAATATTCAATACATGATTCAGAAAGTCCAGTTCAGATCTGTCTGGGACTCAGTAAACTGCAGGTTAATATTTGCAAGCCAAGGCTGGTGTGTGCTGAAATTTGCTATGTGATGCCCTTGGACCCAGCAATCTGCCTCTACAACCACAACTCCCAGTTTAGAGTTCCTTGAGCAGAGAAACTTAACCCCCCCCTTGATTTCCTCCCCTCCTTATCCCAGGGTTCACCCAGCTTTGAGTTCTTCAAGGAGCACAGTAGTTAGAGAACCTAAATGCTCATTCTGCCAGGTAAGTCCTGTGCTGTCTCCAGAGCTCACATTCCCATGGATTCTCCTGGGCATCCAGCTTCTGGGTGATCACACTGTCACTACAGATCCAGGTCCTGCACTAAGGTCTTTCAGGAATGACCCCATTCATCATTCCCTGAGGGCCTCTTACATAGGTAAGAACTAACACACTTATGGGAGGTGATGGGGCTCAGCCAGAGGGTCCACGTGGCACATGGAGGGCTCAGGATGTGGGATGCTGCTTCAAGAACCCCAACTCTTCCAGGAAATTTTGTCCATGGATATTTATGTGTCTCTCAGTGTGTGCTCTCCCCAGAATTCTGCACATCTTCAATCAGCAGCTCTCAGTAGCAGCTACAGTGAACGCAACTTTTATCTCTTCCGCTACTCCTTCGAGTAACCACATATTGCAGAACTCAAAATGGAAACCTTGAGGACAGGAAAGGTAAAATGGCCAGCAGGGACCAGGCTCACTGATAAGTGTGAAGAATATCCCTTGCATTTTTGTGTGGGTACTACTCTAATCATTCCTGTTTTCCATGTACCTGCTTAATAGCCGGGTTCTATATCGTGACAGAGAGTTCCACAATTGACAAAAAAAAACAACACAAAAAGCAGCCATGCAATGTTTCCCTTAAGCAGAATAGTCTTTTTTGTTTCTCTGCTAATCCAGGTGCCCAATATTTCTGGTGCTCTGGTGATGTCTCTTCTCTACACGTAGCTGGATGTCGGCAGTGGAAAATCTCATGGCAGTTGGAATGATTTGTTAGGAGCTGTCACTTGGCCTCACTTGGCCGGTCTGAGCTGTATTTATTTACGTTATGTCAGTTTTTAGTAAACAATGGTAACAAATTAAGTTTCCTTCCTTTTCTTTGACACAGTGATAAAAAATAAGGGTAGTTTCAAAAATAGGTGAATAACCTAAAGGAAAGAAAGAAATGTCTAACCAGTGGGCAGAGCCTCCTTCAGGACCACAAAAAAATAAGTCCATACAGCTCCTCCAGATTTTTAGATTTCTTTATGGCATTCTGGCAGATCTCTTAGCAACAGTCCAGCAATCCATGTCTTCTGTCTTAGATGAAAGTAATCTGGACTAGGCAAATAATCCCATTTGTTTCTTAAATGGGCACACTTTAAGCAGAGACATAGAAGGAGCTGAATGAGTCCTTAGGTTCGAATTTACAAGAGATGTATTTGCAGCTTTGCTACTGGTGAAGGGGAGAAATGTAATTTTTCATAATCAGGCTTATTTACTATTTGTGGTCTTACACATGCACTATAGCTCATGCTCATTTTAGTCGAATGCCTGGAGAAACATTTAGCTGACATTCAATTAGCAATATAATGCACTGTGATAAAGCAGCAGGTAATTTACCATGTTCTATTTGGGAACATTCCTTGTTTCCGTTAATATTCACAAAAGACCAGCCAGTTCCAACAAAGGAAGGCACTGCCCCTACTTAGAAGAACCAGCAATCCAAAACATATGGAGTACAGAAAAATGTGGGCAAGAAACAGAAGGTCTGTAGGTAACAGTTCCCTAACATCACATGGCTCCATTTAACAGGGTGGGAAAGACAATAACAGTACCTAGAAAAGGAATCTGATGCAACCTGGGAGCCTATTAAAGACACAAGTTAAATGCCCAGTTTGCCTTATACCAATACTTTTCATCTCACCATAAAGGGGAGGTCAGCCTGGTATGGTCTCTGTTTACACATGATGCTGTGAGGTTAAAATAATTCAAAATATTTCTGTATTCTACTGACTGTGACTTCCCTCAGCTATATGGCTGTACCAAGGATGTGCCATGATGCGTCTTGCCTAAGAAATGTAAGAAATCTCTCCCCTGGACTCGACTGTCATGCCTTGATAAAGGGAATTCAGCTCCGTTCCTCACTTATTCACTGTAAACATAAATATAGATCCTGACTATATTTTTATACAGGAAGAGAAAAAGACTGGAAACTACTCCTCTGCTTGTGGCCTAATAGATACCTGCACTACTAACATCATTTCCAACGGTCTGAGGAGGGGAAATTATTTTGGCAAGTTCCCCCCAAGACTAAAACTGTCAAGAAAAAGCGTGGGAGGACTCATCTCCCTCCCCTCCTCGTTGCCTGTGAGTTTCCGTAGAAGCTGGGGAAGCAGATGGATGCCACAAGAAGTGCAAAGGATGCCTGGAACGACAGCACGTCAGTGGGATTTGCACAGTCTCAAAATGGCAAAATCCCTTCACAACACCCACTCCACAGGGATCCTCCACCACTGGGATTTACGGGACTTCAGGCTCAGCGGTTTTGGAGCAGGACGGTGGCAGCTTGTTCCATCCAAAAGAAACAGCAGAAGAAGGTGCTGCCAGCACAGCAAAAAAACTTAAAGTTGGTATGATGAGCAATACAAGTGAAATACAAGGGGAAAAAGAAAGTGCAGAGGCGGCCAAATCTGGACATTTGGTGCAGAGAATCACAGAATCAATTAGGTTGGAAAAGACCTCTGAGACGATCAAGTCCAACCTATGACCCATCACCACCATGCCAACCAGACCATGGCACTCAGTGCCACGTCCAGTCTTTCCTTAAACATCTCTGGCAATGATGACTCCACCACCTCCCTGGGCAGCCCATTCCAATGCTTTATCGCCCTTTTTTGTCAAGATATTCTTCCTAATGTCCAACCTGAACCTCTGCTGCTGCAGCCTGAGACTATGTCCTCTTCTCCAGCCGCTGGCTGCCTGGGAGAAGAGGCAGACCTGGCTCTCAGACAGGGCTGCCCAACACCTAAGTAAGGGAGCCGTAAGCAAAGTTTTCATAGTTTAAGAGAACAGGAGAACTGAAGCTCTTGCAATCGGTCCTGACGGCACATCCATGAAGCACCGATATTCCCCCTGCGAAGCACCTGAAGCAGCGCCAAGAGATCATCGCAGGAATGATCCCACACCAACCCCCTCCCAGCTCTTTGTTCCAGCGCCGGCTGCCACGGCCGCCAGCGCTGTCCCTCGGCCACCGGGATGCGCCTGTGGAGCCCCACTGCTGACACACAACCACGGAATGGTTTGGATTGGAAGGGATCTTAAAGACCATCTACTTCCAACCCTCTGCCGTGGGCAGGGACACCTTCCACTACACCAGGTTGCTCCAAGCTCCGTCCAACCTGACCTTGGACACTTCTAGGGATGGGGCAGCCACAGCTTCTCCGGGCGACCTGTGCCAGGGCCTCGCCACCCTCACAGGGAAGAATTTTTTCCAAATATCCAATCTAACCCTCCTCTCTTTCAATTTGAAGCCGTTCCCCTTGCCCTGTCTCTACACGCCGCTGCAAATGGTCTCTCTCCATCTTT
>VYXB01003698.1:175902-190790 GCA_013397135.1 Pachyramphus minor
CCCCCGACCTCCTTCCTCTCATCCTTCTTTCCTTATCCTCCTTCCCCCTTATCTCGCCTTCCCCTCATCCTTCCCTGCGCTTCCTGGTCCTCCTTTCCTTTCTTCTCTCCTTAGCCACCTTTCTCCACTCCTCCCCATCCCCCAGGCTCCCTCTCCCCGTGCCCACATTTCGCACCCTCCAGATATAATAATCCTGCCTTTCCCCCCCCTCCGCTTTTCCTTTTTTTAAACGCAATTTTAATTCTCGCTCTGGAAGAGAGAGAGGGAACGAGACAGAGTCGGTCACAGAGATAATCTCCCCTCCTGTAAAGAATGGATTTGAATTAATGGTCATTTTGTGGTGTCTGTATTATGGGAAGAGGGGGATTATATTTAGGGAAGAAAAGAGAGGGTCAAAGGTGTGTTGCTTCACTTATTCATCTATTTACCCACCATCACTTCGAGGTGAAAACTGGCTCCGTGTTATCTCAAGTCTTTTTTTATTTTTTTGGTATTGTTTAAAATTATTCTCCTTTCTTCAGGCGTCAGAGGTTTCTTCCTCCCTTTCATCCATCCCCTGCGCGTCCCTGTGATTTACGGTCGCTGCTGCTCCGATTGTGTGACCGGGAGCCGGCGGGGAAGGGGCGCGGGGGGCGGTGGGGAGGGGGCTGCGGGCACCTCCTGCATCCATCCATCCCTTCCCCGCAGGCCTCTTCCAGGGGCTAAGACCTTCCCAACCACCCGCTGCACATCCCACCCGGAATCCACCCTGAGAGGTGCCAGCTCCCACCAAAGGATGTGCTCCGGTTGCAAGGAGTGAAAGTTTAAAGCGTGGCTTTGTCTCTCCCTGGATGGCGAGGAGCTGCGTGGATGTCGGCGATGGCCAAAGTGTCTCTTGGCGTGGCTTCTGGAGTGGAAGAAGTTTTGCTCAGACGTGGTGGTGGTGGGGATTTGGGGCTTTCCCTGACTGTCTGCCCATTTGGGAATCGGCGTTGTGGATGCATGTGCTTAGGGGAGCGTCCACACGCGGGGGGTTTGGGAGAGAAACTTTTCCATCTTTAGGATGGGGTGCTGCTTGAGGGGAAGGCAGCAGGCACTTGCCATCTGCAGATTGGAGGGGTGAGTGCACTCCCTCGTGTGTGATGCCTGGTTTCTTTTTAAGGTGATGCTCTGTCAGTTGGTTGTTTTATTTCTCTCCGGTGCAGCGGCAGAGCATTTATTTCATTGTGAGCGTGTTTCGGACAATTTCAGCCTTTTTGAGCTTCTGTTTGCTGAATTTGAAGTTAGTTCATGCTTTGGCAGGATAGATGTGTTTCACCCTCCCTGTTATTTTAGAAATCTATAGATACCACAGCAGCCAATGCTACAGCAAAACTGTCAGCCTGAATATTTAACATGTATGCTATATATCATCTTGGCATATATCCCCCAAAAATGTTATTTCTGTGAACTTGTCTAGATTGCAGTGAATGCTGTGTATTTTGGAGTACGAGGCAGATAAGCAGCGTAAATAGGGGCAGCTCAAATGATGCTGCTGATGCAAACACCAGATTTTCCTGGCTTTGTGGCTGTTACAATGCTGCTGGTTTACCTCTTTACCTGTAGTGCCTGTGATTGATATAATGCATCATATCAGGCTTTTTATACTGCAGGTCAAACAGAATTCTTTCTAGAGGAGAAATAGTAGTGACCTGAAGGGTGAAGTTCTGCACTCAATTGTGTAAATGCTTGTTTACAGAAATACCACCTCAGCTGGGTACAAGATAGCAGTAATTCCATTAATGGGCTCTGCTGATGACAGAAACCTCCACAGGAAAGCTCCAGTGTCACTTGAGCCCTCACATGGAAATACAACTGTAATTCATGCAGATTTTCTGAAAGCTCTTTTAATATTAATGTTGAGCGTGCGTGGTACTACTGAAATGCCTTTGAAGCCCTGAAAACCAAGAGTATTTGTAGACTGAGTCTTTAAAGCCGGAGGAAGCAATTAGATCTTCTGCTCTGACCCCTTGACTGTTGTAGTCAGTTGGATTTTATCCAGTTACTTTTAAATGCAATAACTTGCATTTGGCTGAAACATGCTTTCTGGAAAAATTGGAGTTTTGATCGGAAGACTGTAAGAGGTGGAGAATCTGCTGTTTATTAAGTTATTTGGCTTCAGCTTCCAGTCACTGGTTACTGATGGGCCTTTCTCCACTATGCTAAAGAACTCTTAAGTATTTTCTTACCATGGAAGTATTTATCTGCTGTAACCCAGTACTCCCTCTCTTCTCTACTTGAAAAAGCAAGTGAACTAAAATTCCTTAAATTTATCACTGCATACATTTTCCTCACAACTCGGTCCCTGGGGATTTTTTTTTTCCCCCAAAGCCACTTTTTCAGCATTTTTGTGAAAAGGGGAGCTGGATAGAGCATGCCAACACCTTGTCTCAGGAGTGTTTTGTGAGTTTAATTATTACCTCTCTAGTGTTACTCTGCTGTTTCTACATCACATTTACATATTCAACCTTCATTTGCAGCCCTGCATTTTGATGTCCTTTTCTCTGGGTACTCTCACTGTGTTCCCTTTGCAGGACTGTTTCTTTCCACAAAAAAGCTTCGTTCCATAGACTGGCATGTGTTTCTTAATAGTGGCTTCATGACTTTGCACCTGGCTTTTTTATATAATGTTTGGTTTCTAGAGTTAGTTGAATATACCCACCACTCCTGATGGCTTTTTGTAACTGATTTCTCTCTGTCAATTTTACACTTGTGCAAATCATGCCACTGCTGATCGTGTAGGCTTACAGATGAAAAGGTGTTTTATGATTGTGGCTCCACCTTTGGGGAACTCCATGTTACTCTGAGTTACCTTGTGATGAGTTCTTCTCAAAAGCTGGCTTTGTTTTTTTTCTGGAAGAGATGTCACTTAACCAGTTCTTCACCAATTTAATTGGTGCTGTCAGGCTCTCATGGAATACTGCACCGAGTGCCAGAGAAGTTTATACACACAGGACAGGTATTTTTGCCAACTGGAGGTATGAGTTGTATCAAAGAATAAAACCACATTCATTTTAGAAAATCAGTTTTCATTATTTTACTTCCCATTATTTGTTATAGAGCTCTGATGTATTAGTATCCCATATAATTTTTCTTACATTTTTGCTTTCTTCAGGACTGACATGGTTCTAACCTTCCTATAGCTGCAACCACTGTCTCACTGAGTCTTTTAGAGTATGGCTGTAACATAAGTGTTCATTCAGACTTCTGGGATTTCCCTGGGATTTCCAGAATTCCTAAAAATTCATGTCAGTGGGACAGACGTCTTGGACACTTCTGAGAGTGGTTTTCTATGGGGACCTTTGGTCCTGCTACCAAAAGTGTTTATTGCAAAGTAGTGTTGTTTTAACCTTGTACTTGTAGTGGGATGATAATTATTATTCTCATGATGTACCAGCAAATCCTTCCACTTCTTTACAAATGCAGAATTACTTGTTGAATATATTTGCCCTTGTGAACTGTCAGTGTAGCTCAGAGTCCCTGTTCAACAGCACACCTGTGTGAGGGCTAAGATTTCTTTGTTCCCACAATTGCCCTCCCACCTTGTGTTTTTCCTAGTGCCAAGAAATGTCTTCATCCTCACCTATCAGTCTTTTACACCTGCTATTTCAAAAAAGTTTGGAATTTGCTATCCCTTAACACTTTTCTTCCTGTTACATATGATTTCTTACTTGTAATTGCAGCATTTATTGAAATCTTTTTTGTGGCTAAACTGTGGTAGTTATGACAATGCCTTCCAGGTATTACATGCTGTCTGAACACAAGAGTCTGAGATTGTTTGTTTTTTCTGTGTACAATGACAGAACCACACAATTTATTACATTTCAGATGACTAGGCTTTGCTTTTAATGGTCATGTTTTGAGGCTTGGCTAAACAAAGTTGAACTCTGTATTTATTTGCCCCATAGTTTACCCATAGGTGGTACAAAGTGTACGAATACTTTGAGTTTAGATATAATACCAAATGGTTGTGGAAAGATGAAGGGCACCTATACAGAAATAATAAGAGAATCACAGACTGTTTTGGGTTGGAAGGGACCTTAAAGACCATCCAGTTCCATGGGCAGCGACACCTTCCACTAGCCCAGGGTGCTCCAAGCCTCATCCAGCTTGGCCTTGGACACTTCCAGGGATTGGGCAGCCACAGCTTCTCTGGGCAACCTGTGCCAGGGCCTCACCTCACAATTAAGGATAAGTAAATAAATAATGCAATATACAGCTGGAAATAAGAAGGGTAGCACACACAAATAAAGAGGAACGTCACTAACCCTATAGGAATTACAGTGGCATGCTTAGGACATAACTTGATTGGAGTCTTTGTGGCTCAGGTTGCTGGGAATTGTTCCCTTAAAGCTGATTTGTGGTAAGATGCAAGAAGAAAATATAAAAAGACCAGAATTGGAAGGGAGGGTGAAAGTGATAAAAAGGAAGTTGTATTTCAGAGGCTGCGTGAGAGCCAATTCCTGACTCAAATAAACTTGTTTATTTCATATAAACACCACAATTGTATAACAAATACATGTGTTAGGGTACAGTGTGCCAGTTGACCAGGGGGAATGTTCCACAGGCACAGCTTCCATCCCTGCAGGCTGCTGGAAGCAGAAGCAGCTGAGACTTATTCCTTGTGGAGCTCCAGTATTGATGGGTGAGACCCTCCATGTGGATCAACAACCCCTGGACCTGACTGGGACCAAACTGCTTCTGAGTCTGGTGTGCCTTGAGCAGTGGTGGAAACTAAAAAGAAGGGAGTGTTTAAGAGTGATGTAACAAAGAAGTTGAAGAAATGACAGCAAAGAACAAAGGCAAGGTTTTGGCTGGTAAGTAGGTTAACAACAGTTAGAGTTCTGGTGCCCCCAATGTAAGAAGGGCATGGAACTGTGGAAGAAAAGTCCAGTGGAGGGCCAAGAAGTTGCTAAGGGGACTAAAGCATCTTCCCCGTGGAGACTGGCTGAGAACATTGGAGATGTTCAGCCTGGACAGGAGAAGTTGGTGTGGAGACCTCACAGCACCTTCCAGTGTCCAAGGGGCCTACGGGGAAGCTGGAGAGGGACTCTTCATCAGGAACTGTAGTGAAAGGACAAGGAGTAATGGGATCAAATGGAAAGAGGGGAAATTTAGGTTACTGTGTGTAAGAAATTCTTCCCTGTGAGGGTGGTGAGGCCCTGGCACAGGTTGCCCAGAGAAGCTGTGGCTGTCCCATCCCTGGAAGTGTCCAAGGTGAGACTGGACAGGGCTTGGAGCAACCTGGTCTAGTGGAAGATGTCCCTGCCCATGGCAGGGGGTAGAACTAGATGGTCTTTAAGGTCCCTTCAAACCCAAACCATTCCATGATTCTATTATATGATTCTACATTATCCTTGTATTCCAGCTTCTTATTGTCTTACAGGAATCTTAATGCATTTAAATATATCTCAGAGTGATAAAGTGTGGAGTCTTCGGTTGGGCAGGCTCAGCACTCTAGAGATGTAAATGAATTTGGTATCAGATTTCTGGATAAAAGCTCTACATCTCAGTTTTCTCAGTGTTTCAATATCCTACATGAGCCTTTGAGAGAGCAGTGATATCTGGTTGCAAACTGTGTTTGTGTACAAACAGACATTCTTGAAAGTTTACAAACAGTGGGGTGGGTTGAAGTCATATTTACATGACAAAAGATCGGCTGCTGGAGGACGTTAAATTGTTGTTACCATCACTTACCAGTACAGTAGGTTGAAAGGCAGGGTTTTCATGCTCCTCCCATACACCCACCATACACCTTTTGTGTTTCAAACATCTTGTGCTGTCATCAGACAAAGCATTTTGGCTTCGTAGGGGGCAGGAGGGAAGCTTTTCCATAGTTTTTCCTTGGTGGTGTTGAGAAAGCACACCTTTCCTTAAAGTACTTTAACTCTGCTGAATCAGCCTTTTCTGATAGCAAGACTTTTTTTTGTTTTTCCTTTGGAATATTTTTTTGTCTATGCAATGCTTTTCAGCCACATCACCCCTTGCATTAGTATTCTGGTACAGAGAACAGGGGAGAAATGTTTTCAACGTTGCAGCAGAGACTGCCCAAGTTTTCAGGCTTCTTAAGTAATGAGAATTATTCAGTTAAGTGAAGCTGAATTCTGTAACAATAAGAACATCTCAGAGGGTTTGCATTTGAGAGGTAAGAAAAAATGCTACATTTTGCAGTTATACAAAAGGATTTCTGTGTTCAGAGTACTTTAAAGATATTTTTATAGACGTTCCAATCTGCTGTTATCACTGGTGTTTTAGTAATTGTTATGTGACATTTCTTTCTCCTGTGGACTCATCCTTTTCTTTGAAGCTGTGTATTTTAAAAGCAGGCATATGTTACAATATGCTTAATGTAGACAAGAATATTAAAACAGAAGACAATTTGAATGTAAGTGGAGCTTAAATTCTGAACACACTCTTCTGAGCAGAAAGTGAAGTGGTTTCAGGCAGGGGAAGCTCCCACTTGCCCAGGTGATTCTGCAAATGGGGTTTAAGCTTTTGAGTTACTTAAAGCTTCTAAATGGATTAATCACNATAAACTTGTTTATTTCATATAAACACCACAATTGTATAACAAATACATGTGTTAGGGTACAGTGTGCCAGTTGACCAGGGGGAATGTTCCACAGGCACAGCTTCCATCCCTACAGGCTGCTGGAAGCAGAAGCAGCTGAGACTTATTCCTTGTGGAGCTCCAGTATTGATGGGTGAGACCCTCCATGTGGATCAACAACCCCTGGACCTGACTGGGACCAAACTGCTTCTGAGTCTGGTGTGCCTTGAGCAGTGGTGGAAACTAAAAAGACGGGAGTGTTTAAGAGTGATGTAACAAAGAAGTTGAAGAAATGACAGCAAAGAACAGAGGCAAGGTTNACAAAGAAGTTGAAGAAATGACAGCAAAGAACAGAGGCAAGGTTTTGGCTGATAAGTAGGTTAACAACAGTTACAGTTCTGGTGCCCCCAATGTAAGAAGGGCATGGAACTGTGGAAGAAAAGTCCAGTGGAGGGCCAAGAAGTTGCTAAGGGGACTAAAGCATCTTCCCCGTGGAGACTGGCTGAGAACATTGGAGATGTTCAGCCTGGACAGGAGAAGTTGGTGTGGAGACCTCACAGCACCTTCCAGTGTCCAAGGGGCCTACGGGGAAGCTGGAGAGGGACTCTTCATCAGGAACTGTAGTGAAAGGACAAGGAGTAATGGGATCAAATGGAAAGAGGGGAAATTTAGGTTACTGTGTGTAAGAAATTCTTCCCTGTGAGGGTGGTGAGGCCCTGGCACAGGTTACCCAGAGGAGCTGTGGCTGCCCCATCCCTGGAAGTGTCCAAGGCCAGGTTGGACGGGGCTTGGAGCGACCCGGGCTAGTGGAAGATGTCCCTGCCCATGGCAGGGGGTAGAACTAGATGGTCTTTAAGGTCCCTTCAAACCCAAACCATTCCATGATTCTATTATATGATTCTACATTATCCTTGTATTCCAGCTTCTTATTGTCTTACAGGAATTATTAATGCATTTAAATATATCTCAGAGTGATAAAGTGTGGAGTCTTCGGTTGGGCAGGCTCAGCACTCTAGAGATGTAAATGAATTTGGTATCAGATTTCTGGATAAAAGCTCTACATCTCAGTTTTCTCAGTGTTTCAATATCCTACATGAGCCTTTGAGAGAGCAGTGATATCTGGTTGCAAACTGTGTTTGTGTACAAACAGACATTCTTGAAAGTTTACAAACAGTGGGGTGGGTTGAAGTCATATTTACATGACAAAAGATCGGCTGCTGGAGGACGTTAAATTGTCCTTACCATCACTTACCACTACAGTAGGTTGAAAGGCAGGGTTTTCATGCTCCTCCCATACACCCACCATACACCTTTTGTGTTTCAAACATCTTGTGCTGTCATCAGACAAAGCATTTTGGCTTCGTAGGGGGCAGGAGGGAAGCTTTTCCATAGTTTTTCCTTGGTGGTGTTGAGAAAGCACACCTTTCCTTAAAGTACTTTAACTCTGCTGAATCAGCCTTTTCTGATAGCAAGGCTTTTTTTTTGTTTTTCCTTTGGAATATTTTTTTGTCTATGCAATGCTTTTCAGCCACATCACCCCTTGCATTAGTATTCTGGTACAGAGAACAGGGGAGAAATGTTTTCAACGTTGCAGCAGAGACTGCCCAAGTTTTCAGGCTTCTTAAGTAATGAGAATTATTCAGTTAAGTGAAGCTGAATTCTGTAACAATAAGAACATCTCAGAGGGTTTGCATTTGAGAGGTAAGAAAAAATGCTACATTTTGCAGTTATACAAAAGGATTTCTGTGTTCAGAGTACTTTAAAGATATTTTTATAGACGTTCCAATCTGCTGTTATCACTGGTGTTTTAGTAATTGTTATGTGACATTTCTTTCTCCTGTGGACTCATCCTTTTCTTTGAAGCTGTGTATTTTAAAAGCAGGCATATGTTACAATATGCTTAATGTAGACAAGAATATTAAAACAGAAGACAATTTGAATGTAAGTGGAGCTTAAATTCTGAACACACTCTTCTGAGCAGAAAGTGAAGTGGTTTCAGTCAGGGGAAGCTCCCACTTGCCCAGGTGATTCTGCAAATGGGGTTTAAGCTTTTGAGTTACTTAAAGCTTCTAAATGGATTAATCACTTGGCCCTTTTCTACAGCTAATCAACCTTAATTTTTAATACTCTGTTATTTACTAACAAAAGCCACTCCTCTGTATTCCACTGAATGTGTCTTTATGGAAGTTCTCCATTAAAGCCCGTTCAGCACAGCAGGGGTAGCTGAATCTCTCAGTTCTCTCAGTTGTGCTTATAAAGGAAGGGTCAGTTGGAAATAACCTGTATGTTTTAAACACAGAAACTGTGTCCATCCTGTGCAGCGCTGAGAAAACCACTTTTATCGGTTCTCTAAATCTTTTCACACATCAAAAGTAACTCCAAAAGGCTTCTTCCTAGAGATTGAACTTTCAAGTTGGAGTAAAACACTAAGGCAATGGAATAAAATTTTAGTAAGCATTGGATCTATTTCTATTGCAGTATCATCATGTCAGGAGCAATAGTTGTGTCCTTTCCAGAGGAACCCCGTTAACAAATATGAATAAAATCTTTCTAAAAGAGGCATAAAAATTATTTGCAAACAAAACTCGCTCAAATAGTCTGAGGCAGATGTTTTTATCTGATTAGATTTTTTTTTCCTCCTTTGCTGCCTCTAGAAATACATTTTGTTTTTTGCTTCTTGGTATAGTGAGATTTCCTCTTTACAGTTGTTGTATAACTTCTGCGTCAATTTGGAGATTTTTGTAAATAAATAGTTTTAAGTAACTGAATGAATATAAATCAGTAGAGAACAGGTGTGATGTTCTCTGTCATTAAATACTAACTTTTTAGACTGTTCATTGAATGGTCTTTCCTCCTGATAAAGCTGCTTCCTCCTGACCAGCTGTGATAATTTACTCATAGTTAATTCTTTGATATTTATTGAGGAACTTTGAATATAGAACCCAAATACTCTTTTTTTTCCCCTGCATCTCTGTCAAAAGTTGTATGATGAAAATGGTTATTTCAGCTTTTGCCAAAATAGAAAAGGATTGATTTCCAACTTCTTGTATTGTGACAGAATATTTAAGTAAAATTAATTGTGTCGTCTCTGCTTGGTTTTGATAGAGAATTTATCAAAATGCTTCATAAATGATTATCCTGTGGTTACAAATGTTGACTGCTTAGATAACAAAAGACTGTTCAGCCATTCAAGTAAAGGTATAAAATAGATAACAACTAAAATTTGAAGTGAGAAAAATCCAGGGTAAATAGGAGAATAGTTTTTCCACTTGTAAAATATAATTTTTGATTTAATTTTTGCAGTTAAATCCACAGGTTATTCTTTAAAATGAAGTTACAGAGTAGCAAAAAACCAACTACCATACAAGTACCTTTCTTTATCCTTTTTTTCCCTTAATGGGGTCAGAGTGAGAAAGATTCATATATTTTTACTGCAGCACATGAACTCCTTTCTACTTCTTATACAAATAGTCCTGAGTGCTCACTATAATCAAGTCAGAAATGCAAATTCAGAATTACAGCTGCTTAGTCTAATTTTAAACGTGTCTATTATCTCTGTAATCTCCATTCCCAGTGCTCAGATGCCACGCAGAAATACTTCTAAGGAAAAGAAACTGTCAGGAATCCCATGAATGAAGGAGGATGAGGCAGTGGAGGGAGAGAATTGGAATAAATATACTCCAACAAATATTCTGGTTGTCTGGGAACACTGGACAGAGACCACAGAGAGGTGTCCCTTGCCCTTGGGTGAGCTGCCCACCCTTTCCCTAAAATTCAAGGCTGTTTCAATCAGCTGACAAAGTGTTGTGGACTTCTGGCCTTGCTCAGTGTTGTTACTGGGTCACATCTGACATCCAGCAAGAACAGGAACATGAGAAATAAAGACAAAGAAATGAGAAAAACTGTTGCTGTCCTATGATTCAATTTTACTTGCATGGCTTGGGGAGAATTCTGTGCATGGCTAAGGCAGCAAACTGAACCCCTGGATGCTCTGATTTTCTCTTGCACATTAATTGCATCCTTGAACAAAGTTTTTTTTTTCTTTTATACTCAAATTCCAACCCTTGCATTCAGGTCTGAGCCCAGGGGATAGTGGGTCAATGCAGGTGAATGTTTGTGTGCATCAACCCTTATATACATTTTATCACTCCCCTGTATGCTTTCCTCATCTTCTAAATAACTTAAATGCATTTCCAGAGCACTTTCTACAACCGTATAAATACTTTATGTCTTTGTTTGTTCTAATTCTGTATTTACCCACCAACTGTATTTTGTTTACAAATTCAGCCTAAGAACTAGAAAATGTCTGGGCTATCTGTGTTCACTATTTACCTTCCCTTGGCAGGGTAAGAAATAACATTTTATTATTGTTTTTAATTATATTTAATATATTTAATTATAATTTTCTTAATGTAATCAGGGAAACTATCACCTTGATTCTTGCAGAGTCTTTTTGGAATGCCAGCCAGAGGTATTGTATGGTCCCAGGTGATCTCAAAAGCTGCAGCACAGCCTAATTTACATGACAGAGTGGTATGGAAGCATACATTTTGTGCAAACATAGCCAAAAAGCCTTCAGAATTAATGTCTTGAAGTAGTTGAGAAAGCTGAGTGACTGTAGTAGCCATGGTAACTTTTTTCCTCTTGCTTTTAAGTAGAAACCTTGCTGATTACAAGGCTTCTTGTGAGCCTTAAGCTGGGGAAAACTACAAATTTGGTGGCAGGAAAAGAAAAAAAAATCACTGGACAGATTCAACACATGGGGAGCAATGGATTGGATACAGAAATAGTAGGCTTGGAAACACAATTAGGTTGAGAGCTGCAATTATGACATAAATGCTTTTTTTGAGGCTCCACACTTCATGTTCTCCTTGTTTGCTCAGAGTTTTAGGACTGTTTTGGCTTGACATGTGCTGGAGTTGCAGGTACCCTTTAGCTCAGATGCTGCCAGACACTGACTTTGGGCTGACACATCCTTGCAAACTTAGTTGCATCCTAAGGGTGGAGTCAGCTTAACTTTATTTTATTTGTTTTCTGGCTTTTGGGTTCATGGGAATGATGCTGAGATGCACTGACAACAGGAGTGTGTTCAGGTCTCCTGTCATCTTAATGAGTTTATTTTTGCTGGGTCGTTGACAGTCAGCCAAAAGAAAGAAACAAACAAAAAAATTGCATAGCCCTAGAACAGCTTCTTGGCTGGTTTTCCATGAAAAGATCAGTCAGGAAGATTTTTTAAATCAGTTTTCCATGATGGTGTAAAAATTGGGATTCTCTTATTTTTGCTCTCCTTGCTTTTTTACTCTCACTCACTGGAGGTTGTGTGAGGTCCATTCTGTTGCCCTGATATCTGGAAGAAAAGTTTGTTCTACCCTAAGGATGCTGCAAGATTTGTGATGTCTAAAGCCTTTCCTGATCAACCTCTGGGGAGATAATCCACAGTAATTAAATATTTCTTGAAAGAGAGCGAGAGTGAGATGGACTGTGATGATTAGGACATGGGTAGATCGGAGCAATCAGTATTTGGTTACACAGAAGGAGCAGCTCCTAAGGAAGGACTAAAAATCACATTCCCCGGGGAAATACCAGAAGAAGTTTATCAAGGGCAAGTGCTGGATCCTGCACCTGGGACAGGATGACCCTGGAGAGACTGAGGATGAGAACTGGGAGTCCTGGTCAATGGCACGTTGAATATGTGTCAGCAACACCCTCAGGCACGTGGTGGGATTTTTGGGATTGTCCCGTGCAGGGCCAGGACTTGGACTGAAAGATCCATACGGGTCCTTTCCAACTCAGAATATCCTATGAAAGAAGACATTGGAGTTTAAACATTTCAGGTGTGCTTGAAATGAGTGGTGTGAGTTGGACAGTTTGCATCTCCAAAATTTGGAGTGACCTCATCCACTCTACCTCTTGGCTGTGCTGGGGTGTTTCTCTTTCTTTGGGTGTTTCTCTTTCTTTGGGTGTTTCTCTTTCTTTGCTGTTCTTCATTAAGAAGTTCTTTTTCATTAGGGTGAAAGCAAGGTCTTGTAAGTGAAGAAAAAATTTTGAAATCACTCCTTAAAATATGTATTTTTAATGATTTCCACCTGGCTTTAATTAGAAATTGCTAAAGATGCTTAGAATGGAGGTCACCTTCTGGCCATTACAGCTCAGGTGTAGGGAATACAGGCAAAGTGTAGCTGCTGAGGGACAGGTATGTACAGAAAGACTTTTAACAGCTTGAAGTACTTAGAGATCCATTAATGAAGAGGAAAATATGTAAATACCAAAAAAAAGGCACTGTGTTTGAGCAGATAAACCTCCTTTATGCATTCATCATTCATTTATGCATTAAAATAAAAGTAAAGCACCCATATTGAATCTTAGCTCTGGTCCCCATATAATCCTCCTTTTGCAGTAAATTCAGTGCCTTGAATGTGAAATATGTTTCTCCAATTTCAAGAAATGTACAAAACATGAGGAACACTTAACAAGGACTGAGTAGAGAGATTTATTTTACCAGGAGCCTCTTCCAGCATTGCAGATGGTTTCTGGCTGTCTGGTCTGAGGGACTAGTTTGGGTATTCAGATTATGCAAGATTAAATCCTTGATCCTTTGAAATTAATTACAGAATTTTCATCAGTGTTACAAAGCTCTTACCCAACACTTTTGGAGCTGTTTCTGCCTTTGGCACTGGGCTTGTGTCTGTGTTTCCTGAGTGTAGCATGAGCCAGTCCTGTGTGCTCTTGCAGTGATCGATAAATTGCTTAAATCTCTGGAAAATTCAAATGCTTCTCTGTGTTACCTTCTAGAGCTGTTTTGAGTACTGATTGTTTCTCTTACCATGCTTCAGAAAGCAAATGATTTATGTGAGCAGGACTTTTTTCACTATTTTAACATTAAAAAAAAAAAAAAAGAAAAAAAGTAGCAGTAAATGTCCAATACATCAGCTCTTCTTTGCATCTGATTTCTCAGCTGCTGCAAATAAACAATACCTGCTGCTCAATCCTTCATTTTAATGAGCTGGTTGTTTTTGTTGTTGTTTTGATCTAAAGACTGCTTTTCCTCAGAAGTGAGAAACTTTATGTTGGGCCAGCTGAAGAAAACATTGCAGGTGAATTTGGTTGCCTAAACTTGATGGAGACACCTTACAGTCTTCAGCTTTGCTCTTCAGTGAGGTCAGGGGTCTCCAGAAGGTCCTCTGTCGTATACATCACTGCTGCTTTGCTTCTGTGCAACACCCTGGGTTCATCTCAGTGCCAAAACCAACCCCAAACATATCAGCACTGAGTTATTTGATGAGTTTCACTGTATTTCTCCCAAAACGTGGGTTGGGAGGGTGCCCTGGGAAAAACCACAGCTCAGGTTTAGTCTTTAGTGTGACAATAATGATGAAATAATGATGAAATTTGGTGGGAGTCCTGGCATTTTGGAGATATTTTGGCTTAGTGGAAATAGAATTACAAATGTTGTCTTAAATGGTGTATATTATAGGCATGTGTATGTAATATGCAGAATACTCTGTGTGATGAATCTAAATTAATTGTGGATCTGTGTTTCCAAACACAGAGAGTACTATGGGAGATATTACAAGATGAGTTGCCAGGTATGTCAAGGGCAGTGATCACAGTCAGTTATGTTAGAAAGGTTTCATTATTTGTTTCTCCAAGGAAATTTTGGTGTCTGAAGAACAACTGTTGTGGTTTTTTTGCTTTTGGATCCCACTAAATAAAATAGAAGGATTTGATTATATTTCTTCTGTCACAAATAACGTGCAGTCTGTGCACGTGTTTAATCACCATTAAAGAAGGTGTTGGGTTTTTAGCCATATTTATCAAGGTTCTCTCATTTTAAAATGGAAAGCAAAAGACTCATTACCACTTCTACTGGAAGGTGTCCCTGCCCATGGCAGGGGATTGGAACCAGATGATCTTTAAGGTCCCTTCCAATGCAAAACACTCTGTGATTCTAGGATTTTATTTCTTTTAAAGGAAGTACTTTGTTGGTTGTCATTCCTAAAATTCACTCCAAACTTCAGTCTAAGAAGTGCATGTGCATATATTTCTAAATAATTTAGTGAAAATGATGTGTCGGCAGTATTTTTAAAGTTACAACCATTTGAATGAGTTAAAATTGAGTTTTGCACAATACTGTGAAAAAGATGAAAAATGGGAAGCCTTATTTTTTTATTATAATAAATTGTGCATTCTTCAGGTGATTTCCAAGTACCTTACGTGTTAATGTAATGAACACTTCCCCTGCTGAACTCTTTTTTACTGTTAGGTTCTTAAGCCAAAGGAAAAAAACAGTTTTAAAGAGCTGTATTTCTGTGAAAATTGT
>VYXB01003699.1:292-20006 GCA_013397135.1 Pachyramphus minor
TCTTCTTTCTCAACAATTCCTGGATCTCTTGATTGTTTTTCTTGAAGGAGAATCTTAAGGATTCTTCAGAGGACTGCAGGATGCTGTTATTAATGTGTTGCCAGAGCAAGTCAGGAGAGGGATCTTCAAGCCTGGATTGAAGATTTGCTTGGAAACTGTCTCTCACTGTAGGTGTTTGAAGATTGTTAACTTGGAGTCTCCTCCTCGGAACACCACCCCTTCTAGGTTTGAGTTTGAGGTGGAGGTTAAGTTTACAACGCACAAGGTGGTGATCTGTTTGGCATTCTGCACTGGGCATCACGCAGGTATGACGAACATCACGAATATCTCTCTGTCGCACCAGGATATAGTCAATGAGGTGCCAATGCTTGGATCTAGGATGCATCCAGGTTGTCTTCAAACTATCTTTCTACTGAAAGATAGTGTTGGTGATGATCAGCTGCTGCTCCACACAAAACACAGTCCTGATTAGCCAGCGGCCAATTCTGCTATCAGGTGTCAGCCTCTGGCTTCAGGCAATGGGCTTATTGAGAGGGCACCTGCTGTGGCAAGAGTCTTCCCCTGGTCTTCCAGGATCACAAACTACTGCCTCGTCATACACATCTGGATTCACTGCGCTCCCAGTGCGAGCAAGGTGTGACAACCTGTCAGGAAGAACTACTTGTGGTCAGCTGTGAGAGCTACAAAGAAGCCTGTGGTGATGGTTTTTTCTCTCTGTGGGACAGCATTCCTGAGGCGTACGCCATCAACCTAGTCTCACCATGACCTACTTTCTCAGTATAAGACCCGCTCTTTCCGTGTCATGGCATTGGCACACTTGTGCTGGCAGAAAACAGGTGAGTTCTAAACAGAGCTAATAATCATCTTGGAACACAATTCCTCCTATTCTCACCCTCACCTCCATTTCTACATTTCAGTCAAAACACCACAATTCACCGATTGCAAGGTGCCAACCATTTTGGGATACTTTTTTTCCCCAGATAAGAGTTTGGTTCTGTGGTGCTGCTCTGTAAATGTCCTCAGCTGGCTCTTGCCAGGGGAATACTGGACATGGGAGTGAATGTTTTCTCTTGTGAACCCAAATCTGCTTGTGTTTGGGTGAGTCTGGCTTCCTGAAACAGTCGTGGCATTTTGGTCAGATGATCACAAAGCATTCAGACAACAGAAGGTCACACTTGATGAATACTACAGTGGGTGGCTAACTGTCTTTCCAAAGCTTTTAGATGCAAAAGAAATTTCAAAGAATAAATATCTGAGCCTGCATCTTCAAACGCAGCAGTAGGTGTTTAGAGAACAGCTCAGACATGAGGGAGTGATACCATTGATTTTAGCATCTTTTTGGCACCAAGTTTACCAGGACAAGTACATGCCTGGCTGCTAGCCTGGGCTAGAAGTCGTGTTCTAGCTTTTCTTGGTCTCTAAGTTATCAGACATACCCAGAGGACTCTGCTACTGGCATGAAGGCACACAACCAATTCACCAGCTGGGATCATGCCATGGATCCATTGTATTTCCTGAGCTTTATTGTGCAGGTTCATTTTGAAGAATATCAGATAGGCTTCCATAGTAAGGATAATTTTCCTGATTTTTACAAAGTCTCCTGTGGGGGAACTGGAGGAAGGAGCAGAGAGAAGAATCTGAGTGCCATTGAACCTGCTAGGCATGTCTGTTTGCATTGGCATCACTAATTTAAGTCTTGCAACAACAAAACATCACATACAACTCTGAATAGGGCTCTGTGCTGTAAGGCAGCTATTCTGCAGGAACTGAAGTTTTGTGAGGCTTGCTGGCCAGCCATAGCTTGTCTTTATCTTCCCAGCTTGAGCAGGGATTCTCATTAAGCCTCTGTTATGGCCAGTTTTTCACTTAACTTACAGCTCAGCAGCACTATTTAAAAGGTTTTAACTCAACAGATGTCTTTCTGTGTGGACACCACCTCGAACCATGCTGGTGTCCTGGATACTGATTCAGGCTGCAGGAACCTCTTTGGTACATACAATTGCCTGCCAACAGGGCAGGGTTTGTGCTGAGCCAGAGGAGATTTGTACATCTTCTCAGGAGTATCTGTTCCAATCACAGTCCTGGAACAGACTGTCCTCTCTCAGTGTGAAATCTCTCTATTCCAGTGACTTACTCCTTCTCCCAAGAGGAGGCAGGTGTGTGTCTAATTGCCCTTTTGTCCCTCATCACCTGAGCTACTGGAATAAAGCAGCTACCCCTGCACCAGATGCATACAGAGGTTGGTTGGTTTTGCCTTGCTCTTAGTGCAGACTGCTTTTAGCTCGTTTGGAAAAGCTGCTGCAGATGCAGGTTAATGCTGACATTTCCTTAACTGCTGGCATCAAGTAATAACATGGTTGATGATTCTTAGGGGGTTAGCTGGACCCTGCAATGTCGCCTGCCGCTTCTTGGTGCTCTCAGTTTGTGTATGTGCTGTATTTGTTTTCCCTGGCATCAAATCAGTGTCAATACAGCCTCTCTGACACTCAGTGATCTCTCTCACAGCAAAAAATAAAAATAATTCCTGTAACATTTAATCATGAAACCTGCTGGTGAATTCTCTGCACTCTGCTGGGATGTGCAGGGCTGTGAAAGCTTCACCAATAGAATCAACTTTGCACTGAGAAAAAAAAAAACATCCTGCCTCTCATGAAATATTAATTCATGTTGCCAGCTTCAGTATTCTAGGTTTTTGCTTTTTCAAAGACATCAGCTTGAAGGAAAATATATTTTCAGCCCTTGGCCCATCAAATACAGACCAGAGTTGTTCTGAGAGTTGTTTGTCAGCCTGATTCTTGGCAAAACTGCATGAATCTTATTTTCCATTTGGTCTAATCATTCCCAGCCTTGAAATGAATTGCTCTGGAGCCAGTATCTGTCAGTGGGAGTACCCAGACCTTGGAGCCATTGTTAGAGCTGGGTTCCTGTGGAGAACAGTCAGAGAACTCTCTCATTCTCTTCCCAAGTTTGTTTCCCTACTGTCACCATAGAGCATTTTCTCGTTTAAATAAAAGCTGCCCATCTGCTCTGGTCTCTGCAGTGTGCTTCTAGTCAGCTTTTAGCAAAACAGCCTGAGGAAGTGCCATACTTTCTGGGAATAATCCCAGCAACCACCCTTCTCCACTAGCCAATAAATCAAAGCCCACACTCCAGCACCTTCTGGCAGGAGGGTGCAAAGATGGTATTACTGCAAAGCAGGAAGGAATCCCAGGAACACACTGAGAATAATAATAAGAGAAGACTTGTGATTGGGCATTCCACAGCAACAACAGTGTTTTAGAGGCTGTTGCCAGAGCTACTTACGTGCTGTAGTGAGGCTCCCACTACACAGTGCTCACAAACTAATGATCAGTTAATGCTAAAGGGAGCAGCCTCTGTCAGCTGCCTTAGTTCTGTGTGGTTACTGAAAAATACATGGTATCACATCTGAAATAAAATGAAAAATACCCCCAGTCAAAGAGGGAAGCTGTTCAAGGAAAAGACACAGCACAAGGAGCTGCAGGCTCTGTGGCAGACACCACAAACAGAGATGACGTTAGTCATTTGGAAGGAGGTGCAAAACTTGCAGCGACTTCATCATTTTGCAGCATTCACAGAAATTGCCAGCACGTCCAGAGCACACATGGGTGCTCAGCCCCAAACCACACTGGATATTTTGTTTGTTTTAAATTGGTTACATTTACCTGAATTGGTGTGGTGCCAAAATCAGTTTTATTAATACTGTAAGTGACAGCACAGATAACACAAGAATGCAGTAAACCCTACAGACTACACAAACTGATCTTTACCAAGGGGGGGTGTGAAATGCAAGCTCAGTGAAGTACTAAAGTGAATGTAAATTTGTTACATTCAAGAGTGTTTATGTGCAGGAAGCAGTCTCCTTATTATTTGGGAAATCCTACACTCTGAATTTCAACAGGAACAATGGGCACCAAAGAGAGAGGAGACCAAAAGAAGCGAGAGAGCAGAATTCACTGATGGAGAGATTTTAAAGGATTCCTGTAAATGTGTTAGAAGGCAGTGATTTCACTACATGCAAAGGGAATGTTTTCTTAAGGGTATACTTGATGCCAGATATTTTTATACACTTGACACTCCATCATCAGCAGGACTCTGGCAAGGCTGTAAAAAGACAGCACATGTTTTTTTACATTCAGCACTCTGGGAGATACTCTTGTCTGCAACCACTGCTTAATTTTCATTCAGCAGGTCAGATATTTCAACAGGTCAACCAACCATCTTTTGTTTTTCTTACTGTGGGGAGGGATGGAGACTCCCCTCACAGGTCTTTTAAAGAGCACATCAAATATTGGTAAAGCTGATCCTGCATTTGGGCTAAGAATTTGACACAAGACCCCTTCATTCTGCATCTCCTATAGTAAGACCTGGGAAAACACAGTATCACAGATTGTGCCAGCACACCAAGCTGCTCTGACACCAGCTGGAGCACTTAGGCTAAAGCAAAGTGATGATAATGGAAGACAGCTGCAATATGCTTGTCCTGCCAGATAGAAGGGCTTACAGAAAAAAGTGTCTCATCTTCCTCAAGCAACACCTGGAAGCTGCATAATGCAGAGACTGAAAAAATGGGAGACAAATCTCATTCGTGGGAGAAACTAAAAGAATTACTTGAAGTCCTGCTGTAAGGGCAACGCTTGGTTGGATGATGTAGCTCTGGGCAGAGACAGAGGACAAATTTGTCCAGGGTGCAGATATTTCAGCACCGGTGCCAACACATACACCTCAGAAATCAATAGAACATTTTAAATCAGTGAGGTTGTTTATTTATGCTGGAAGCTATATGGTATAACCATCTCAATTCTTACTTGCTATTGCCTTTGGCTTGAGGAAGAAAAAGGTGTGGGGAACTGCCTCTTTAAGGGAGCCTGGCAAGAACCGGGAAGAAAGAGCTGTGCTTGCAGAGCCGTGTCAGGCAGTCTAGAGCAGCTGGATGTCAGGCTTTGAAAGGAGCCTGTCCCCATCAGTGTCTTTTGCTAGGACTGATTGCAGAACATATTTAGCCTTCTATCATTTCAATGTACAAATGACTGCTCTGTGACTCAATTAATAGCTCCAGTGCTCCTGGCCTGGCTCTCTCCCTTGAAGGGCAAAAGGCCTTCTCTCTGTGACTAGTCTCTGTGACTATTAATGCTCCTATAATGCTGCAGACTTGTTCTGATTTTCATGATGCGGCACTCCAGACCCAGAGCTGATGCCAGCCTCCCAGCTGGCTCTCCCAGACTTGCTTATCCACTGTGCTCCCTTTGCCAGGGCAGCATGTCATACATCTCGGTCCCCAGGGACAGCCAAAGAGTCAAACTCTTCTTTTTGTTTAGGAGGAAAATTGCTACTGTTTCTGATAACACTGAACTTACCAGGAATCAATTCATCATCTCTGAGAAAAGGGTGTCCCAGTGGACACACAGCTCCCCTCCAGGCAGTGGGATCCACTCTTGATTTCTGTGACCAATCCTCTGCCACCCCACACCAAGTGACTGTGGGGAAGGATGGAAGCCCGGTACTCCTCCTGTCTGTCCTATGCATGGTCACTGATGAGCAGTGATCCGAACCCTGTCATGAGCTTCTGCAGTCCCAGGACATCTGCAATCATTGTGTCACTGGGCAGGAATGCAACGGCTCCACGGTGAGTGAGTGATACAAGGCCAGCACTTGCTGAGAGACAATAATGGTCTTGTCAGGCCCAGTGAATCCTGCTCAAGACCGTGGGCCAGGTGGTGGCCCCGCTCAGGCATGGGCTTTCCAGTGAAGCAGACATGTTTTCACATAACACTTCTTTGGCTTCCAAATACCAGGAGAACCAGACTTGTTTTGGGTGAAAACACTGCATAAGGTGATTAGGTACTTTCTGACTGAATTGAACTTTGCCAGAACCTAAGGAAAAATAGTGGGTGAAGCTGGAGACAGTGAACACCAAGTTGCTACATTTCAGGGACAGCAAGGATCTGAAAGGATAGGGTAAAGAGCAGCCTCTGGTTTTGCCTCAAACCAGTGTTTTTTTAAGGAGAGACTGGGGGATAATACGGTGCTCTGCAGAAATGTATTCAATGCTACCAGTGGGAGGGGAAGGTTGGGGAATTTCTGGATAGCACCAAAACTGGGGTGGAACACAGTAAATCCTCTGGGAAAAAAGCATAAACAACAGCCAAAATCTGTGAGGTCTTAGAGAATGCATCAAAGATCTGTGCATTGAAATAAAGCTATGTTACAAACCTAGAAGTGGGTAGTAAATGACTAAGAATGTCCAAAGTCGCCAAGGCTGAAGAGGAATGGGCCATGTTAGGCAAACATAAATAGGAATCACCACATGCAAATAATCCACACTGCTTTTTCATTGTTATCCTCAACTTTTCTGCAAGGGTAGCACTTTCTCCCTGAAGACTGCAAAAAATGCTCCTTCATAAATTCCTGATTATAGGCAACCATCTCAGAGCAGGAGAGGGAAGCAGAGGACAAGGGCTGTGGAAAAGCCATAAACAAGCACAACACACAGATTTCGTGGGAAGGGCAGTGAGCAGAGATACAGGAAATATGTTCCTATCTGGGAAAGATGTCCATACCTTCTCAATGCCTTGGTATGGTGCAGCTTGAGGGAAGGAACAGAACAGAAGGAATCAATCTCAGAGATGCTAGCTTGGGAGAGACTGGTTTCAGGCTGCACCCAGTTTACCCTGTGTCAAAAGGACTGTGAGACTAAAGCAGAGAAGATGTAGGCCTGAACTGTCTCACTGTGGCAAGGTTATTGAGTACAGAAGAAATGCTGTGTCTGAAGGGCTGGAAAAGACTAAACAAGCCACCTGAAGGAGAGGATCTGCTCTGGAGCTTTTGAGCTTATCCTTAAAGATTTAAGAAAGAACAGAAGCAGGGTCCTTGCAAGGCCACCTCCAGCAATGCTGAGGGCACCCGTGCTCACTACCAAGGGCTGTATCCGGGCAAATGAAGGCTGAGATGTAGCTGCCAAAGTTGAAGGGGATGCAGAGTGTCAGGAAGCATAGACCACTGCAGACAATGAAGAGGAAGGAGGGGGGATGCTCATTCAGTGATGAGGACTGCAATGATAGATACAAGCTCATTTTGCCCATATATGAACTAAGATAACCAAGAAAACTGTGAAGGTCCAGGCTGCTGAAGGTTGTGATCTGGTAACTCCAGCTGCCATGTTTTTGACCAAGAACAGAAGGTGCCTTATTCAAGGCATGGTAGATCTACAGACGTGGAGAAAAGTACTGGCCACCTAAGTCTCTTTGAGGCAGGGATTTTTACTGTGGGCATGCTTTGGTGTGCTCAGGGTGATGCTAGAAGGAAGGATGAAGCAAGGAAGAAAGCAATGGGATTTGAGATCCTGGGTGGAATGTTTACTGGAGATGTCAGAGGAGACACTCTGACACTTCTTTGGGTAGGTTGCATAAGTCTTTTGCAAGAGGTAGGCCAGACCATGGACCTGGAAGGACCTACTTTTTCAGGAAGTTGAAAAGTTTTCTGAAGGGTAACAGGGTCTAGATAAGGGAATGCTAACAAAAATACCCAAACCAAACAAAAACCTTAACAAATAAACAAACAAACAAAAACCCCAAACCAAAATGAAAAAAAAAAATGGGAACTGCAAATGGATAAGCCCAAATAATATATGGCTTATGTGTGTGAGGGTCAGCTGCAAAGAGCAAGAATCAGAGCTGTGGAGGGCAATGACCTCACTCCTCACAGAGCAGTAGGAAGACCAAAAGGATTTTTCTAGAGCGTGTGTGATTTTTGTGGAGGAGCAGACGCACATATGTCAAATGGAGGAGGACCAAACTCCAGGCATTGTCTGGTGTAATTAAGAAGGTTTGAGTAAAAGCTGTAGTAATGGCTTCTTTTGCAGGTAATACACTGTATTTGGGAACCTTTGAATATGGAGGAGAATGCTTTTACCTCAGGAGAGTTCTTCCAGGCCACATCCAGGGAGGCTGCTCTCATGGCAGCAAGAGCCAGCCTTCGGATAGTTTGAGTTTGCCAGTGCCCCACTGTATTGTTTCCACTGGATGGGTCAGGAGGGCTCAGCAGTCGCCCTGCTCAGTGTCTGACCTGGCTGAGGCTTGGAAGACTGCATTAGCCCTACCAGCACTTTCCAAACTGCTTCCATCTTGTTTAAGCCAGCCAAACGACCCAGCCTCCCCAGAGCATAGTCTTTGGATGGGAATGGTTTTCCCCTTAGATGTTAACTGCATTGTGTCATGAGTAAAACATAATTTCTGGTGGAGAAACACAACCACCGCCTCTAAGGAACGTGCATGCCCCACAGCTACATGGTTGGGGTTTTCACTTTGCTTTATTTTCATGTCAATAAAGGGGAGTTTGTAGGGGTTTGGCTGGGGAGTTTCTCCATCAACCCAATGGGAAATTCCCCACTGCCTGGAGAATGTGGAAAGAAGACCTACAGAGATATTTAGGTACCAATAGCCCATTAAAATCGAGGGATTTAGGTCCCCAAATGTCTTTGCAGGTTGATTCTTCCTTGGGGAGAGGAAGGTTCGGTGGAGGGAGGTTAAGCCAGGGAAGAGAGGGCCTATGCTATCCTCAAAGCCGGCTGTCACTGCTGTGACAGGAGCCGCCCAGAACGCTGGGCGTCCTCGGGGGATCCCACACCGGGGGCTGTCTGAGGGCAGGGTGAGGCCCCAGCAACCCCCACTGCCAGCCGACGCGGAGCAGCCGCTCTTCCCGGGGTGTGGGCTGTGTCTGGCGGCGGCTCCCCGCGTCCCGGCCGCGGGAGGACGGGAAGGGAAGCGAAGGGAAGGGAAGGGGGGAGGCTGCGGTGGCAGCGGCGGGAGCGGGTGGTAAGGCCCCGATGGGCCGCGCGGGGGCGCCGCAGGACGCCGCCTGTGCCCGGGGCCGCCGCGCGGGCGCTGCCGGCGGGACACGGGCCCGGCCCGGGCTGGTCCCCGGACTGACCCTTGGGCGGGAGGCGGGACTCCTCCTCACCATTTCCTGGGGGTTCAAGGTGTGAACACGCCCTTGATCGCGACACGGTCTAATCGCGGTCTAATAATTTCCATAGTACTTAGCGATGGTGGTCGCAGGCACAACCTCCTCGCTTGAAGTGTGGCTTGCCTGGCTTTTTTTCACAGACCTCGGTCACAAACTCAGAAACCATTGCCTGAGCACGAGGGAGAGGACGAATTTGGCTATCGTGGGCTGCCTGAGTTATCAAGAGAGGCTGGAAATTATGCAAAGCCACTAATTCCTGCTGTACAGAGGATGCATGTGGAGCCCTACCATCCCAGTTTGGTCCCACTACAGAAGAGACTGTCTCTAATTCGGGTAGGAACACAGATAACAAAACCTGTTTACTACTGCAAGTACTGAGCTGGGGAGAATAGAGAAACAGCAGAAAAGACATTCTCACTGGAGATATTCAAGAACCATATGGACACAATCCTTTGCCATGTGCTCTAGGACGACCCTTGTTGAGCAGGGTGGCTTGACCAGATGCCCCACTATGGTCTGTTCCAACCTTACCCATTCTGTGATTTTGTGAAGAGAGTGCAAGGGATGTCTGTGAGCAAGATAGGAGGACCACAGAAACAAGATTTGAGTATGGAAGATGATGGTACAATAAAACATCATGATATGCTGCATGACAAACTGGCTGAAAGGCAGAGCTCAGAGCTTTGCAATGAATGGGGCTACATCTGTCTGTCAACCGGTCCTCAGTGGTGCTTCTCCTGGCTCAATTCTTGGGCCAGTCCTGTTCAATAAATTTAGCAATGATCTGGATGCAGGAGTTCAGTGCACCATTAGTGAGTTAGCTGTGATACCAAACTGGGAGGTGCTTTTGGCTCTCTTGAGGGACAGACCTTGCAGAGAGATCTACATAGTTTGGAACATTGGGCTATGATTAATGGGATAAAATTCACAAGTCCAAATACTGGATTCTGTACCCTGCACAGAGTAATGACAAGCACAAGTATAAACTGGGAGAGGAGGGGCTGGAGAGCAGCCCTGCAGAGAGAGGGATCAGGGCGTGTTGGTGGGCAGCAGCTCAGTGCAAGTCAGTCAGCAGTGAGCTCTGTCAGCTAGGACGGAAAATCCCATCCCAGGGTACATCACCAGCTGAACAAAAGAGGTGATTGTCCTGCTCGGGTATTCTGTGAAGTTCTTGGTCCCAAAATTTAAGAAGGTTGTGAAGGTACTTGAATATGTCCAGAGGAGGGCAACAAAGCTGGAGAAAGAGCTGGAAGGAAAGTCCTGTGAAGAGCAGCAAAGGACTCTGGCTTTGTCTAATTTAGAGAAAAGGAGGCTGAGGGTGACCTCATTGCTTTCCGCAGCTTCCTGAAGAAGGGATGTGGAGAAGGAAGTCCTGAGATCTTCTCCCTGGGGTCCAGTGACAGGATGCGTGGGAATGGTTCAATGCTGCACCAGGGGAGGTTCAGACTGGACAGTAGGGAACATTTCTCTACTGAGAGGGTGATTAACAACTGGAAGAGACTTCCTAGAGAGGTGGTTGATGCCCCAAGCCTATCAGTGTTTAAGAGACATTTGAACAATGCCCTTACATGCTTTAACTTTTGACCAGCCATTCAACATTCCCTGTACTCCCATGAGAATGCTCTCCCAATCTTCACCTCTTTTCAGTTCAGAGGGTTTCCCAAGTCCAGCATAGTTTACTTGTAGCTCTGTTGGGTCCTTCTGCCAAGCACTTGTCCAGTGCCCCTGCACACATTTTGCATCCTGAGCACTGTTCGCATTTGATAGCTTCTGAGTTTTATTTTGGAAGAGAACACCCTCTATCACATCATAGCATCCACCTTTCCCACCCATCATTTCACAGCTCTGTTACCATATCTTCTGTCTGTCATCTTTTTCTGAAGCTCAGCATTTCAAGCCTACTCAGCCACTTCTTTAATGTAAATCATTCCACATCTCTAATGTTCAGCCTGCTCTTCTCAGAACCTTTCAGGTTCTGGTATCTTCTTCTTGAGATGTGGGCACAGTTCTCAAGGTGTGAGCATAGCAGAGCCATAGCAATGCTTTCTGTACTCTTCTCTTTTCCTTTACCAATGATCTCCTATGTTAGATTTGTCTTCTTGATCTTCTACTGAATACAGTAACAGATAATAAAGAAAGCTGAGACAAAGCAGAAAGAAAACAATATGTTGAGTCAAAATCCCGTGGGAAAGGATAGTTAAGGAGAAAACCAGGGTTTTCTGTTAGAGGCCTCTTTTAGAAAATCCTAGACCTTTAATGTCTCTGTAATATCAAGAATAAATATTACTGTGAATTGTGAGTATGCAAGAGTTTAATGTTCTGGCTGCAAACTCAAGAACAAAGGGATATGATATCACACTTTCGTATTTCCACAAGCAAAAGGAGATGTAGTTGGGATGTAGTTTTTGTAGTGAACATATTATAAAAGAACTAGTTACAGTAAAAAAACTTGGATCAGAGGGTTGATAGCATTTCAGTGGAATGGGGAAAAGGTTAAAAAAATATCTTTCTGGGGTTTCTTTGTTTTCTACAGGGAAAACCTCAAGAAATTTAAGAAAAGTAGTGACTGGAGTTAACCAGTTTGACAAGCTCTGAGGTTGCATATGACAGAATATGAGAGTTTGCATCAGAGGCAGAAAATCTTTCTGGAATTTGCATGCTCAACAAGGTGAAAATGAATGAGGAAGTTCTCCAGAGTTACCTGGACGAAAAACTGTCCAAGGCAGGATGCTGGATGTAAACAGTTTATGAGAACGGATAAAGAGGTCAATCAGTCTATGCAGCTATGTTTTGAAGGTCAAAAACTGTAGGAATTCAGCCCAAAAGTCAAGCTGAGTTAGACCTTGCAAAGATCTGTGAAGATAAATGTGTAAAGGTTTGTTAACGGTATAAATAGAAACAAAATTCAAAAAGGAGGAAGTAGGGCTGCTGTGCACAGAGTAGGAGGCTGAGATCAAACACAGTATTTGGATCACACTTAGATCAAGGGCCAGACCTAGGAGAGTACACAGGGCTGTAGTGCCAGGAAGTTAATTTGGCTCTGAGAACAAAATTTACAATGCTGAGGAAGATGTCTTATTCTTTTTTATAGTCAATGAGAGAAAGTTACATTTTGGGGACTAAAATCTAACACAAACTGGTAATGTGAGTCTAGCCTCTGAGACTGGGGTGATATAAATGACTCAGATGCTATTGGGACATCTTGGATAACCTCAGTCGTGTGCTGTTAGGGGTCATTAACCAGCGGATAACTGAGTTTTGATTAAATTGTTAGAGAACTGCAGCATACTATATTTGAGCTTTCTTGTATATAACCTAATCTTAGACGCTTTTCACATGCTCTTGTCTGAGTTGCTCAGAGAGTTCTCTAGAGAGCAGGATACATGACACTTTATATCCACCCATTTAAGCAGAACCCGTAGGCTCAGAGGAGTGCAAGATTCCTGTGTGAAAAGGAGAGCAAGATGGAGATAACATGGCACTTGCTCCGTGACAGGGACAGTGAGATTTTCAGAGGTATTCTTAGGGCTCAGTTGCTGCTTTGGAAAGCCCTTCCAGCACTACCTGAACTCAGTGCTAACATTTTATAATAGTTCTCTGAGTGCTTCTGATGTAACTGCATCTTGAGTGTTAGGAAGGTGGGGGCTATTTGATCGGTTGGTATCTGAGCTAATGAGCCTCCATAAGTCTGGAAGAGGATTAGGAACACTGGTCTAAGTGCAGAGGCCTTTACTCAGCTGCATGTTAGGCTGACAAGTCCTTCTTTATATTTTGTCCTGAATGGATATAGTTTCCAGCAAGGATATTGAGAAAGGCAAATCAGTCACGGGACTCTGATTTTAACAGCACACAAGATATTAAGAGACATTTTGAAGTAAACCTATACAAGATTCTGGATTTAAATGAAAAATGGAACACAAAGGCAAGTGAGTTCTCAAAAGGAGACCATTGATCTATTTGATTAAAGCAAGTAACTTCCTATTTTACTGTCTGAAATCTGAAGTCACTCCATTCTTGGCAGTGACATCTCTCCTTGTTTTCAGCATTGCAGGAATAAAATTGGGTCAGGAGGACTTTAAAATCCACTGTCTGATTTAAAGGCAACCTCTTGGCGTACCTTATGTTACATCAGTTTTGTTTGATGCATGTCCTTTGATTCCTCGGTTCCTGAACTACTGCTGAATTCTATAATGCACAAGCAAAGAAAGAAAAAAAAAAAAAGGAATAAATCAGGAATAATGAAACATGAGAGTATCACGCTGGCCACAGTGGGAAAGACCATCCTCCCACTGAAATGGAAATACCTGTTTGCAATTATCTTTTCATAATTTTATTTGCCAGCAGTTATTATTATAAGGCTGAATAACTTGTAAGGAAGCAAGTCACTCATGCAACCAAGCAAGAGAAGTAAAAGAGACAAAAGAGTCGAGGGACGTGATTCTTCCTTTCTACTCTGCTTTCATGAGATCCAACCTGGAGTGCTGCATCCAACTCTGGGGCCCCCAACAAAAGAAGCACATGGAGTCATTTGAGCATGTCCAAAGGAGGGCCATGAAGATGATCAGAGGTTTGGAGCACTTCTCCTCTGAAGAAAGGCTGGGAGAGTTGGGATTGTTCAGACAGGAGAAGAGAAGGTTCTGGGGAGACCTTACAGCACCTTCCAGTACCTAAACGGGACTTAAAAAAAAGCTGGAGAGGGACTCTGGATATGGGCTAGCAGTGATAGGAGAAGGGGCAATAGCTTTAAACTGAAAGAGTATAGGTTTAGATGGGACATAAGAAAAAAATTATATACTGTGAGGCTGGTGAGGCTCTGGAAGAGGTTGCCCAGAAAAGCTGTGAATGCCCCATCCCTGGCAGTGTTCAAGGTCAGGCTAATAAGGCTTTGAGCAACTTGGTATAGTGCAAGACCTTTCTGTCTGTGGCAGAGGTGTTGGAATTAGATGATATTTAAGGTCCTTTCCAACTGTAAGAGACTGAAATGGTTTATGGCTTAAACATTATTAAGATCACCAAAGCCCACTCCCCACCAGAATACGCCTCCTGGATTTCAGGGAATTGGACTGAGTTAAGCCTCCTGATGGGAATTTGAAGTAAGATAAAGATGGTACTGCTTTCTAATTATCTCAGGCTTAAGGATAAATAGAGAAGCCTGGGAGAAGGCCATAGCCCACAGACTCATTTGCATACTCTCCCCTCTGGTGAGACACTTGGCTGTTAATGCTAATGGCTTAAATAGCAGAGTGCTTTGCTAACAATGTGCAGAGTGGCCACCCAGGTGCTGAGGGCGTGCATACGAGACACCTCAGGCTACAAGCTGGCTATTAAGATAAGGAAAGAGGCAAACTCTAGCAGGGTGATGTTTCTTTTCCCATACACAAATGACTCAGCTGTGATAACTCCCGTTGGGGGAAGAGTCATTCGCGTGTGCCCTAAAGGCATTCATCTCTGCTGATGAGCCATAATGGACTCAACTGCACTGATGTAATAGGCAGCTGTAATGACTTAGACCATCATAGAGCCCCGAAGTATCCCATGACTCACAGCATTACATCATCCAGTGTAAAAGTCCACCCCCCCAGGGGAGGTACTAGGCATCCCCACCTGAACCTGAGCGTATATAACTCATGAAATCTTTGAGTTTTGTGGACTTCTCCTGGGTTACTCTCACCCGTGTTGAGTTGTGACACCAACATAAACCATTCTGTGGTTCTGTGATTAGTGAACATCCTGTTAGTTACAAATGTAAGGGTGACTAAAATGTGTAGGTTGAGCATAACTCTTCTCAAATATAACATACATCCCCAGATGGGACCGGGACCATCCAATCCATGGACTCTCTGGTGCAAAGTAGCGTCTGCAGCCACCATTGTGGAGCCTTCTGGACAGAGGATTGTGCCATAAGTAGCAAATATTCACCTCATACCGAGTGGCATCTAGTAGGACTGCTGCCAGTGTATCAAGAAAGGCATTTATGAGAGAGCATCTGCCAACTCCCAGTAAGAATCAAATGCTGTGGGAACTGGGAGGTCGGACTCGATGACCTCTAGTTGTCCCTTCCAACCTTACTCATTCAGTAAGGTGACCACCTCACCCAGAATAAAAATACCACCAGCATTTTGGTTCTTTGAAAGGCAACGCCTCTTTGTTCCAAGGCTTTCTTCTGATACACTTAGCTCTAATTTGCATGGGAAATGCTCAGGGGCTGAATTTCTTCCAGACCCTCCCTTCTTGTTGTGATGTTGTACCTCCAGGGCACACACTGTACACAGCTTTGAAGGCTGCTTTGCATTCTTCTGGATCGCTTCCTTGATCCCTTGACTGGGCCTTGTTCCTTGCTCTGACACCATGCAGGCTGGTTTGCCTGTGATCATGGAAGGGAAGGTACTGTTATCCTTGTAGCTGTGGGGCTTTCTCACCCATGTGATGCTGAAAGAGCCCACACTGAGGTGGTGCCTGGCCTTTGTGAAGCCAAAGCTTTTGAAAAGCCCATCCACCTCTGCAGTCTTTCCATTTTCCCAGAACCTTTGTTCTGGAAAGGAAGAACAATCCCTTATGCTCTTCTTTAATGAATATATTTCTTACCAGCTTTTTTTTTCAGGACTTCCCCAAGTAGGTATATTTCATTATGGTTAAATGTCAAAATAAGCACAGTACTCCAGCTGAGGTTCCAGCGCTATTGATTACAGCTTCATAATTACTTTCTACAACCCACATATGTTTCCATTAAGGTGCTCTACTAGAAAAATACTGTTCCTTTGGGTGGCTTTTTTTTTCATTAGTGCCATTAGTCCCATGCAGCAGTCTCACGTGATTTTTGAGATCCACTGTAATTTCCCAAAATTTTTCTAATCATAGAGTCATTGAGGTTATAACAAACCTTTAAGATCATCAAGTCCAACTGTTAACCCAGCACCACCAAGTTCACCACTAAACCATGCCACTCAATGCCACATCTACACATCTTTTCAGTACCTCCAGGGATGGTGACCCCACCACTTCCTTGGACAGCCTGTTCTATGCTTGGAAACTCTTTTTGGACTCTTAATATGTGATCTAAACCTCCGCAGTAAAATTGAATTGGTTACTCAGCCAACTCTTCACCACTGCTTATTTGGTTTTCTTTCCTGAACTATCACTCTCCTCCTTTCTAAAATTCCACTTTATTTTGGGCAGTTTCTTCAAGATCCATGTTCAGATGCTGTCTCTTCCTGCAGTGCACTGGAAACTTTTCCCATAGTGGTCTCACCATCAACCTTATGAATGGTAATAGAAATGGGATCTCGCCAAGCCTGGCACAGACCACATGTTGTTCTCCTTTCAACATCCACAGCTCTTTTGGACTGTTTGCCCCAGTTTTGGGTACAGCTGTGGCAATTTCATCAACAGTGTATTTACTTGGTTGAGGGCATCATGCTTCATGGGTGGAAATGTCAAAAGGCCAATCCAAGTCCACCAGCATTCACCACTATTAAATCCTGGGCTGCATGAAAAGCACTGACCAGCAGGTCAAAGGGGGTGATTCTCCCCCTCTACTCTGCTCTTGTGAGACCCCACCTGGAGTACTGCAACCAGTTCTGGTGTCCCCAACATGAGGAGGACATGGAACTGTTGGAGTGACTCTAGAGCAGGGCCACAAAGTTAATAAGAGGACTGGAGCAGCTCCCCTATGAAAGGTTGAGAAAGTTGCGGCTGTTCAGCCTGGAGAAGGTTGTGTGGAGACGTCAAAGCAACCTTTCACTATTTGAAGGGGGCCTACAGGGAAGCTGGAGAGGGACTCTGTCAGGAACTGTAGTGACAGGACAAGGAGTAATGGGTACAAATTGAAAAAGGAGAAATTTAGGTTGGAAAATAGGAAGAAATTATTTACTGTGCATGGTGCACCGTACAGCTGAACAGATGATTCACTCCAGCCCAGCACCTCAATTCTTATTCCCTGGGAACCTGAGGAACAAAACCACTCCAATCAGGTAGGTTTTCAGTCCATACCGAACTAAGGCATNGGAGAAATTTAGGTTGGAAAATAGGAAGAAATTATTTACTGTGCATGGTGCGCCGTACAGCTGAACGGATGATTCACTCCAGCCCAGCACCTCAATTCTTATTCCCTGGGAACCTGAGGGACAAAACCACTCCAATCAGGTTCTCAGTCCATACCGAACTAAGGCATGAGCTGCTCGCTTGTGAACAAGGCCCTTGCCCCGGGGAGGTGACCTCCTCCCTGACCCTTGGCCACGCGTGGCCACGGCCAACCGCGCGGTTCTCCAGTCATGTGCTCCCAGCTCTCCTGCGGGCGATGCGCTGATCCCGGGGGCTGCCGCTCCTCCCGGGACCAGCCTCCCCCTNCCCCGGGACCACCCTCCCCCTCCCTCCCCGTCCCCCTCACACCCCATGCTGCCCCGGCTCAGCCCGGCCCAGCCCAGCGCCGGAAGAGCTGTGGCGTGACGGTCGCATCCATTGGTGCGGGAAGCGGGGCGGGCCCTCTCTGAAGATCTAAAGCGGTGGCGGGGAGCCACTGTTCAGTCGCCTCGCCTGCCGCCCGAGCCCGCCGGCGCCGGGCTGCCCCTCGCTCGGCACGGGTGAGTGCGGGGCCGGGCCGGAGCCGGGGCCGGTGGCGGCTGCGGCCCCACGCGGTGCGTCCATTTTGCATGATGCAACCGGGGCGGCGTGGAGCGGAGGGGCGCGGAGCGGCTGGCTCCCCGCCCGCCGGCACTGCCGCCCCTCCGCGCTCTCCGGCGGCNGGGCGGGGCGCCTCCCCCCCCCCCCGCCGGCACTGCCGCCCCTCCGCGCTCTCCGGCGGCAGGTCCCTTCCTGAGCGCTCCCTTCCCCTCCTCTGTCCCCCACCCCGGGCTGGCGGAGCGGTGTCGCAGCCCCTCTGCTGAGGGCGGGATTCCCCAGAATGCCGGCGGGAAGGGCCTGTGCTTGCTGAGGGGATGGGACCTGCCGCCATCGGGAGTTCTCCCGCGAAGGTCGGCATCGCCGTCTCCGGCCACGCGATCCCTCTGCCAGGGATGCAGCGGGCCAGGGCACAGTTGGAAAGCTCAGATCTGTGCGCGCATGTTCCCGAGCTAATCTCTTTTCTTGCCTATCTTCCTTCTGCGATGTTAGCAGCGCCATGGGAAACATGCAGTGATGGAGGTGATGAAGGCCCAGCTGTCAAGGAGAAACCCTGGGCCATGTCCCTAATGGCCTTTCCATGCCCAGGGTAGCTCCCGAGGGTCTGCCATGCTGTGTTTTGCTTCCTTTTTCAAATTTCAAAAGAGACCGAGAATTTACAAAAAAATGCCGATATCATCCGTATCGCTGGAGCCAGCCTCATACCCTGTGAGTTCCCACAGTCTGCTGCTCCTGAACCTGCTCCTGTGACCAGGAGCGGGCTTGTCTCCGTTTGGTCTGTCAGCATTTTGCAGGCAGCTGTATTGACTGATAGATGGGTCTCATCTTTTATGTGTACATACATGTGAATGTTTGTGGCAGATGAGGTAGAGCCAGAGCAGGGGGAACCGAGTAAAAAACCTGAAAAAAAAAAAAAAGCTATTCATATATAGCTCAAGTTGGACTAAAAGTTTGGGACTACATACAAAATTGCTAGTTAGTTGTATTGTCAGCTGCTAGAAGCCTTGGATTTGAACAGGGTAGTGTTTTTGTAGGTGGTGTACAAACTCATAACAGAAAGGTTTGCAGCTCTATAGAGTGTTCAAGCTGCAGATCTGGGTAGAAGAGTTGAGGTGATCATGGTGCTGGAGCTTTATGGGTGAGCTACCTCATAGGTAAGTGGTGTGGTTTTGTCACTTGCGTGTGGTCATTTGCAAATGTTACCTTTGTGCTTGAACAACAACTTCATGGTGATGTCCAGCGTGACTGGAACCAGTGGACACCCTNCAAAGTTAATAAGAGGACTGGAGCAGCTCCCCTATGAAAGGTTGAGAAAGTTGCGGCTGTTCAGCCTGGAGAAGGTTGTGTGGAGACGTCAAAGCAACCTTTCACTATTTGAAGGGGGCCTACAGGGAAGCTGGAAAGGGACTCTGTCAGGAACTGTAGTGACAGGACAAGGAGTAATGGGTACAAATTGAAAAAGGAGAAATTTAGGTTGGAAAATAGGAAGAAATTATTTACTGTGCATGGTGCACCGTACAGCTGAACAGATGATTCACTCCAGCCCAGCACCTCAATTCTTATTCCCTGGGAACCTGAGGAACAAAACCACTCCAATCAGGTAGGTTTTCAGTCCATACCGAACTAAGGCATGAGCTGCTCGCTTGTGAACAAGGCCCTTGCCCCGGGGAGGTGACCTCCTCCCTGACCCTTGGCCACGCGTGGCCACGGCCAACCGCGCGGTTCTCCAGTCATGTGCTCCCAGCTCTCCTGTGGGCGATGCGCTGATCCCGGGGGCTGCCGCTCCTCCCGGGACCAGCCTCCCCCTCCCTCCCCGTCCCCCTCACACCCCATGCTGCCCCGGCTCAGCCCGGCCCAGCCCAGCGCCGGAAGAGCTGTGGCGTGACGGTCGCATCCATTGGTGCGGGAAGCGGGGCGGGCCCTCTCTGAAGATCTAAAGCGGTGGCGGGGAGCCACTGTTCAGTCGCCTCGCCTGCCGCCCGAGCCCGCCGGCGCCGGGCTGCCCCTCGCTCGGCACGGGTGAGTGCGGGGCCGGGCCGGAGCCGGGGCCGGTGGCGGCTGCGGCCCCACGCGGTGCGTCCATTTTGCATGATGCAACCGGGGCGGCGTGGAGCAG
>VYXB01003699.1:21018-177487 GCA_013397135.1 Pachyramphus minor
ACCAGCCTCCCCCTCCCTCCCCGTCCCCCTCACACCCCATGCTGCCCCGGCTCAGCCCGGCCCAGCCCAGCGCCGGAAGAGCTGTGGCGTGACGGTCGCATCCATTGGTGCGGGAAGCGGGGCGGGCCCTCTCTGAAGATCTAAAGCGGTGGCGGGGAGCCACTGTTCAGTCGCCTCGCCTGCCGCCCGAGCCCGCCGGCGCCGGGCTGCCCCTCGCTCGGCACGGGGGAGTGCGGGGCCGGGCCGGAGCCGGGGCCGGGGGCNCCGCCCGCCGGCACTGCCGCCCCTCCGCGCTCTCCGGCGGCAGGTCCCTTCCTGAGCGCTCCCCTCCCCTCCTCTGTCCCCCACCCCGGGCTGGCGGAGCGGTGTCGCAGCCCCTCTGCTGAGGGCGGGATTCCCCAGAATGCCGGCGGGAAGGGCCTGTGCTTGCTGAGGGGATGGGACCTGCCGCCATCGGGAGTTCTCCCGCGAAGGTCGGCATCGCCGTCTCCGGCCACGCGATCCCTCTGCCAGGGATGCAGCGGGCCAGGNTCCGCGCTCTCCGGCGGCAGGTCCCTTCCTGAGCGCTCCCCTCCCCTCCTCTGTCCCCCACCCCGGGCTGGCGGAGCGGTGTCGCAGCCCCTCTGCTGAGGGCGGGATTCCCCAGAATGCCGGCGGGAAGGGCCTGTGCTTGCTGAGGGGATGGGACCTGCCGCCATCGGGAGTTCTCCCGCGAAGGTCGGCATCGCCGTCTCCGGCCACGCGATCCCTCTGCCAGGGATGCAGCGGGCCAGGGCACAGTTGGAAAGCTCAGATCTGTGCGCGCATGTTCCCGAGCTAATCTCTTTTCTTGCCTATCTTCCTTCTGCGATGTTAGCAGCGCCATGGGAAACATGCAGTGATGGAGGTGATGAAGGCCCAGCTGTCAAGGAGAAACCCTGGGCCATGTCCCTAATGGCCTTTCCATGCCCAGGGTAGCTCCCGAGGGTCTGCCATGCTGTGTTTTGCTTCCTTTTTCAAATTTCAAAAGAGACCGAGAATTTACAAAAAAATGCCGATATCATCCGTATCGCTGGAGCCAGCCTCATACCCTGTGAGTTCCCACAGTCTGCTGCTCCTGAACCTGCTCCTGTGACCAGGAGCGGGCTTGTCTCCGTTTGGTCTGTCAGCATTTTGCAGGCAGCTGTATTGACTGATAGATGGGTCTCATCTTTTATGTGTACATACATGTGAATGTTTGTGGCAGATGAGGTAGAGCCAGAGCAGGGGGAACTGAGTAAAAAACCTGAAAAAAAAAAAAAAGCTATTCATATATAGCTCAAGTTGGACTAAAAGTTTGGGACTACATACAAAATTGCTAGTTAGTTGTATTGTCAGCTGCTAGAAGCCTTGGATTTGAACAGGGTAGTGTTTTTGTAGGTGGTGTACAAACTCATAACAGAAAGGTTTGCAGCTCTATAGAGTGTTCAAGCTGCAGATCTGGGTGGAAGAGTTGAGGTGATCATGGTGCTGGAGCTTTATGGGTGAGCTACCTCATAGGTAAGTGGTGTGGTTTTGTCACTTGCGTGTGGTCATTTGCAAATGTTACCTTTGTGCTTGAACAACAACTTCATGGTGATGTCCAGCGTGACTGGAACCAGTGGACACCCTACCTTGCCTCCCTCTGCCCACCTCTGTGGACTCTGCAAAGCCAGCGGGGCAAGTGGTGCAGATGTGGTCACATCTGTAGTGGTCTTGTGGGACCCTCTGCAGTGGGACAGCTCTTAAGTCTTGAAGCTGTTCACTCACTGATGCTTGACTGTCTCTGCCGTCTCCAAGTTAGAAACAAATACCATGAAGACATGGAAAAAAAATAGGCAGAAATTTACCTTTCTGGTCAGGTATTCTGTGGACTTCTGTTGCCTTCAGCAGCCAACTGACTTGTCTTTTAGACAAGTTTTCCATATAGTATAGAAGAGGAGGGGGCTGTGTAGTTACACAGGCTCCGCAGCTGCAAGTGCTGACCCTGGCACAAAGAAAGAGCAAACTCATTGCTTGAAAGTTATTTTGCATTTCAAGTATTTTTAGTATTTTGCATTTTAGAGTGATCTGACGGGGACAGGCCACATGCATACTTTAGGTGGTCTCATTGGTTTTGAAATAAAGCCTTTTCCTGAGCAGAGGAACTATTGGTGTTTAGTCCCTGATTTATGCCACTTTGCTGGTATTTGTAAAGTCTTGAGCCTTGCTGCTTGTAGGGTTGTACTTATCAGTGGCACTCCTTGTTTTGCGGCGGCCGTGGCAGAAACCTGAGGCTACTAGGCTTCTAATTCAAACAGTTCGTTGTGAGAGTGGGTGAGACATGTGATTGCACAAATATAATATGCTTTTGACTCCACGTGGAGAGAGCAGGATTTACTCTACGGAAGCAATTAGCTTAGACAAGAGGAAACTCGTAACTTAAACCGGTTACCGGAGTAACCAGTTCCGAGTAGTATTTTTATTGAAACATGGATCACTCCCTTTTTTTTTTCCTTCCTCCTTTTTTCTGTGTAGTCTACTGCCAAATTGCAGGCAGGGTTCATTCTCGTATGGAGGTGTGCCTGAACCCTGTGTCTCTGCTTTAGTTTCTGTGACATGTCTAAAGGTTGAATTCAGTGATCTTGCAGTTCTTTTCTGGCTTTAACAATTGTATGATTCCGAGACAACATGAGTGAGTGCCAATGTAGCTAGCATTGAGCACGGCTTATGGCCTGGTGTGTGCAGGAGGGATGGAGTAAAGGAATGGTGATGGTTATTTAGTCTCCGATGGGAAAGAAGAGAGAAAAATATGGTTTGGTGAAGGAGGGCAGAGATCTTGTTGCAATTACTGCTGCTGCTGCTGCCTTTTGTTTACTCTTGATCTGCTGAGCTCCTCAACCTTGATCCGCCATGATAGGTTAATGACACTTTAGTGGTGTTTCGGAAACGTCACTTCAAATTGTATCTCAGCTTTCAGAGAGCAACACAGTGGTAGCTTTAATTCTCTTTTCTTGACCCATATCTGTGATGCGAAAAGCATCAGTGTGGAGTGGTGCAGGAGGAAAAGAGGGTGAATTACTTTGTTTGCAGATGTGCCAGGTGGATGCTGGCTTGTTCCAGGTGTCTTGCGGGCTGTGCCATCGTGGTGCTGAATGGTAGCTAGGGGTGTGACAGGGCCCCTTTGCCTATCCTGAAGGATGAGCTAAGAAGTCCTGCTGCCTTAACCATATATGTGAAGAAATAAGTGGCAGTGACCAGCAGAATGGTGATGCTGTGTGCTGTGGACAGCTAATTGAATGCTTCTGGGTAGAGTTGGTTGGGGTCAGCTGCAGTCAGTGCTGACCCACAGTTTGTAACACAGAGGAGTCTTCTCTTCTATGTGCATCAGTGGGTTCGGCAGTAACCTAGATTTTTTTTCGTTATCCCTTCATTATCCTTGCAAATCTCTCATATGCTGAGTGGTGTCAAAGGTAGCATTTGTTAGCCAGGATGTTCCTGCCATGATTCATCTCAGCCCAGTACACTAAAGCAAATGAGTTGAGACCTGCCGTGTGCTTTCCAGTGACTGTAAAAGGAAGCATAAATGTGTAAGTGTTTATCTCAAACTCGTGAGGTTTTAGGAAGCTTCAGCGACTTCGGGAAGAGTTATGGCAGTTTGCAGTAAGAGTGGGTTTGTTTTGGTATTTGAGCACTCCCTCCTTAGTGCAATTGTGGCAATATCACTGGCTATTAAAATCTACCAGGGGAAAAAAAGAGGGAAAGAAAAAGGCATGGCTGAATCTGATGCTCAAACAAAACATGGGGGCTATCACTTGCCAGTCACTTGCCATATGGTGTGCCCACTGGTTGCGGGATCCTTGACAACTGCTTGTGGTTCCTGGGCAGTTTGGGGGTGTCATGGATCAGGAACTGGGGCTTCCATCTTTTGTTGTGTTTTGTAGAAATCTAGGGATGCTGCTTGCCCCTTCCCTTGATGCTTGGTCAGCACCTGCTGCCCTTGCCACGGTCCCTGACTCTGCTGGTGATCACGAAAATGGTGGAGTCATAAATCCTGTGAATGGTATCTGGTACAGAAGTGCCTTATTTCAGAGTTTCCAGAATGGAATACTGTGAAGTGCTTGGTTCCAGGTATATTTTTTCATTTCTGTTTGTTTGTTTGTTCTTTCTCAAGTAAAAAACTGTTCAGAAAATTTTATTTCACAGAGGCGTGGTTTTGGTGTGTTCACGAGCTGCAGTAACTACTGTAGAAAAAAAAATGTATGTGCTGCTAGCTTCTTTGCTGAGCAGGATCCTTTGTTAAATTTTCCTCTTAATCTTATCTGTTCCTCAGTCCTTCCATCATGTCTTGACCCCTTTTCTGGGAATCCATGTGATTGTTGTATTTACTGAAACACTAAATTTGTTAGTTTACTTAATTTTAGTGTTTATTAGTCTACTTAATGATAGTATTCAGCTTTGTATTTTCTTATTCCTCTTTCTCCTGCCTCTTTCTGAAATGAGGAATAACTCTCGGGTTCTCTTTAGCAGGATTACAAGACAAATATTCCAGCAGGCTTTTCTGAACTGTAGAGATTTCACAATTCACTTTTGCCTCATTATTTTCTGCATCCTTGTAATTTGTTTGTATCTTTCCTTGTAGGTCTTACTGGCCTATTTAACTTTAAAATTACAAGGATAAAGATTTCAGTTTTTATCTTGGATTTGAGGACTAGCAATTAATTACTGTCCTTAGTTACTGAGCAAGCTATGATTTTATTGAAATTTAGTGCCTATTTCAGTCATCCACTTCTCAAAGCTTATTATAAGCCACTCTAGAGTTAAAATAAAAATTAACAATGAGCTTTTTGTTTAACTGAGTTTGTCCTTGGTTCTGATTCAGGTAATTTATGTATTCCTGGAACTCATTCTGTTATAAGCGAAGTGTATGCTGTGATTAAGACGGATGGATGTGGGCCTGACTATAAGTCATTACCAGATATTTTAGTATAAAGGAGAAGTTATAGCTTTGTAGTTTCAGCTGGCAAAGTAAATAGTATGATGTTTCTCTAGAAAATATTTTTAACTCGGGTTAGCAGTGTTTGAGTGAACTAATTCAGGGTGCTGTACAGATAGGTCAGTGCACAGAGCAGTGAGGATGATGATATTTGGGAGGTAAAAGCATTTGGGGACATTTACCTCTGCAGCTGGTGCACTTGGAAGTGTAAGAAAACCAGTCTGCACTGGTAAAGGTACTGCTGTAAGTGTTGGCAGAGGACCACATCAGTTCAGTGATTTGATTAAACCAAAGGTGAGTTTGTGGGGTGTTTATGGGATGTTTGCGGGGTGTGGTTTAGTACTGCTTTCCCTTGCTGTAAAATATCGTGCAAAATCACCTTTTAATTTTATGGGTAAGGCATGCTGAGATCAGGGCCTGGGAGAACTTGCTTCCAAAGGATCTGCTTCCCCAAATTGCTCACTGTGAAATCTGGAGTCAGTAAGCAAAACGGATTCTGACAGATAAAGGAAGGGATAAAGTACAGGCTTTAAACAATAACAAAATCAGTCCACTGTTAATACTTGTCACAGTTTCATTTAGGAATGCTGACGTGGGAGGTTTATTTGTATGCAGAAGGAGTAAGCGTACTGTACAAGAAGTTACTGTGATTTGATAAATGAACTGTTTTGTTAAGCTAAAGAAGAGCTTGCTTTTGTCAGGTGAAAAATTCTTGAACTAAACTAGTTGGAAAAATACATTGAGTTTGTAGAATTTTGTTGCTCTTTGAAGTGACTTTTATAATGCACTTTCAGATAGCAAAGTAAATAAGGTGTTGTATCTTTAGAAAATATTCCAGAGGGGATTAGTTGGCTCAGGTAGCTAGAATATAGTCTTTCATCCTTAGGTTGCTGATTAAACTCTCCTTGGGGTTGCACACTGCCTGACAGCTGTTTGATGACCAGTGTGAGATAATTCCTGAGCAAAGGATGCTGCTGCATGCTGCTTTATTTTTTCCCCTCCAAAAAGTTCAGAAAACAGGGTGACCTGTAATACATGTGAAGACTTTTATTCTTTGTCTCACATTGCACGTACAGCCTGTGCATCAGGCTGGTATGTGTGCTTGTAGCTTCCAAAAGCTGGGAGCAGTCCACTGAGAAAAATACAGCACTTGGCTGACCACAGGTTTGAAGTGCAAAAGTGCTGTACTGTAGTATATCTGTTCATGCTGACTTCAGGTGCATTAGGCTATTCAATCAGCTGGAAGAAAGGAGCAAAATGTTCTGGCACTATCAGTAAGAAGGCGGCACAACACCCAGAAGTCATCAGCTGGATGATAGATTAGGGTGGAGGTGCTACATCTTGGAGGAGAAATACAATAGGTGTTTGTTGGGATTTTGGAAGTGAGAACTTCTTTGAGACTGGAGCGGAAATTTGGCCTCTAGCAGCTTTTCAGTTCAGGAAAGGTACCAACACAAGCATCAGAGTGAAAAATGTAACAGCTAAGTAACTGGAGAAGAAGAGAAGCAAAATATTTATCCTTTGCTCTGGAGGTTCTAGGATCAGTGCTTGGACAGTCCTGAAACCCAAAGCTTTGTCCAGAAAGCACTCTTATTTTTGAGTAACACAAGTGTAAGGAAGAGTTGTTGCTCTTGTGAAAGAAGCTCACACCTGAATTGGTAAAGCTCCAAAGACAATTCAGAGACTTCACGTCTTATTAACTGTCCACAGAAAGACTGGTTGAAATTCATTGAGGTGTTTTTGTTTCAGCTGGCCTTAGGTATGATCCTGCTGTCTCTCTTGAGCATCGGTCTGGTGGAGTTTTTGTAGGTATCTGCTAGAGCCCTGCAGTAGCTAGGGAAAGCAGGTGACTCTGGAGTGCCATAGCTCCCATCTCTCCTCCAAAGGGATAAGTTTATACGTGGAGGTGCCTGTCTTTGCCAGCTGGTTACAGAGGGAGGTGAGGTGATACCCTAAGTCCAAATGTCTGCTTTGGAGTGGGCTGAAGATAGTCAGGAGGAATCCTGCTTCTCATAACCTGGTTGGCATGTGAAGAAATACAAGGATGTCCCCCAAAGAAACTTGTGTAAGTAGTGAAGCCACTCTGATGTGCTTTGGCTGTTCCAGATAAACCATCACAGATGGTAGAGTACTTTTGAACCTGTTTTTTCCTTTGAAGGAAATACCTAGAGAGCAGAACAGCACGGGGCAGGGCACCATCAAAAGCACAACAGCAGCTCTTTGGTTTTCATGCTCCTATTCAGACTCTTGGGGGGAAAATGCTATTTATCATTTGTTTCACTTGTTTTGTTTTAAAACCACCTATTTTCCTTTTCAAGTCCCAGCACAGTGGAGCTAATCAGAATATTTACAGCCAGTAGTTTCCTTCTTGCTGTCAGTTAAGGTGCCTGGCAGCAGCAGGACGTATTATACTTCAAAGTTTCTTGTTTGTAGGTAAGTGACATGGGGAGAGATGCACTGTGTACGTGTTCTGAGAGGTGTTGCATTATACATTTCGACATACTTCTCTGAGACTGTCATATTTAGGTCTCTCTGTTTACTCCCATAAATGTAATTAGGAGTGATTTCTTTTGATGCCAGAATGATGGTGTGGAAAAATATAATAATGTTCTTAAAAAGTTTAGCAAACTGCATAATTTTTCTCCCAATAAAAAGTGCGTACTTACTCCAAATACTGTAATTTGCTGATAGGGACAGGACTATGTGCTGGGTGGCTTCTCATATCTCTGTCACTGGGCTCTGGGTGCAGGTTTTGGGGCAGACCAGGCTTCTGCATGAAAGGCAGCGAGGTGCAAGTGGCAATTCCAGTAAATTCAGAAACCTGAGTAAGATTTTAGCCTACAAATTGGACAACTACTAGGCTGGTGGGGTTAAAAAAAAAGTAGATGGCAAATCTGGGTTGTTTTGCTCACAGGAGTAATCTCTTCTGTAAATTGACTTGTGCTTCCCAGGGAACCAGAACAAGCCCTCTTCATGGAGAGATGTGGGTTGCGAGAGCTGGCTTTCTGCCACAGAGGCGACACAATAAAGTGTAAGGCTGACTACAAGGTAATGCCTCTCCTTGTGCAGAACGGGGCTGAGTCTGCACTGTATTTGCAGCAGCCTCATGGCTAGGCTTAGGCCAAACCTGCCAACTGTTTGCATTTCTTACGTCCTGGTATCTTTGCATCATGCCTGCTCTCACTGCTCGTTCAGCTCTCGCATCCATGAGCTTTCTGCCCAAGTGCCTCTTTGGGCTGGCCAGTGTGGAGCCTGTGTTGAGGGGGTACAGGATCCCTCTGCATGGCATTGCAGCAGTGAGACCTGAAACATGTGGCTTGTGGTCTGACTCAGTTTGGCTGGTCAATGTCATCTTTGCTTTTTTGGGTGGGGGAACCCCAAACCCTTACAAACTTCAACAAGTCTTGATTTGATCCCAGACAGGAGTGGGAAGCCTTTTATCATGCTTTTGATAAAATGTCTGAGAGAAATATGAAAAGCACTGTGCCTTTTCTCCAGCCCTTCCCTGTCAGCAGCCTTGCAGCCTTGAGGATTTGGGTTAGTTGGAGGCAGAACTCTCCTTAGACAATAGCTCTCCTGTCAGGGAGCAGGAAGGAGCTGAATGGTGAACTCATGGCTAAGAAAAGAGTATTTACCCAAAGCAAAATAACCTCCATGCCTACCTCACTGTAAAATCTAATTCGCACGTCAGTGTTCTACCTCTTTTCTGGTAAGATTTGTTTAGGTAGAATATATCGAAACTGATCTCTGTGTGTGAAAACAGGAGTGGTTGGTTACCCCATTGACATACTGATCAAACATGCTTGTATCATTTGCCATGCTCTGTACTTTATTTTAGACTCAAATGCCTAAAATGGATGCAGTTTTCTAAGGCATTTTTTTGTAAATCCATCAGTTTAGGAGCTGTGAAGTCTTTACTGTGATGGCTTGTGGGATTATTTGTAAAGCACTTCTGAGTTTTTTTCCTCACAGTCAAACTAGTAATCCCATTTTATATGCCTTCCTTTTTTTTTTTTCTTTTACTAGTTAGACGCTCCTGTCCTTCTGAATAAGGAATTTTACTAGTGGTCAGGTGTGGCCCTGGGCAGCTGTAGAAGACAGGCAGGATTGGGTCAAACACTGAAATGAAAGTGGGAGACTTATGGAGTGTGAAGTTCTAACAGCAGGAAAGAGCGTGGGCGAAGCTGCCATGGAAACTGAGTGTAGTGCTTGCAAAAACCCCACAAACTCTGAATCACTGCTACTCCTATACACTACTTCATTTTTAGCCACTCTCTTCGCTCTTGATGGTGAGAGGGGTAGCTACCAGGAGAGGGGAGGAAGGTGGGAAGACGATGCAATGTGAGCACCTTGTTGTAAGCGTGAAGGCAGGTAACAGCACTGGCTGGGCTGGGAGAGCCAGGGTGGGCAGTCATGGCCGGGATGGTTTGGTCTCAGGCCAGGAGTGTCTGCCCTCCAACCTTGCCATGGTGAGGGACGATCTAACAAGCAGTGCTTTGTTGCAGGATGGGAGGTGAGCGTGGTGTCCATCATCCCTGCACGTGCTGGCTGCGTTCCCAGAGAGAACCTGGAGGGGTGCCAGGTGGCTTTTGTCACCTACCCTCTCTTTGTCTCTCGCACAGACCCATCCTTTATCTCCTCTACTGCCTTACGCCATCCTCAGCTCCCATCTTTCTGTCTGTGTATGTCCAGACTACGTTGATGTGGACGCATTTGTAGTCCTGGCAGCCAAGCTCCGTGACTGCCCTGCCCAACCCAATTCCCGTCCCAAAACAACAGTCACCAGTGAGGCATGTGTCATGGACTGGCAGGGAAAGGGGGTCATTAACCGTCAGCAAGTTGCCATATCCCAGCTACACTGGGAGTGTGGCCACACCATTGGTCCTCAGCATGCCCCTCTGTCTTGTATTGGACTGCCCAAACCACCTCAGTTAGGGCTTCCTCCTGCGGCAGCTCCTTGTGCTGTTCTCAGACTGCTGGGGCGTCAGTGGCACATCCAAGTCATGCACTGTTTTCTCCTTCAGCAGTGAGTGACCCTGGTTAGTGGGGTATGTCTGGTCAAAGGGCAGTACTAGTTTGATCAGCATTCAGTCATTGCTTTTATTACAGTGTGCTCAGGACACTGTCTCTCAGGGAAAGGCCCTTTTGAGGAACTCTAGTGGGAATTACTTGGAAGAACTACCCCTGAAACTGCAGACATGCAGCACCCTTTCTGCTGCAGGAGAGTGCATGGCTGTACATACCAGCTAAGGAGGGTGTGAAGTGCTTGTCTGTGCCTGCAATGATGAATGTGTAAGGCTTGGAAGGAGCTAATCCTTCGCCAGCCCTTGAGTTATGGCCGGAATGTGGGAAAACTGAGACTAAAGGCAAACATTTTAGCTCCTTTCATACTAGGCTTCTCTTTCATATGGTGTAAATCATGTTCACAGAAAGCTTTAGTATTTGATCTGTAGTCATGCAAGTGCCCTCAGAAGGATATAATACTTTGAATTCATCTGGCATGTTCAATGAGAAATTAATTTTGTCTTCTTCAGAAAAGGGAAGTTTTTCTTAAATCTTCCACTGAGTCACTATCCAACAGCCACATGAGAGTGCAGGGCTGACAGTTCTGCCTGGGGCAAGCCCTTGAATGGCCTGCAAATCATTGGAAAAACTCTTGAATTAGTAAATAAATGTATTCCAATTACTTTCTAACGACTTCGTTTTGATTGCATAAGCCTAAAGAAGTGGTGTAGCATACTTTGATGTTTCATAGAATCTTAGAATGGTTTGGATTGGAAGGGACCTTTGAAGATCTATATAGCACAGTCCACCTGCCATGGGGTTGCTCAAAGCCCCACCCATCCTGACTCTGAATACTTAGATTGCAAAACCTTTCTCAGAAGCCTGGAATCATCTTGTCATAAGGCAAGGAAGCCCTGTGACTTGACCATGTAGGATTTCTGGTCTCCTTCCTCCTCAGACAAGTGTGTGTCCAGCACAGGCTGAGCTCTCCCTTATGTGAGCAGTTCCTCTGAGGTCTGTTACAGAGCATTTCCTCTGAAAAAGCTCTTCAAACACTTCCACCTTGTGCACAGAAACAACGTTCCTGCTTTCCCAATAAAGGGATCCTTTATTTCAGGTCAGTATACGTTATGGGAACGGACGAAGCTTTTAACTGGGGCAGCAGCACTGGTGCAACAGTGCTGGAGTGAGGATGTTAGAGAGACATCTGACCTACAGACATGCTGGTCCATGGGGGTGGCCAAACCCAGGTCCATGGTCCAGCCTGTCACTTGGCAGAATGCTCATGGGTTGCTTGGCAGGGGTGACCAGGGTCTGTTGCTGCCGTGTGGCCCTGCCTCCAGCTGAAGCTGCCACTGCTCACCGTGACCTACCTGATGGCCTCCACCTGCTCCCCACTGCTCAGGGACATAGCAAAATATTTATACCCATTTTGATTTGCCCCTTGTCTGCACCTGAAAATCCCTACACAGCTCTGCCCTTTGTCCTGGTGAAATGGCGATGTACAGAGAAGTCTTTTCCTTCCATCTGTCAATGCCATTGGATGTGTCCCATGACTGTGCAGGATAATGTTTTTGTTCTATGTGAAGGTTAGGGGTCTTAATGTTTTGTTTGTTTCCCCACTGTTTTAATAACAACCAACTTCTGTCTCTGTCTGACTTGCTTCCTCATCCTCTAAAGGACATTTCCCACCCTCTTCCAAGGACTCTTGTATGAGGACCACGACTGGAGCATGCTGAATGACACGGCTGAATGAGTTTTGGCTAAGCAAAGATTTGTCTTCATTTTATCTGGTTTTAAGGAGAGAGAAACTCACTTATTTAATATTGTTTCCCAGAGCATAAGTTTTTTTTCTACTCGATGCCTAGGCTGAGTCCCTGGCAGACTATGGGTCACTTCAGTTGAATCCCTGGCAATCTGTCTCAGGCTCTCATTTGGGAAGTTTAATTATCAGTGGAGATCCTCTTGGGTTTTATGACAAATTGAAGGAGTTAAATCAAGCAATTTTCTTACAAAGTGTAATTTGAAGTCATGCTGAGGAACTGTTTGAGGAGACTGTTCTCGACCTGGTGGGAGACTTTTCAATTAGATGCTTTTTCATCAGGAAGTAGTGATTCATGCAATTAGAGAGGTGTGATGCCCTTTGGCGAGGTAGGAAGACATTTCTTCAACTTTCTGATCTGTGAGGAGTTGTGGATGGTAAATGCAATGCTGTCCTTCTCCAAACATCTGGGTACTGTTTTGAGTTGACAGAGGATCCTCAGTACCTGAAGTGTGGACTAAAAGGGCTAAGAGCACTTGAAGGCACCTTTTGCTGGATGGTACTTCCTGGGTGGGAATCCATCCTGCAAAGTGTTGCATCCCTCTTGTCTGCCCTGGCTGCTGTCTGCAGTGGCTTGCAACCCAGTCAGCCGTAGGCACAGGATTGAGTTCGTTCCAGGGGTGTTGCTTTCAGCACAATTCCCCAGTGGTTATTCTGGTACAGCTACGGGGTGCAGCTGTACCCAGTAGCCTGGGAAGAGGAAGATCTGCTTTCATGATTTAACCCTGCCAAACCAAACATGCTGCCTGGCTGCACCTGAGTCTCCCCTGCTTTGAGGCAGTTTGTGTCTAAAAAGTATTTCTCTAACTTGCTCTTGCAACACTTGGGTGGTATCCTGTCCTAGCCTTTCATTGTGTCCGCAGCTGGAAAGCAGCCATAACATCAAATTCCTCACTGCAATTTAAGTATGATAGGGTGTGTGTTTCTGCAGTAGGTTAGGTGGGGAATTAATGTCTACCCAACCTTTTATCTGTTAAATGGCTTGCTGTGTGCCACTTTTGATGTTAATCACAGCTGGAGCTTTGTGCAGAAGAAAGGGCATCACGACTTCCATTTTGGAGATTTTGAAGGTTGAATTCTGAGAGTTTGAAGCATTCTTCTTATGACATTCACAGCAGGAACCTCTTTCCTTTGTTTTGGTCAAAAATGACTGCTCACTTCAAAATGGGGTTTGTGTATCATCACAAATAACCCAGATGGAGTTTTTTGCAGGTATTGAGACAAAACATTGAAGTTTGCCTGCTTTGAAATTTTGAGGAAGTTGAGACTTCTTGCCTGGGCTTGGGGAAAAGGATTGTCTTTGCCATCTTGGAAGTTGTCTTGGGATGGGAGCCAATTTTCTGACCTCAGTATAGCCGGTAGCCGTAACAGTATGGAAAGCAGACAGATGAGCCACAGCAACCTGGTGTTCTCCCAAGGTGGTTCTAGAGCATCAGCACCTTCTTCATGTTCAGTGGGACTTTGGTGTTCACTTCAGTAACTGATTGCTGGTGAGTGAGTGGCATAGGGATTAGAGAGAGCACCTCACTGCTCCTTTTCCAATGAAATAAATCCTCCAGGTCTATGAGACACCTGGAGAGGAGTGGGAGATACTGCCTTGGAAATGTCCATAACACTCAGGTGCTTGGGGAACAGAAACCTGCAACATGCCCAGCCATCTATGACAGTGTGCTGGTCCTGCAGTACCACCTCTGCTGTGGTGTTAAAGGATCTGCACTCAGCAGAGTAATATGGTCCCCTTCGTATGGGCAGCGTGCCATTAGGCAGGTGAATAAGACTGTGTGTTGTATACACTTCACACCCCCACGTGTGTGTGCCCTTCTCTTTGTTCAGTGTGAGTTTATATTTAACTGGGTGGCTTCCTTCTTTTGGGTAGCAAATACCTTGCTTGTGGTTGGTCTTCGTTTTTAATGACAGAATTGGCAAAGAATATAACAATAATGTCCAAATATATAGATATACTGTGATGTAATCTAGATTAATGTATATTGACATATATGCATACATATGTACAATGTGAAAAAGAAAAAAATATAAAATTATCATAATCAAGAAGGGAACAGTTTAACAGCACATGGACAATACATTCCTTGTCTGGTTAAAATACTTGTCAAGACAGCATCTCTTTACACACAGAGAAACAAATGCGAAGAATTACAGCTACTTTGGTGGCTTTTGGCTTGGACTCCTTGCCATTGCTGCTGCTATGGTGAGATACCTTCCAGCTTTGCATAATGTGAACACTTGATCATGCATTTACTTTCGTCAGCTTCTCTGCTGGTGGCTGGCATCTGCAAATGGCTGCGGTCACAGCCTCTGAGTCAGTTCTCAGCACTTGTCCCAAGTCTGCCTTCCCTAAACTGCCTGCCTTGCTCAGCACAGCTGGTGGGGACACTTGCAACAGCTTCACTACACAGCCAGATACACCTTAGGGGCTGATGTCATGTCCTTTGCTTCTGTTTCTAAAAGTCTTGAGGTAGGTGCTCAAATGTCTGCTGGGAAAGTTCAGCACCTTTTGTAGCCATTTTGTCTCCTCTCTGTTGCTTGTTGCAGAGTAACATAGCAGAATATTGGAGATTTTCAAGGCAAGTAATTTTGGAAGGATGTATCTGACACAATTCCTGCTTTATGCTGTAAGGGATTGCACCCATGACTTCTGTGCCTTGGTGACTTTTGGCTTTCTCAATGATGCTTTCATCCCTTACAATATGATCTCTTTGCATTATAGGAGTCTGCAGTCAAATCCAACAGCCCAAAACTATCTCACAGCAGTAGTAGGAATTGAGGCTTTCTACCTCTTCTTTTTCTGCATAGGACTTCTCTGTGAATGATGCTGCCTTGGAGATGGAAGCAGCAAAATCAGCCTTTTGGAAAGGGCTCCCAAGTGGGTTTGTTACCCATGTGTTGATCAAAAAGTTGTCATCACTACATGCTTGCTCAAGGAGCTGACTGTGTTTAAACTAACAATACAGGATCAAAACCATTCCACATTGCAAATGTACCAAAGTGGTGCACGCACACGCTCTTTGTTCTGCAGACTAGTAGCAGTGATGATACAGCTATACAGGGGATATTTTTCCTCATCATCCTTTTGGCCTTCAACAAATCTGAGACTGTCCACAGGACATGACTTTGCTGTGAGAGAAGAGTACTGATGGCTGTAGACATTTTCCACGTTAACACACTTCCCATGTTTCAAAGTAAGCATATGTGGGACGATGTTGAATGGGGATTTCTGCTCACGCCTCCTCCAAGGAGGTGCCTGAGGAGTTCATTAGACATACAGCAGGGTTAGGCTTAGGTTTTCTTTTTCCTTAGTAGAAAACTCCTTTTTCTGCCTAATCAGCTTTAATTTTATGCTCTTCTGCAACGTGGAGAAGAAAATTCTCAGGAGCAGCAATGCCTTGAAATAGATAAGGAGTGGTTTCTCGGAAGCTAAAATGAATTGTAACTGTTGAGGAAGTGATAGTACTGCTTATGTAAAACGGTGCCCTGTCAGCTTATTTTTACACATGGTGTTTTATGTTTAAGTGGACAGATGTTTGTTATGGTTTACCTTCTGCTGTTAACCACATGCAAGATTGCTTATTTTATTATGGGTTTGTTTTGAAGAATGTTGTTTTTAAAAATGTTGTTAATGGGGAAGGAAATCTATCGACCTGATATAATAGATATGTTAACCATTAGATAAGAAGAGGAAGAATATCTTATTTTATTTAAAAATACAATACAGTCAAGGCACAAGAATTTGGACAGGGAACAAAAGTAACAAACATAAAATACTTTGTAAATAAAAGACAAGGACCAGTAGCACTGGGTGGAATTTGGCTGCTATTGAAGTTGGTGGAAGCTTTGCCATTGACTTTGGTGGGACAGGATTTCACCTGAGGATGTGGCCCCTGCCCCAGGACCCGCCTTGCTAAGTTATCCAAGTGTGTCATTGCTTCCCACTGCTCTCAAAGACCTTGGCTCCTGCTGAAACATGGAGGTGCCAGAGCCTTGAGGTGAAGGCATTTCCTACCCAGGATCTGAGTGGTTGGGGCTTGCAGCTTGGTGTTTCTCTTTGGAGAAACCAAAACTAAAGCAGGGGTGAGAGCTTTGTGCGCAGAACAAAGCTAATCAACGTTCATTCAGAGTGTCTTCACTTGGAAGGTGGTTATGTACCATCAGGTCACATTTCAGGATAATTTATGTTGTTTTATGTTGCTAGGACTGCATTATACCACGGGAATACTGACTGTACATTCAAAAAATGGCTCATCATATCAAGTGGGGTTGGGAGTGGAACTGAGAGGAACCAGCCCAGAACACGTTTCCTCACTTCAAAGGCAAGAATTGCTGTCTGAAACAGTCAGATCACAGCTGGATCCAACTTCTAAGAAGGGAAAAATAATAATCTCTGCCAAAATCACCCTTTGATACAATTGCAAAGATAACAAATGATACAGAGGAAGGATTTTGGGCAAAGGTGTAATGACCCCTCTACTGCATCCTGCTAAAGCAAAAGATTGTTCTAAAAAAAATCCTACTTGTCTTTATTGAAGGTCTCTTTGTCAAGCTACAGTGAATATAATTGAAAGTAAAAGGTTGATTTGGTATGTGCTGTTTCAAAAGCAGTGAAAACATATATGAGGTGCCTAGGATGGTGATCAGTTGTCTGTGAGATGAACGACAGTGCTATATGCAAGGGCCGCAGAATATGGCTGCAGTGTGAGTACCATGCCCTGCACGCAGCTCCCTGGCTGTTACCTACAGCTGTAGGAACCATTTTATTCCCAACAGAGATGCTCAGACTTTGAGAGGCTTTTGGGGTGGGAGGAAGTTGATATCTTGCTCTGGAGATGAGCTAGAAGAATACTGTCCGCTGGCATTAAGCCAATTACAGGATGCTGGTCTTAATTTCCAGGTCTGTCATAATTAAATAGCTCCTCTTCTAAACCAATTATCCATAAGAGGTGGTTCTGCTTTATTCTTGATAGCAGTAGCACAGCTGTGAATACTTGTACATATGCCAGAGGGAGCTTCAAACTGAAATAATTTTGAAATATATTTCTTGTGGGATACTCTTGAGTGATACATAAACTTGAAGTAAATCACTAGATTTTTTTTTTCTTTTCGAGAATAAATTGTAGATCCCTCTGCCCCCAAAAACCCTGCCAAGTTCATGCCCTGATTCTCCATCCCTGCACTAAGAGGCTGTTTCTCTCCTGGGGCCATTGCCCCACCCCAGCCCTGTTGCTGCCAAAGAAGTGATTTCTTATGATGTGTGTGACAGGGGAGGGCATTGGGTACCACATACACCTCCATTTTCAATGCAGAGCTAAAACTCCCATTGGTTTGGGACCACTGAGTTATGTTTATTTTGCAAGACAGCAGATTTAGTTAAGGTAAATGGCTATGTAAGAAGTCAAAGGTCTATCATTATTATTAGGTAGCATGTTTTTGAAGCCAAAAAGTCCTTTAGCCAAATCCTGAAAGAGGCTTAGCATCCACAGCTCCTCGGCTGTCAGTGGTGGTGGAAGGAGGAGGAAGAGTGGCTCTCTCCTGCAGGGAACTTCGGTCCACCTCCACCTAGAGGCACTTGCCTAGACAAAGATAATGTCAGACTGCACAGCCTGACCTCTACCTTTTTCTCTTGTTCACCACAGAGCATGTCTTCCTGGGGGCTTTGTGCAGTGCTCCTGGAGTGTAGGGCACTTACACTCTGCAAGCAAGCATATCATTAGTGCCATTCAGCAATTAGAGTCAGCCCTGTTCCCATTGTGTGGGGATCATAGAAACTCATGTGTTGATGAATGAGTGCACATCACAAACATTTTCCTTCTGCACGTTACATGGTCCAACCCTCCTCCCTCATCTTGCTTTGCCGCATAAGAAGTGTTCAGCATCTTGTAGAACGAAACCCAGTGTGCTCAGCAAGGATGATGTAAACTTGGAGGTACAAATCCTAAGGAGCATGAAACATTGCATAAATTACTGAGATCTGGGGAGGCCTGGACTTGTAGCTTCACCAAGGATTAAAGTCTCAGGAAAATCTCTGAGTTTTCTCCCTATTGTTTGTACAGTTCAGCCACAGGGGTCCATCCAGGCCTGACCAGGGCTCTGTGCAAAGGGTATGTGAGCCCTGCCTACCTGCATTGCATCTCTGTAGACCTTTCTGGCTCATTGCTCAGCTTCTCCCTGAGCTGGACCATATTTCTACCTTCTTTTTCTGTCTTTATTAATAGCCTCAGCTGGGCCTTCCCTGTAGTCTTCTATGCTGCTTCTCACTCTTCTGTTCAGGCCATTGAACGTCTAAACCTTGTCATAAATACTGACTTAGCAAGAAGTAAATTGTTTTTCAGCAGTCCTTTGACATGTCTCGATGTTTCTGTACCTCAGAATAAACCCGTGTTTGTCCTGAAATCCAGAGTTTGGTTCTGAGTCAAACTGGTCTTGTCTTTCACACTGACTTTGGAAAATAAATTCATTAGCACATCATCTGTGTGTATCTTGCTCATAGTTGGCTGCAGTTTATGACAGGGATTTATTTGTTTTGATTTGGAGGGCTTGTCTGTGTATCTTCTGCAGCATTTTCTTCTTGGTGCATGGCACTGGGATTCTTCCCATTTCTTGGAGCTCCAGGCTGAATATAAACCAGAACCACTGCTGAGCAGAGGGGATGAGTTAGCTCCATCGTGGTAATCTTCATAGGATGGAGGCATCAGTGGGATCTTTGCATCACTCTGGTGAGAGTTAGGCAAAACCTAGGACTTTTGTTGTCAAGCAACAAAATTCATAGGGAATGCTGCCTACGCTCTTCTTGTCTGTTTAACCCAGTTCAGAGTTCGGGACTGTCTTTTTCCAGACTTGTGGGGGTGGGCAGGTATCCAGCCAAAAGCAATCTTGGCTGATATGGATTTGTGTAAGGTTCAAGGGGGAAGGAGGCTGCGTGAACAATCTGACATATGAATGCACTTGCGTAAAAACTTAGGTCTGTCTTCCTACTGAAGGGAGAAGATAGTTTTCCCTCTCTGTATGCGCTGGGACCTCCCATGGTTAGTTAAATGAGATTTTTCTAAGACTCGCCTCAAACCTACCTTTCTCCATTTGTCTAAATTCATGTCTGTTGGGCGAATGTTTGGAAGCTGTTGGTGGGAGACAATTCCTGACACAGTGGGACTTGTAAATCCTCAGCCCTGTTCCTGCAGTTGTAATTGCTTTCTTGTAGTTGGGGAGTTAGTGTAAAGCCAAGAGAAAGGGATTTAAGCCAGGACTTAGGACTGGTGTCTTGGAAAAGTGAAGAGGATTTTTGGTTTTGTAGTTGATGTTATGGTGACAAAACAGACACATGGGTTTAACAGTTAATTAAGTTTCTTAGCATGTATTTTCCCACGTTTCCCTGGGTTTTTGTGGAGCTGGTGAAATACCAACCTCACTGAACCATACTGTAAATTGCATTTAGTAATATTTTTGCCTACATGTTATTCTCATCATAGTATTGATGTTAATGTGCAATGTGTAGTGCTGGAAAGTGTACACCTCAGTCCAGCATTGCATCTAAATAAAAGAACCTTTTCCTTTTACGTAATAAATGAAGAAACATTTTTAAAGCCTTGTTGCTGAAGTCAGGCTTAATGGTGCAGTGCGAATATTGGGGTTGGGCTCTCAGAGCTACAGGATGCTGTGTGAGATGGAAGATGAGGTTCATCCTTGTAGGCTGTGTCCACACAGCCTGTAGATTTGTAGAGTAAAGCAGTTGTTTTTGAGAATCTGATGTCTGCACAATACATCTGCTAGGAGAATTTATCCTGGAGTAGCTCTTCCCGCAGACTGAGCACCCATCAGGTTGGGATGTGTTATGTAGGCCCCTACAACGTCCGCAGTTTTAAGTTCATGCCAATAGTATCTGTTTTGTGCACATCATAACCTCTCTGCAGTGTGAACCAAAGTATGGTAAATGGGGGCAACTGGGACATTCACTTTTAAAGTACTCTTATGCTCAGAATCTGAAAGGTGGACTTTTCATTTTTGTCTTGCCCACTTGTGTGTTGACTGGGTGACTGTATAGTGGGAGCTGGACTGGAGTGCTGACTCTCTCCTGGGGTCACACAGGCTTTGCAGCACGGATGGGAGCTGGAAGCAGAAAGTGCTTTGGGTTTGTTTGTTTTAATTGCCTGTGCTAAGTCTAGGTAAAATGGGAAAGGAGACACTTTGCCAGGTAAAAAGGTGGAAAGTGGGCAGTTTCATTTGTTGAAATGTAACAGGGCTGTAGCATTGTACCGGTGCACCGACGCTGTTTTGGGAACGTATTCTGAGCTAGATCATGATGGCAGCATCTTTCTTGCAGGCACAAACATAAAGATGGAGTGTCAGAAAATTACCAATTTTGGAAACCAGCTGCTTCGCCGGAAAAATGTGGACTGCACTCGAGAAGACAGTCGGCTTTCACGGTGCCTCAACACGTTTGACTTGGTGGCTCTGGGTGTAGGCAGCACTTTGGGTGCTGGTGTCTATGTACTGGCTGGAGCTGTGGCACGGGAAAATGCAGGACCTGCCATCGTTATCTCCTTCTTGATTGCCGCCTTGGCTTCGGTGCTGGCCGGACTCTGCTACGGAGAATTCGGTGCTCGAGTTCCTAAGACGGGATCAGCTTATCTCTACAGCTACGTGACTGTGGGCGAGCTGTGGGCCTTCATCACAGGGTGGAATCTAATCCTCTCCTATGTTATCGGTAAGTATGGTGGATGGGCTGTGACACCCTAGATTTAGTTCAGGGTGGCAGCCTGGTTTGTAAGGTCAGCCTTGTTTGTGTGCCTGTGCTACTGTTACAGAATAGATACTTCACTCTTGCACTCACAGAGGTTTTCAGGACTCAACTGTGGTGTGTGTTGTTGCTGTCTGCTGTCAGTCAGTGACATGAGTGGTGTGCTGCTGGCTGAGGGTTTGTCCTGATGCAGAGTTACTGCTCCTGTGACTTCCTCTGAATCTCCACCTCATCCTTTTGGGATCCCCTAGCTGCTGCACACTTGCCAGGGTGCAAAAGTGTGTTCTCTCTGCTGAGAAAGGAGCTGCAGATGGAAAGATGCTTTCATACAGAGCATTTGTACTCACAGCTGATCAAGGATTAATTCTGGTCCCTTTGGGATCTATTTAAAGTATCTGGAGATCAGAGTTTTGTCTTGTGAATGGCTGCAGAATTAAGCTTAGGATGATCTGCAGGTTCACAGTCTCTGGAAAGTACAAACCAAATCCCTTCTAAGCCCTTGACTCCCACTAGGAGAGGCCCTGGATGAAGCTCAGAGCATGTGCTATACAACTCAGCTGGTACATTAAGCCACACTTTGCTAATTAAGGATTCATGTCTTCTAAAGTACATTCTGGACAGGCTGCTTGTCATCATGCCTGTAATTAAGGCTGCAACCAACTTGCCAGCTGAGAGTGAAAGCTTACTAGTTAAAGTGAAAACCAATTGTATGCTAAATTATTAAAGGAATGGGGTTTTTTTAAGTGCATTGTATGGGATATGTAAGTATTACTTTGGAATTTAGTTTTCCATGGATCACCTTCCCATGGAGGGTAGATCATATCAGGAATAACATAGTGGCTTAGCAGCTGTTTGTCTGAGGTCATGCTGGCTCCGCTCTGTGTGTTACCTGAAACATTTTCCTCCTTTCCTCCTCCTCTTTTTTTTGTTAAAAAAAAAAAAAAGAAGATGAAAAGCCAGAGTCATTAAACTCACCTCCTTAGGAAATCTGAGTCCCGCTGTTCTTTTGTGAATAACATTCGCTGCAAGGAGGGGATAAAAATAATTTTTAAAAAAGTGAGCATATAATTTCCTCCAGACTTCTAAAATGGACTCTGCTTAGGCTACATGTAGAAAATTTGAACAGACTTCTTGGTGATTTTTCTTCTGTTCCAGAAAGGTAATGATAAATCGTCTCCTTCGTACTCCTCATCTAATTGGTTTTGGGTCCCTTCCCACCATGATACTGGACGACCAAAATGACTGGCATAACTGTGGATGCTGTCCCAAAACCTGATTCTGCAAATGCACGATGAAAAGATTTGCCTACTGAATGTTATATGCTCAGGATCTGGGCTCAGAGTGGTATTTCTGAGACTTTTTTTTTTTAACCCTGTCATAATGGCTTTTGAATGACTGCCTCAGTTTTTATTTCAGAGTTGGCTGCTCCGTGTATTATCACAAAGCAGAAAATTCAGTAAAAAATAAGTGGATACAATCTGTTAACGTGTTTAAACCCAACTCTTTTGCTTTTATTTCATTCCTGTGTCAAAAATGTGTGTTTGCACACTGGCTTCCTCATAATTTGTGAGGAAGGGCAGCTAAGGAGGAAAAACAACTGGGGGAGGATATGAGGTATAGGAGGTCTCTGTTTCTTTATCTTACCCTGTCTTTTTCCCACTGCTAATTGTCCCTCCTGTGAGCAAGGACAGATCCCAGCAGCTTGAACGGTGTGGAGGAGAAAGATGTGTTGGCAGGCACATGCTGCACTTCAGAGTCAGGGGTTGAGAGGGGCAGAAAGCCAATTTTTTTCTCATTTGTGCTGGGAAAATGCCAAGCTATGCCACTGAAACTGAGCTTTCATCTCTAAGGGGCTCAGCCTACTTAATGTTTTCATGCTGATGTTCTCAGGCATCTGTTCAGAAAGTATTGTGGGAGTGGAAAAAGAAGTCCTGGGATGGGTGGCCAATAGCTTTTAATTCATTGAAGTGACTTGGCTTTGGGGAAGGCTGGTGTGGGGTCCTGGAGGTGGGTGATGAGGAAAAAATGGGTGTGCAACTGATCAGTTAAGGTCTAGAGTGAAGGAAGAAGGCGTCCAGGACCAGGATCTGCTGTGAACTTTCTTCTGGGATGATGTGGGTTTGGGGAACCATGCCAGATTGTGGGAGGCATTTCAGGAACTGGAAGCTGGTGGAAGCTGGTAGTGTGATGAGCATGATGAGTAACAGCATCCCTGGTGAGCTGCTGGGTTTCTGGCACTTGGTGACCTTCTAGCCTGTGCCTGTTCCTGCTGTGAGTCCGGCACCTGCGCTCAGCAGTTCTCCTGGGGATAGTGAGCTGCAGGCAGGAGCCAGATCAAATCTGGTGAGGATATGCTAACCCAATCCTCCTGGGTACGAGTTGAATGTCTTTGCAATGTGCTCTCTAGCAACAGCAAGAGATTATCGAGGTGTCTGCGATGTTGGAAGAATGTGAGATTACTCCTGCTCCCTCAAGGCTGTTGGTTACAGAGAGTTCAGGGTAAATGGCTGATAGCTACATGGAACTGGCATCCAAGCAACTGGCATCTAATACAACACATGCAGGAGCTGTTTGTTCCTGTCCTAGAACATGAAATATTAGAGCTAGGATAAAAAAAATTAGCATTAAAATAATATGTTTCCTCAAATTGTGCCAAAGTTAAGCTGAAAAGTTGTAATGTGGTATACAATAACTTCTGAAATTTTTCAAGATTAAATTGATGGCAATGATGTCCCACCTCATTAAAGGTGTTCACACTGTGCACTTTGCTGTCTCAGTGAACAGAAGAGTCTCCGAACAGGTCTGTTCTGCAGCTTATTTTTATGCTGTTGCAAAGCTGGATTGGGGCGGTGAGTGTTCCCAGCTGTGCTGCAGGTGCTGCCCGCCGCCGCTGCAGAGGATTTAGCTGTAGGTGAGCATGGACATTGTTTGACATGATTGCAGGTGCTGGAGTTGGGACCTGAACACCCACACACAGGTGAGTGTGTCAGAACAAACTGTTCTGGGTGGAAGGGGGCCCCTGATGGCATCCTCTGAGGAACTGCTCTGCAACCCAAAACAAACCCAACCTCTTTTTTTAATTAGGTAATTATGTACAGTAGTAATTATATTATGCAATTAGGTGCAGTTATATATAGTGTACTGTATGAGACATGGGGAGTATGATGGTAGCCACTTTAACACAGGAGATGGAGAAGCTGGCTTTTACCCAAACCTACTTATTTTACAGAATGCTGTCACTGTCTGGTGGTAGCTCTTCGTTGTTACTATTTCAGTTCTCTGAAATGACTCTTATGGCCCAGACAGTGTCCCTGACTTGATTGTCTTAAAACTACAGGTTCAGTCCTCATGCCAGCAAGCTGCACGTGATTGGGTGCTCTCAGAATGGCAGCAAACAGCGGACCCAGAGAGCAAAGTCTGAGCACTTGCTGCAGGCAGGAGTCATGGCACTTGCTGGGATCATCACCAGCATCCTGCAGTAGGCTGACTTATGCTCAGATAACTTGTAATTTGTGTCTGAGTCTTTATCCTGCTTGGATGCTCTAGCACTGGAGGTCCTGCAAGTCACCCGAGAGCAGAGCATGTGGAGCTGGGCAAGTGGTGTGGTCCAGGCTCTGGTGCTCCAGCATCGCGCTGCTGGAGGACAGTTGGCTTCTGTGAGGTCCCTCTGCCTGGCCTGCAGTCACCCCGCTGAGGCTGCCGGGGTCCTCTGCCAGCATGACACTTGGAGCTCTCTGGTAACAGAAATTACCAAGTTTGGGGGAAGATCAGGCTGCTGGGGGCGTAAGGTATGGGTCTGGGCAGTATTTAAGGCGAAGTTGAGATTTAGGAAGAAGCTAAACTAAAAGGATTTTTTTCATCTTGTCAGCTGGGCATCAGTCTGAGACCCACCACCTGTGTGTGTTACCATCAGAGCAGATGCAAGGCCTGAACACAGGCTGTGAGCTGGATATGCGGAGGAAAGGCTACTCCCAGCACCTGGGAGCACACGTAATATTGCTTTGAGGCTCTCCACGCCAAAAAAACGTGCAAGATGCCCCTAGTTTTGAACGTGTGCCAGCCGCAAAGGGTGACTGACCTCTGTCCTTTCTGTCCTCTGGCAGGAACCTCAAGCGTGGCCAGAGCCTGGAGTGCAACGTTTGATGAAATCATAGGGAAGCACATTGAAGAATTTTGTAAAACGTACATGACGATGGATGCCCCTGGAGTGCTAGCAAAATACCCAGACATCTTTGCCGTGGTGATAATCATCATTCTAACAGGTGAAACACTGGGGGATTGTGAGTTTTGGACCTCCTTCTCCTGTAATTTTGTTGTTTACTTTTGGAATGAGCACGAAGTCCTGATTTATTTCGGACAACATATTAGAGACTTTCTTTCCTACAAGTGTTGGATTGACCTATATAGCTGCTGTGGAGTTAGCACAGGGCATAGCCTGTTTACAAGGTTTTTAATTAGAGGGGAGCATTCTCAATATTTTTTGAGCCACTTTTAAAACCTTCAATCAAATTTTATATAAGGAGGAAAAGAAAAGATGACTTGTTATCCTCAGTCAGGTATGGAAGTTTAATCCTTCCCTCCACAAATCCTATTACACAAGAATTGCATACAGTTGGTCTATTAACCTTATTCCCCCTTCGATAATCTGCCAGTTTTTGCTGCCTTGAGATAGGAAAGTGAGGAGAAAAAGCACAGACTCAGTTACAGTCTCATATACTACTGTTTTGTTTTTTTAAATATATATATATAGGCTTCAGTTTGCAGAAGTGAATACAAGTCTCCAGAGAAATAAATGTGTAATAAAAAGTCAAGGCATCTTTTCTTTTTCTAAAAATGTGCCAAGGCTTTGATCATAATTTGGAAAAGTTTTGAAAACTTGTAAGATCAAAATCCTTCTGAATGTTTGCCTCTGCTTCAAGTGGATCTTGCAAAGCATTACCAAGTTTAGGCAAATTTGAAAGATTATGCTTCTTGTGTTCTTCTTTTTGGTTTCCAGAATGCAGAAACTGCAGTGCCACACTAGCAAGGTTATCCTGACATTTCCCACTTATCAGAATGGCCTTCTCACAGCCTGAGCTGTGCTCGTGAGCACAGGCCTCATAAGCATGGGATGCTTTGTGATCTGGGTTTGCATTTGGATCTAGCACTATATCAAGGGCTGCTGAAGTCAGTAGTAGCCCTTTGTTTTCAGGATTACATCTGAATGGGAGAGAAGATTTTCCTCATTGTTCATTTGTATAATTGCCCTAATTGCTTTAATTTCAAATTGGAATCTGGTCTTTCATCTCAGATACAATTTAGAAAATTTAGGGCTTCTTACTTTAACAATACCAAGGTGTAAAATTATACAGATTACTGATGGCTTTATGCCCCTGCATGAAGCAAATACCCTTGATTTTAATAAAAAATGCAAGCCATTCTTTTCCAAAAAAAAGCTGCTGAATGAGCAGCTTTAATCCCAAATATAAGCACCACAAGTTTATTTCCACCTACACTATCTTGACCTTCAGAGTTCTTCTAGGTACCTTACAAGTTTTCATGGGCAGGTATGGAGTCTTTTGAAATGGTTCCCTGATATGGCTGTGTCATCTTATTTCCTGTCTTAAAAGAAGGAAAGGTGAGTGCACAGGATGCTCCCCTCTCCTTTAAGTCCTTTGGAGTAGCAGTAAAAGGACACTGTGTTGTTCTTGTCTTCTCCCTCAGGCCCGTGTGAAGTTTTGTTACCTTCTCCCTCAGCCTTAGATTCGGATTAAAGGTTTCAGTTCTTAAAAATTAGGCATGTGAAGAGTAAATGGAAGTTATGAGAGCTTGTCATTCTGAGAAGCCAAGCTATGCCTCAGTGAGGTTGTGTTTGCCAAAGCCTGTAACCATGCTCTTCTTCAGATAAATTTCTTAAGACCAGGCTGAAATCATGCTCTTGCTGAACTCGCTGGCAAAGCTCCTGCTGATTTAAATGGGAGCAGAATTCCCAAGATAACCACCTTCTTCTGTGTCTTCAGCACTAGAAATAGCTATTAAAAGTAGAATCCTCCTGGATTTGGTCCCTGCTCATGTTTCCCCCTGTTTCTAGGGAAAGTTGACTGTTGTTCATAACTTCTGCATTTGGCCAAGAACTCTAAGACAATGTTCCTTCATAAAAAAACACCCGTGGTGCTTTCTCCTGGTCTCTGGGTGGAGTTCCAGGCTGTGTCTAGGTGGCAGAGTGTAGCCACATGAGGTGACCAGAGCTGGTGTTGAATGTGCTGAAAGTTTAGCTGTGTTAGCAAAGCACTTTACCAGTGGCATGTGCCCCATGGGCCTGCTGGGTGGGAAGATGTGTCACATTCTGCAGTAGTATTGTCTGGGCTGGAGTCCTCATCCTACTTCTGGATGAGTTACACCTGGGCTACTTCGCTGTGTGTGGAGAAACGAGGTGTGGTAAGTTGGGCAGAGCACAGCATGAAGAGAGTTGGGCTATGTCTGTGAGTCCCCAGTGCCTGCTGCTGGTGGCAAGGTACCTGACTGCCGTGTTTTCCCCAGGGCTTTTAATTTTTGGCGTGAAAGAATCCGCCCTGGTGAACAAAGTGTTCACCTGCATCAACGTCCTCGTCCTCGGCTTTGTCGTGATCTCTGGTTTCGTGAAAGGATCTGTTAAAAACTGGCACCTGACTGAACAGGACATTTACAACACCAGCCACAGCATTTATGGAGACAAGTAGGTTGGATCTTTTGTTCTCATCTCGGAAGCTGGTGCATTTTCAGTAGCAAGCTTGTAGGCAGGGTTGTGGGGTGAATGGGGTGGCTGCCTCCTTTGCCAAATACCTTGGAGGCAAAGCTGGCTTTGGTGGGTGCTTGCTGAAAGCAGTCTACTAATGGGCTGTGTCAACATGGGCCCTGCTGCAGAACTGACCATTTCTAGCCTCATGACTGATGACATCCAAATTTAAGAGAAAAGAGCTCTTTAGACAACCTCCTACTCAGGGCTACACCAGGCTGGCTCTGGTGCCTGTATGAAGCCATGTCCGAGTGTAGCTGTGTACTTTCTTTGAATGCTTGGGCAATATCCTTCGGGCATTGTTGTACCGTTTGGAGACTTTGTTCCAAATGCCTCAATAAAATGAAGGCAAGTTGCAGATTATTTTAATGCATCACAGTAAGCATATCACAAATCTGTTTTTAATGACATTTTTCTACTTGGCCAAAATTCTGTCGTTCTATATGAGGTTAAAATTAAGGAGCTTACAAAGCTTACTAGTAAGACAAAGCTATTAATTTTTACTTGAGACTCTGCAACACAGAATGAGGGCATTTAAATATCTCCATATACATCAGCTCAGTCCTGTCTTGCTATGTAACCCTTAATGCTGGCCTGCAAGGAAGCAGAGTTTGGCACAATCCATTGAGATTCATAAATTTCTGTGGGTCAAATTTAGCTTGCGTAAAAGACACTTCTTGAGCCTCTGCAAAATTCAACTTGCTGCGAACAAATTGCTTCTATGGGACAGGTCCCCTCTTCTTCCCTGCTGTTATTCCCTTGCAAGGAGCAATTTTGAAAATCTATCTGAGGTTTACTTTACTTTATCACTATTTCCAGAGTAATGCGTATTTGAGTTGTGCTGTTTCTGTGAGCCAGTTTTCATCTACAGCATTTCCACGAAAGAGTTCAAATGCTTACACCTGATAAGACTTGCAGATTTGAGATTTACTTTAGTTTAATTACCTTAATTCACCTTTACAAAGTCTTTTCACTGAAAAAAGTGACTTAAGTCACTTGAACTGAAGGGTATGTTTTTTTTTTTGTCACTCAACACAGGCGCATGGATCTGGGGTCCCAATCCAGAGTTCACTGGGATCAGGATGTGTCTGTATGTTGACTTAAATGAACTTTGGATAAGGCTGAGCAGAGCATTTGGTGTGTCAGGGGTGCAGGCTCCATTTCTCACTTTGGTTTGCAAGCATGATCTGAATATGAGCTTGGCACAAAGAATTTTGAAGTTGAGAATAGAAGATTGGATGGCTTTTAGACAGTCATGGCACCCTGTATTCCTCTCTTATTTCTACTCACCCACGCTTTGTCCCAAGTCCCTATTAAGTAAAAAGTGTATGGTTTACATGTTTCTCAGTCTTCAGCTTTTAGAATTACATGTGCTTTTTCAAAAGCTTCTGTTTAAATGAATATGTATATCTACACACATGTGGTAGTATTAGGAGAGAATTTTTAGTATTCATGCTATTTTTGACTTGCCTTAGCCAAGACATTTTTATCCATCCCACAAAATGTGTGGTGGGAACAAACCACGAACCATTTTTATTCTGTGCGTTCCCCAGCCTGTTGCAGGCCAGTCCAAAGCTCAGCAGTGGGTAGGGCTTAGCATTTTGCCTGGTGTTTGTATGCTAGCATGTGAAAGGGGGAGCCTGTTCCTTCAAACTTCAGCTTTGAATTTTGTTATGAGCTATGTGAAAAGCTTTGTTACTCCCACCTAGGCAGGTTCACTTCTAATCCAGTGCCATGCCTTTTAGTCAAACACAGGAAGAAAAGCTCTACGGTGTTGGAGGGTTTATGCCATATGGATGGAATGGAGTCCTCTCAGGGGCAGCCACATGTTTTTATGCTTTTGTGGGATTTGACTGTATTGCTACTACAGGTAAGAGGGAAGATGTCTTCTTTGCGGTTATGAACCTGGTTGCTGATAGATTGACTTTCAGTAATGTTGCAGAGCACAGATAATAGGGAATTCAGGGCACCACATTCGTTGTCTCCCTGAACCTCAGCTCAGAGTGAGACTTTTGGCTCATCTGCTCCTAACTGTGAAAGTGCTGAGTTTGTCCAAGTCCCTGGATGCTGAGTGCTGACTTCTAGCTGCTGTGACAGACAGGTAGACTGTGTAACCCACGAGCTTCCTCCCTCCTTCTTTGCCTGTAGGGCACACTCTTGTGGATGGTCACTGATGGTCCATCATGTCCAGTTTTACCAGTTAGGCAAAGAGGGAAGGCCCAGATTCAGGTACGTGGTATGACTGGGGAAATTTGAGCCTCTAACTCCAAGTGATGCTTTGATCAACAGGTTATTTTGGAATAGGGTTCTTCAGGGCTTTCATCTGAAGAAGCTCTGATGGCTTGGAGTATTTGAAGAGCTAAAGAAAGAGGAAGCATCGGGGTTCTCTGCACCCTAAAGCTGTGCCTCAGAATCAGGGGGAGTTTTTATCTCTAAAGGTTAAGATACCTCCTTTAGAGAGGGAAGCCATCAGCATTGTCATATTTCTTCTGGCTAAGAAGAATCTCAGGTCCATGAAGAAAGGAGATGATCCTTGATTTCACATTTCTCATGAACTGAGTTGCTTCAAAGTTGGAGCAGAGGAAGAAGGAAATCATGATAAAGCAATATTGCCTCTGGTTCCAAGCAAGGAGTTTCAGAAGTGCTGGCTCCATTACTCCAGCCAGCCCTAGAGCCTCTCCTTGCAGAAGAAACACATTCATCTGCCTTTGACTTCTGGGTGTATGGATCTGTGTTTATTAGTTCATTCTCTGAAATGTTAAACCTCAAGAGCTCTTGCTTTCAGGGCAGCTTTTTAGGACAGGGAAGGCACAAATCTGTTTTGTAATTAATCAGGGCCTGAATTTTGACGAATTTTGGTTTTTTGCACATTTGTCCCTACTTGGCTGTTGAAAATTTTCCATAAAAACTATAGGGAGTCCTTTTTTCATTATGGGATTTTTGAAGACCTGTATGATTTTCAGATGCTCTACCTTTTTCTAGAACTGGGCACCTGTGGTGCCATGTTCATGGTGCATTAATTCTGGTGGTGACGCTCCTGAAATGGTCTTCCAAGGATTTGCCCTACAACTGCACAATAATTTCTTGTTCCATCATTTGTGATCATTGAACTCTTCTTGGGTCTGCACCATCAGTGGGATAGAAGGAATATACAAGGATAATCTGTTTTGGGGAAAGGACTGTTTTTAATCCAGACTGTTTCTGTGCCTGTGTTTACAAGGCTTCCACAACTGTCTATCAGAAGGATTGACAGGAGCAGAGAAATGGGAGCAAACAGCTGTGGTATGCCAAGTGGATGGAGCAGTCCATTGACAGTATTATGGTCAAAGAGCACCTCAGTGCCCATGAAACCTTTGAAAGCCCCAGCCAGCATGCCCTAGGTTGGGATAAAGTTCTTGCTTGTCATTTAGCTGATATTTAAATTTCTTTCTTTTAGGTGAGGAGGTGAAAAACCCTCAGAAGGCCATTCCTATTGGCATCGTGGCATCTCTGCTCATCTGCTTTGTGGCTTATTTTGGTGTGTCGGCTGCCCTGACTCTCATGATGCCTTACTACCAGCTGGATACCAATAGCCCTTTACCCAATGCCTTTAAATATGTGGGTTGGGATGGAGCCAATTATGCAGTGGCTGTTGGTTCCTTATGTGCCCTTTCTACAAGGTAAGATACTGCTCTTCTTTTTTGCATCTCCCAAGACAAACATGTATCTCCAGCTCCTGTAAAACATGGAGCAGAGACCAGGCATGAAATTCAGAGCTATTGACTTCAAAAGAACCAGGATTTCACCCTGTGGTAGATATCAGAGATGCATGTGACCAGTATCACTTCAAAAATTCCCATCTTAACAGAAGACCCAGCAGGTGCATTTCAGGAATATAAATATGGATTGAGTGACTAAATCATGGAGGCAACTACGCAGTGGACATCCTGGCATGCTGGATGGAGAGCAGACTTGTGTCAGGTAGTGCAGGATGCTTCTTCTGGAGCATATGGGGTTTACCATATCCAGGGCCATCTGTCTGCAGATTATCTGCAGGACAACCATCTGGATGGGAGGCAGGGCAGGCTGGAGGCAGAATATGTCATCTTCTCCTGCATCTTACCCTTTCAGGTGTACTTAGACATATTCAATTAGGTGAGCAACTCTAGAGGCTCATAGAAGTTACAGCTCTTTTACTACCTGAAAGTCAGGCTGGTTTCATGCCCCATGGCTAAGTTTAGGCATCCAAAATCATAGAGCTGCACCTCATTTGCCAGCTATCAGTAACATGGGTGTTCAGAGGGGGCCCATGAAGGAAAAGCTGAAGTGAATGAGAGCCACCTGTGTTCATACTGCCATAAACTAGCTTTTGTTTCCGTGCCTGTGCTCAACAGGAAGTGATATAAGTAGTTTATTTCTCCCTCCTGTGTCTGTAGTCTCCTTGGCTCCATGTTTCCGATGCCTCGAATAATTTACGCTATGGCAGAAGATGGACTTCTCTTTAAATTCTTGGCTAAAGTTGACGAGAAGAGAAAAACTCCAAGAATTGCAACAATGACATCAGGAGGTGTTGCAGGTAGGATCAAAAGACTTGCACGAATCTGAGGAAAGGAGACATAAGCTCATCCTTGGGGCAGATAAGTCCACTTGAATCTAGCCCACTTACTAATCGGATCTGTTGCACAGCACGACATCCCAGAGGGTGCCCTGGGTTTCCAGGGCATGCCCTGGAGAGTCTGAGCGAGCATGAGTAGCGTGCTGTGTGCATGTCCCTCTTTCTCAGAGCTCATTGCTACCATCCTGTCTTGTGCCAGGAATTGCCTTTTATCTTCTCCCTGGGTGCTCTGCAGGCCTTAAAAATAATTAACTCCCTGCAAGGTCGAAGCCAGTGGTGCCCCACCATCCTTGTGGCTGCTGGCCTGAAGACATCTCACCACCTGTGGGTAGCAGGTCTGCGGAAGATGCCAGAGCAGCCAGAGAAGATGCCAGAGCAGCCGGAGAAGGCAGATGACGTGTGTGACACTGGCATTTGTTAATCAATTAGTCACGGCTGGCAGCCATCCTGTTCTTCTCTTCCTTATCCTGGCTCCCCAGAAATATTGGAATTAAACCTCCCAGAAAGCAAGGATGAGCGGCTTACCCTGTTGTTGCAGCCTCCCTCTTCTTCACAATGCCTGGCAAAGAGGGGAGTCTTGCTGCCTTCCTCTTTACCTTCTGCTGCAATGAGCATTCCAGTGGGATGAGCCACTGGTACAAGAGTGTGCCACCTTTGGTGGGGAGTTGCTGCTGGACTGTTTCCCTGGCCTCTGAGCTCCTATGAAAGGGCTCAGCTCCTGTTGCTGAGACTCACAGAGCCTCCTCACAGCTGCTTCTCCCACACCTTTCTGTTCAGGTATTCTTGGGTCCCCACTGTGGTGGGGTAGGAAAAAGAGCCATATAAAGTATAAAAAAGTGCTTTGCAGTCCCTTCAGGTCTCATCTGAGTGGTCCATAGTGCCTAGGACCAAAGCACACACGAAGCTGCAGGGACAGCACTTGCCAGCTGAGTTTGAATGCTGGGCTGGTTGTTGGGGCTCCAGGTTATGCATTAAGGACAGGCTGGGCCAGGCTCAGCTCTGAGGTCCCGCACTCTCATATGACTGTTTGCATTACCTGATGTCTGTTCTCTGCTTACTTGCCTTCTGAAGGCCCCGTACAAAATTCTGTACAACTGGGGTTGCCTGTGAGGGTGTGTAAGCAGGGTAATCCCTAAGGGATGGCAGTCTATAACTTTTTCTGGAAACCCCCATGAGAAGATATGGTACCTCAAGACACCCTCCTTGATGCTTGGTCCCATTGCTTGCAGAGACTTGGTTTCACCCCAGCTGAGCTGAGACACAAGGCAGCAATGTGCTGCCTATCCTCTGTCTCCTCTAGCTAGTTCCACAGGATAACTGTGTCTAGGGGTGCTGGGGGACCCCAGCTCCACTGGGGGACTCCAGCAATGAGGTTGTAGCTTAAACTGCTGCTCATTGTTGGTATTTGGCTGAACATGCCTGTATGAGACAAACAACCTGGCATTTACTTAGTAAGTCTTGTTTCAGCTAGTGAGGCTGTGCTGGGACAGCATGCAGGGGCTTGGGGTATTCATGTGTCGAGACCCTGCCTCTCCTCATCTCCAGACATCTTGAGTTCCTCTGCCAAGTCCTGAGCAACACTCACATGTGTCCTGCGTCATCATTAGCGCTCCTGAGATGTGCATGTTCCTCCGTGTTACTGATTTTTCTTCTCTCTCACCTTCTTCTCCTACAGCTGTTATGGCCTTTCTTTTTGACTTGAAAGATCTTGTGGACCTCATGTCCATTGGGACCCTCCTGGCTTACTCGTTGGTAGCAGCCTGTGTGTTGGTACTGAGGTAAGAATGTAGAAACTGCCTTTCTTGTATCGCACTGACAGAAATCCACACAGTGATCAGAAGCCCTCATAGTTTCTACAGGCCTAGTAAAACCGTGAGCATCTCCAGCTATAAGCATGTGAAGAGCTTGTTTCTCTAAGCTCATGGGGGATTGTGTTTGTTGTATCTACAGTGGGGTCCTCTGAACTTGGTTAACCCTTGGTCCGTACCACTCCTGCTGTGGTTAGCTCTAAATGCCCTGGGACATATGCCAATGGATAGGGATGAGAGATGTGTGGTCCTCATCATCACTTTTGTTCTCACTGAGAATACACTTTCAGGTTGTCTGATTTTTGAAAGGGGATTCAAGATAAAGTCTAGCAGAAGCAGCAAAAAAGCTGAGCATGTGTTTGTAGGATCAGTGCCTCTGTGTGTTTTAGAAGTGCTGAGCTCCCGTAGCTTCCCAAATTTAAGCTGAAAATTGAATGTCTTCAGTGCTTGGCTCCTCACAGATGACAGCACTCTACCAATGAAAACTGTACTGTGAAGAGTATGTTACTGAAAAATACCTCTGTGTGTTCAGTGACTTATTCAGTCAGATGGAGGCTTTCTACAGGCTCACAGCAAATGCACTGAACTAAGAACAGCCTTGCACCAGGTGAAGGGCCAGTGGTGTACTGTAGTATCATTGCTTTCTGTTTGTGCTCTCCTCCCTGCCCCTTAAAAATCCTGGCCAATTTTTCTCACCCTTGTTACTTTTCCTGATTTCCCAGCCCGGTCTTTTCCTCAGATCTAGAAATGGCTTTTTAATTTGTTTTTGCCAGTTGCTGTACCTATTGCATCACATTTCCCCCGTCACAGATTTGCAGTGCTGACAGCCTGTCTTGTAGTGGCCCAGGCAGCTGACTTGTCTGCCCTGTTGACTGCCTATTGATGTAGCAGGTGAATTGTTTCCAGAGCTATAAGATCCTGCCACTAGTTTCTTGCTGTGATTGGACCCAAGGATTTCACTGCATTTCTCAATTTGCAGTGTTTCCCCAATGTCCTCGTTGTAAACATATCCCCATGGGAGCAGTTTTAAGGTGTCTTTCAAAATGGCCCAGTCCTTTAGTCAGAATTTTAGGTGAATCACAGACAAAACATTCTGTAACAGAGAGCTGAGGCTGGAAGGGTGGTTTTTCTTTTTGGATCCACATTGTTGTGTCACAGCCCTTTTGAATGTGCTGTTCACACAGGCAACAACCGTCTCTTCCTTCCCTGTGTGGCAGCAGACAAGGTAGCATAAGAGACTGGGATGGAGGAGTGTGGGGCACCAGGAGTGTCTCTGCAGGGTGTGATATCTGCTGAACTGTTAGCTCAACCACCTCCTTTCCAAAAGGCAAGAGCTGAACTGCCACTGATAGCACAACAGCCTGATTATGACTATCTGTCTGTCCCTCTGCCGCTTCCTTCTCCAGTCATACCAACCCATCGTGTTTTGGTGACAAGGATGACAGTGTTCACGAAAGAGCACTATCTGCTTTAGAACACTTGACATTACAACCAAGCTGTAGGTGATAAGAGCTGACCATATTTGCTTACATCGTTATGATGTTATTCCTCAAATATGCCCCTGAAACAGAAAGGTACAGATGTTATGTGGGCCTGTTCTGGTGATCTGGTTAGCAGATCTGGCTTTTAAATGAATGGTACCCTGTACCAAGCTGATTGGCTCTTTGTGTCATTTCCTTTTTCCTAGGTACCAGCCAGAGCAACCTAATTTGGCATACCAAATGGCTAGGTCAACAGAGGAGACGGATAACAATGAGTCCGTGAGCACCAGTGAGTCACAGGCTGGATTTTTGCCAGAGGAAGAGGAGAAGTGCTCCTTCAAAGCTATACTGTTTCCCCCAAATTCAGACCCTTCCAAATTATCTGGCTCAGTGGTGAACATCTCCACCTTCATCATTGGTAAGCACTGGGAAGTGTGTCTCTAGAGCACAGAGCTGGTAGGTCTTTATACTCACTGTGGTGGGAAAACTCACCTCCTTGCTGTGATTTTGATGAGCTTTTTGTAATGGCCAGAATAACTGAAGATCTACAGATTAAATTTTTGACTCAAAGAGAAATCCACAGATGGGGTGTGTGGGGGTGTGTAGGGGGAAAGACATGTCTGTTATGGTTAGTTTTTTCATGAGTTGCTGTTTTCTTTGCCGACCTGTCAGATTCTGCTTGTGGGTTGTTGTTGGTTTTCTCCTGTTTCTAAAAAAAAAAATCAGTGACCTTTGGTGTCTGTTCACAGGTTTCTTTATTGTGTGCAACTGTATCTTGACTGCTGTTATAACAAACATTGCAATATATGTATGGATTATTGCTGTCATCCTTGTTCTCATTGTCAGCTGCATTATATGGAAACAGCCTGAAAGCAAAACTAAACTCTCCTTTAAGGTGAGTGTCCTGGGATGTGTAGCTGAAAAAGAGCTGTTTTGGGAGGTGCTTGGAAGAGGAAGTGCATGTTGGCCTGTATCAGAAGGGTAGACCTGGCCAAATACAGGCATGATGTGAACTTTCTATCCAGGAGAAGCTGGAAAGGCAGAATCTGCTGCAGAAGTGTGGAAGGAAGGGAAGGACTTTTGAAAAGACTCTGCTTTTGAAAGCAGATGGTTATAAGATAGAGTAGAGACAGAGACTGGAGGAAAGGAGATAGTTTTGAAGGGCCACATCAAGTAATGGATACAGAAGAAGAAAACTCAAGAAGCAAATTTGTGTGTGAGGATCAGAGGGGTGGTCACTAAAAGGCTCTAAGAAAGTGAACTTTCATGTCCTCCTTAGTCCCTGTGGAGGCTAAGGGATGACCATTCTCTCTTTAACCGCCTTAATTAGGAGAAACCATCATTTTACTGTCCTGTCCAAGTACACCATCTTTTCAATATTAAACAAACACTGGGATCTTTTTTTTTCCCAACCCAGTATAATCCTGCAAGTCATGTTTTATCATATTGATTTCAGGCTAGTTCCCCAATTTGTTAAATTAATGTTGGATTCTAATTCCATCCTCTAATCTGCTTTCATTGTGACTGCTCTTCAAATACAGTTTTTCAGTAAATTCACTTATTTTAATAACTTAATCAGCCAGGGTTGTCCAAGGTAGTGTTTCCAGCTCATTTTGGGGGTTATGGTCCCAGAGGTAGAAGTAGAAATGTCCAGGAGCAGAAAACTTAGGAACACTCATCTAGACTGTATTTTCTAAACTTACTTCTCAGGAGGTCTCTTTACCTTTCACTCAAGGTATTTTACCTCCTTTTTTTTCCCCTCAGCCACTATCCTGTCCAAGATAAAAGAAAATTAGACCTATCACTGCTAAACCTGTAATCATAGAATCATTTAGGTTGGAAAAGAACTTTAAGTTCATTAAGTCCAACCAGCACTGCCAAGTCTACCACTAAACCGTGTCCCTCAGTGCCACAGCTACACGTCTTTTAAATACCTCCAGGGGTGGTGATTCCATCACTTCTCTGGGTAGCCTGTTCTAATGCCTGACAGCCTTGTTACTTATCTCCTTGCTGTTCTTTAGACATTCACAACCCGACTGTGATTTTTCTCCTAAGTCACTCTGGAAATCCGAGGCTGACCTGTTTGCTCCCTAGTTGTTTTTCTGTATTTTTTAATAGGTAATTTTTCTCCCTTCTCCAGTCTTTAGAGACCTTACAATTCTACCAAGAGCTCTCAGAGATGCTTATTAATAGTTCAGAGATAATTTCTGCAATATCTGGGTACATAACTCACCCACCTAGGGAAATTTTATTTGTCCCTACTGACTTGACAAAGCCCAATTTAGAGTTTCTTCTTCTCTTTTCTAATTTGTGTGCCTGTCGCCTTCCTCTAATGATGTGAGCAGCTGCTTACCATAAGTTTGGGGTTTTTTTGGCGATGCTTAGTCAAGAAAGGCCCATGACATTTCAGCCTGTTTCTTTTTATAAATCTCCTTTTCCCTTAGGAGTGAAGTTCACTTTCCTCTTAGTTCCACCATATTCACAAAGCTTTCTATTGTTATAATTTGTCTTGTTTGATTTTATCTTTACATGCCAGTGCTATTTTTTTTATATTCTTATTTTGGCATTTTGGCTTCACTGTTTTAATTTTTTTTGACTGTCAGACCACTAAGGCATTCTTGGCACTGCAGTCATCTCTTGCAATATTTGCTGGTTTTCTTCTGCTTTGGGATAATTTTTTCTCTATTGCTAAATTACTTTGGTATCTGTTGAATGAAGTTCCCTGACATTTCCCTTACCTTCATCTCTTGGTCTTCAATAGGTACCTCTCCTTTGTTTTTCCTCTTCTCTCCTTCACCCCACAAGTATTTAGTATTACTGCTAAAATTTACCTCCTGCCTCCTTACAGACCACAAAACAAGCTTCTTAAAACAGGTGTACAGCATTGTTTGCATCCCTCTCCCATGTGGACTGGTGTCCTCCTTTTGGGTTTAACCTTGCTTTTTCTCATATCTGACAGCTAAAGATTTGGTTACAACCATCAACATTTACAAGGGATATGATGTTTTTTCCTGTCCATTGTTCCATCCCTGTGGATGTAATGTATCCCTCATTCTTTTTCAGGTACCTCTTTTGCCCTTTCTTCCTGTTGTGAGTATTTTTGTGAATGTTTACCTCATGATGCAGCTAGATGTAGGCACGTGGATACGTTTTGCAGTCTGGATGCTCCTGGGTGAGTTAGAGAGTAAAAAATGTGTTCAAAGTTACTAGGTTTTGTTAACCCTGAATTTATTGTAGCATTCTGGGGAGGGATTCCACGTTCTGATCATCCCTGGGCAACCCTGGTGACTTAACTAAAGCCATTTAGGCAGTGTGTCTCAAGCTTTGTTTCAAATTCAAGGGTCTTGAAGCCTTTGTGAGGAAAGCACAGCCACCCTTGAACCATCTTATGGGTCTCGTTGCCAACAAGAAACCACAGGGCGTTTTTTGTTGACTGGACTTGAGCTGCTGTCCGTGTGGTGGGGCTTGTGGATAAGGCTGAAATGCTCAAATGAGCACCCCATTTGGGGCTGGGATATTCTGACTATTAAAGTCTGGTGCCTATGTACTTTTTTTCCCTAGGGATGGTAGTGGCTGTCCATGAGAAGATAACAATCGGTGTAACTTGTGTCAGTGGGTGTGGGTAGGGTTTTCTGTTTCCTTACAGAGCTAATGGTAACCTCTCCCCTTGGTTTCCACAGGTTTTATCATCTACTTTGCCTATGGAATACGGCATAGTGTGGAAGCCACCTACGCAGCGTCAGCAGATGTGGAGAGAAACACAGATACTGGCTCAGACAGCTGTAAATGACTGTGTTTGGCTTACGGGCAACTGGTAGCTGCAGTGAAAGAAGCTTTGTGGTGGAGATCCTGAACCAGATTGCATCTGATCAATCAGTAATACAGGAATAAGAAAGTCTAATGTGGACCTCCCCAACCCTTTTGCTGCAGCTTGCGGTTTGTTTAGTAGCACAGTTAAAAGGGATCACGAGGAAAAAAGCCACAACTCTGGAATACTCCTGGCGGCACTGTCAGCTCACCTGGGGCTATGTGCTTCCCTCTCTCCCTCTCCTGTTTTGTTTTTTTCCCCAGTGTGTAGAAAGAGAACTGCTTCTGTGTGCCAGTTAACCTTAAATGCTGCTATGAAACCAAGCCTCACAAAGGTCTTTCTTTCAGTAGCCCTGAGAATTACCTCCCCACAGATACTCTACCTGATTATACATGGAGCAGATTTTGCAGTGCTACTGTCAAGCATAGACCAGATCCATGCTTCATCTTGTGTGACCTGTAACCCCACATGTACGCACAAAAAAGGCTCTTGCCAAACACTAGATTTCACTGGGTTAAGAAAGCACCTGCAAGATTTTCATTCTTTAAATTATAAGGTCTCATAGTTTTTGTTGTGTTTAACTTGGTTTCTTGACTACATACTCCTATACTTTAAAGCACACTGCTGCTGTGAAATGTTGGGAAGGCTTTGGTCGCTGTTTGTCAGGTGAATGGTCGCTCGCCAGCACATAGGGAATGCCAGCAGATATTTCTGCTGCCTGTACACTCCACAGAGGGATTGCCAGGTTTAGTGAGGAAACTGTGTGGTGCAGGTACTTGAAAGGCTTGAAAGGAATGGATGCCTCCAAAGTGCCATCCTACCTCTGCCTCGGAAATCACCAGTGGTGTGGCTGCAGTGGTGGGGTGGCTGGCAGAAGTGAGTCCAGCTCTGACAGCAAGTGGAGCTCTGTTTTCCTCTCCTCGCATCAGTTTCATGTGCTGGCCAGGTGGCATTAGCAAAAGATTTGGTTGTGATACTTCCATTTGGTGTTGGCAGGTGGAATGGATTTCTGCCTTGGGAAGGGAAGCACAGAAGGATCCTCAGAGTCATGAAGTTCATACATGAGCAGTGCTGGTGTCTGCCCCCTGCCCAGGGGAGGGTGTGGGGAGATGCAGGGGCTTCTCAAGTCCCAGCAGAGCACGCAGCCCAGAAAACACTGCTAAGCTCTAGGGTCTGACTTGATGAGGGGAACTTTCCCTTTGGGGCTGGAGATCATGTCCAGAGCCTGGCTGTAGTGAAAGGTTGGAAATTTGGAGTTGAGACCAGGGGCTGTGTTTGGTTGGCAATGCCTTGGTTTTGCTGCAAGATGATTTTTTTTTTTTTTTTTAATTCCCTCTTAGTAGCTTTCCCTGGCCGGATTCATCCACTGCCCTAAAAAAGGCTTGTTAAAGCATCATGAAGATGGGCCATGCCCATGTAATGCCACTGATTTAAATTCATGCTTCAACTTGAACTGAAAAACAAATCATAGAATCATGGATTGGTTTGGGTTGGAAGGGACCTTTTGAAGATCATCTAGTCCAGCCTTCCTTCCATGGGCAAGGACATCTTTCACTAGATGAGATTGCTCAAGATCCAGACCTCAAATGCTTCCAGGGATGGAGCATCCCAAACAGATACTGCAGAAACACCCTTTCCTGACTGAGTGGATGCTTTCCTAGGTGTCCTCCCTACTACTGCCTCTGAACACTGGACAATCTTTAATCTATTTGTCAGCATGGCTCTTGCTGATAAAGTGAGAGGCTCTTGTCCCCATCATTCAGTTGGAGAACTGAAGAACAGACCCTTGCATGACTTGCCCAGGGTCTCACCAGGCATCTGGTGCAGCAGAAAGGAGAATCAGACCGTTTCCTGGATTATGTGGCTGGACTGTGGACCATCTCTCACATGTTTCCAAGAAAAACTTTGTAGCCTTTCTGCCCACTGAAGAGTTTTAATCTTGGCTTCTTTCTAGTGCGCTGGGAGGCTCTTCTTGGCAGGATTGGAATCTGAGGGAGTGAAAGCAATGTGTTCTTTGCTTCCCAGGTGCACCTCAATGTGTGTTTTGAGTGCAGTTTCCCCCCAGAAATGAAGTTGGGGTCTGCTCCAGTCACTGGGTCTTGACCATCTGCCAAGCCTTTGCACCTTATACATATAGAAAGTCTTACTCAAGCAGGGAGAGATGAATATAGAAATTAGAAGCCACTACATTGAAATCTATATTGTTTAAACACAGGCAAGGTCAACACACTCCACAGCCTCCCAAAAGAGGTGAGGTTAGGGATGTGGTGAGAGGCAAGACCGAGAAAACTCAGAGGGGAGCAAAGTTTCGTATTGTACTAAAAATGTAAGGATGTTGTTCCCTACCTGGGTACCAGCTTCTGAGCAATTAAAGCATTAAGCAATGATCATTTAGGGGTGAATTCTGACTGGAAGTGTGTTTCCAAAGAAAATTATTTTAACATATACAGATTTCTTGCTGTATGTAAAGTTTTTTTATATAAGTGTTAACTTATTTGTGTTGTCTGCTTACAGATTTGTTCTGGTTTTTATATCCCATCACTTTATTTCAGCTTTTGTGGCATATAATTGCAACATGTAGAAGAAGAGAAAGTCCTGATGGGGGCCATTTTTCTTCAGTTACTTTTTCTCTGAGAAGGTTTATAGGAAAACCCTTCTATGTTACCAGATCTGGTATTTAAATGTGCCCTTACATGTACCAGCCCCAGAGCCACATGCCATAAATTTGCTGGTAGAGGTGAGGGTCTTTAGCTCTGTCTCCTGCTACTCCATCATGACTTCTTCAGCCCATCAGTTCCCTGGTGGCGAGTGCTGCTGTTGCTCTTGTTTGTTTTTGCTACTCACCAGATGCAAGGAGGTGGAAGGAATCTGCAGCCCTGCACAGTGACAGGGAAGTGCAGATGTCTCCCTAGCTCTCTGTGTACCAGCTTCCCCTGTGTCCAACTGGACCTGGGGACCTCCTGGCCTCCTCTTCACACGTCTTGACCCAGGGAGGACTGGTGAGGAGGTGATGCATTTGACACAGCTGCATACTTCTGCCTCATCCTCTCCTGCCTCCATCCACCCCTTGCTTGTACATTCTTTTAAACTGAAAGGCAAGTCTGCCTCTTTCCAGGACAATGTCAAGGACTTTGCTGAATAGTGGGTTTTTTACTATTTTATGGGTTTTTACCATCTTCTGCCTCCCTGCTGATGTCTGCATGTAACATAGATCAAGCCAAGTATCTTTGGAGTCATGCAACTGCTGCTATAACCTTGCTGTTGTGGATGATATGCTTTCATTCATTTGAGCTTTCCTTTGTGAATAGTTTAATCATTATTTTATGATGCGAATATTTTGTAGAGGTGCAGAGCATTTTGTTCCATGAAGAGTTGGGAATGGAGAAGTAATGCCTTTACTCGGCACAAAAATAGATCCTGGCATGCTTGATATTTAGGGGCAGGCTCTGGCCCAAAAGAGTGACCTTGTTTCAGCATATTTGGTTGCTCCCAGTCTGCTCACTTAAAGTTTCCTTCTGGGAAAGCTGTTAGAAGGGTCCTACTGACTGCTGGTGTGTGGTGGGCAGAGGTTGGCAGCATTGAGGCTGCAACTCACAGTTATGTAGCAAGTCTGAGTATGTAGCCGGCCAGCCCTTCTCAGTGCAAAATTGAGAAAACAAAACAGTTTTCCATTCCCCCAGCCTACCAAAAAAACTTTTTTTTTTGGTTCAAAAATTACTAGCTTTTGCTTATTTGTTTACAATTTTCATTCTTCTGTCACTGAAAGTCATTGCTGACTGGGTTTCGGCTTCGCTTTGCCCTTTTCTCATCCCTCAGGGTGGAGTTGGATGCTGCTGTGGGCAGAGAGTGCCTGTGCTGGGAGTCGAACAGCTCTGCTGTGTGAGGGGGTATGGGGCTGCCCCCCCCACCCACCAGTACTGTCTGGGCATCGTGGGGGCTGGAGTGTGCTGCAAACAGACTGCTCCTGCTCAGAGCTGTATGTGCTTGGTCACAGCAGGGCTGAAGGGAAACACACTGGTGGAACTGCTGCTGATGCTGACACCACACGCTGCTGGGGTTTTAGAAGGGTAAAGTTTTAGCTGGCAGTGCCTGCCGTGGATGCTCTTAATCTTTGTCCATCCCATAAAAACAAACTCCTATTCACGGTGTACAGAGAGTGCCTGTCACTGCCTGCTGCCTCTGTTCCTACTTACTCTGAGACCAGAAAGTGGAATATTATGTTTATATTTGTAAAATCCGCTTCTTTAGTGATTGCATTTTATATATTAATGAATTCCAGTGACAATTCTTAAATCCACCCCTGAGGGAAACCATGTACAAGTGAACATTGCTGTCATCTGCCCAAATGAACGAAGAGTGATAGGCAGGTCTGGCAGGTGTGAGGGGCTTGCATTGACGGGGAGGAGCAGGAATGAGGCTGGTTTTCATGCAGCAGGCTCCCCTGAAATCCCTTCCCTACATGCATCTCAACACCCTCCCTTTTCAAAGCAAACCTCTTCCCTCTGGCAGAAAAAGCATCACTCCCTAAAGCCTTGGATAACCTTGTGATGACCGCTGGGCTCGACTTTCCAAGCAAGTCTTGTTTCTTCCTTCTCTTTGTGAAAAAATTGCACTTGTTCAAGGCTAAATCTGTACATACACAGTGAACTGATGCTTTCTCCTCACAGCCACCTCACCTTTCCACAGGGCTGCCAGCCTGATATGAGATGCCAGCCTGCCTGCATCCCACAATCAAGCTGAAGGCGAGGCTGCCTCAATGGTGCCATCAGTTGTGCTGCCTGCTGCCACTTGCCTCGTGATTCATCATTCATTTCCCATTCCAGCAGCAATGCCTCTGCCATACCCACCCTGGGCTGCCTTACACTCTACCTTACAGTTGCAGCTGAGGTCCCACTGGGAATCTGACACCCAGCTGGAAAACAGATGATCCTGGAATGTCTCTGCTAGCGAGAGCCAGACCTCGATTCTTCTCAGGGTATTTGCTCTTGGCTCAAGCTGCAAAACATGGGGTTCATCTGAAACATGGCAGGCTCCAACCAGCAAGAGGCACCTTTTCATCTCAGTGCTATGTGGGCAGTGGTTTTGGCAAAGTGACTCATATTTTTGGGACAACAGTGGGAAGCAAAGGGTTCCCTTGCAGCACTTGTGTATTCCAGCTGTGCTGGGTGCAAGGGGCAGGAGGAGCTAGTAAAGCAATTTCTCTGACCGAAGCCATGGAAGAGTGTATATTTTTATTTTTCAATTATTAAAATTATTAAGCAAAATGTAAATACCTTTTTGTTGTCTGATGGTCTATTTTCCTAATGATTTTCTCAGAATTTTTTATGGGTGTGATAAGTAGTTTCAATGCTTGTTCAGTAGTCAAATCTATTTTTTGTCCTTTTTGTTTAGGTTTGATTTTTTTTGTTTTGCCTTTTTTACCAAGTTCGTGTAGCAATTAAAGCCTTACGTTTTAAAATGTGAACCTTGCCCCCAGAGCACAGTGCAGGTGTGTGGCTGCTTCTAATCCTGGAAACACTGTAAATACTTCTCCCCTCAACAATGCTTTTGGAATTTGGAAATTCACTTGTAATTATCTGGTACAGCATTAAAACGTGTTTCTTAATATCCAAATAAATTATACCTATTGTTTGCCCTCATTTACAAGCCTGCCTCTGTTTTCCAGCTTGTTCCAATGTCTGCAGGAGAGCACTTGCTCAGGGAGCTGCTTGTGGCAAAGCTACGCTGTATTTTGGATTTGCTGAGACAGGTGGGATGCTATGTAATTTGGGGAATTTGCTGCAGACTGGATCTGTGCTCAGCGAGGAGCAGGTTGTTGCTGCTGACAGTGAGGTGACTTAGCTCCTGCCTTGTACTACCAGTTCAGGTATTAGATTCAAGAACCTGCAAAGGTAACTTAAAATTGGCCCAGGTGATAAAAATTTTGCTCACATTGCAAAGTTTGGTTGCCTCAGGAAATCAGGACTGTGTAGTGAATGAAGAGTTCTTCTGGTGGGATTTTCCAGGATAGGGCCTGCAGGACAACACAAACCACCAGGCAGGAGGAGGCTTGTCTGCTGCACGCCTCTGCCTTCATCACTTTTGTGGCAAATGAGCCAGTGGCCCCCAAGCGCTGCTTTGCTTCTTCCTTCAGTCCTGGGCCTTGCCACGGCTTCCTCTGTGCTAAGCAAGCCAGGGGCCTAGTGAAAAATCTTTCAAGAGGGTGTTATTAGGCATGTTTCTGAGGTGGGATGTGCCCTGGCCCCTTTTTAATCCTTGTGGCAAAGCCCAAGCAGTTCTGTGGGAAGGCAGGGTGAGGGGACAGGGGATGGGGTGTTGAAACTTAGTGAACTGACACTCTAATAGAGAGTGCAGGTTTTTGGTGCTGTGCCTTAACCACCGCAGAAATGTTCCTGTTACCACATGCTGCAGCATGACACCTTAATAGAAACATTGCAGACCGCAATCCCTGATCTGGGAGCCCCAGTCATATTGGAAGCACCTTTCGAACATGAATCCATGGGAAACTTAATAGCATGTGAGCCACAGTTAGGTAACCCAGCCGACCAGCCCTGCTGCCCAGAGGCAAAGTGATTGTCCAGCTTCAGTCTTCACCTTAATGGGGTAACCCTTTAATGGGGTTTTGCTTTGTTTTCCATACATCCCAGTTTCTGTGTGCACAGAAAACACGGCAGGACATGCTGGTCTGTATGCGTCAGCCCATAGGTGCACTGGCGCATGTATTTATTATCAGGAATATATTACACTTATCTGTACATCGTAGCTGAAATAATACAAACTCTTCCTGTAATCATTAGCCACATAGTAAACGGGACCACAGAACTCCTGCTGCACAGGAAACTACAGAGGCTCCTCAGCGTGTCCATGGGACACAACCACCATCAGTGCAGAGACGTAAAATACCTGATTTTGCACTTGATAGTGTCTCCTTTCCTCCCCCTGCCTGCCACCACAGCAAGCCTTTGCCGCTGTGCACCGACCGAGTTAACACTTCTCTGCTGGCAGCTGCAGAAGGTGCCATCCCAACAGGGCCACATGGTATCTTTCCACAGAAAAAAGGAGCTCTCCATGGCCCCCACTTGCTGCTGACTCTCCTGCCATCTCATGGCTGATACCTGCTCCTAGTGCCTGTCTCTGGAGCCCCTCCAGAGCAGCTATAGGCCAGTTTTATTGCCGCTGCACCCTTCTGCATTGATTAAAGATTAACCAAATCAAACAGCTTCTTTTTTAAAGACAGAGGTGATAAAATCATTTCCTACTTAGTGCTGGCTACATTCCCTCTCCTGCCAAAGGCTGCCCTACCCTACCAAATGGGAAAGTCCCTGCAGTGGCCATGGCATTCTGGAAGTCTCCAGCCTTGCAAAAGCAATTACTTCCCATTGCTTCCTTTGAGCAGGGACAGCCAGTGAGCACAGACTGGAAATATGGCCCCTACGCTGCTGGGAATGCCAAGCTCACCTTTTGTGGTCACACCTCCCTGGGAAGAGCAGGGGGTACATGCTTGGCCATGTGCTCAGGGGTGTTCATCCCCTGGGAATGGCTGCCCCTCTCAGAGGCTGCCCCCTTCCTCCCACTGTTGAGTGACATGGGTTTTTCTTCCACACCTACTCCAGCATGCAAAGGCAAAGAGGGACAGGGCAGGAAAAACAGGAAAAATGAATAACCTTTTCTTGGGGAAAAAAAGTCTGTGTTTCTGGGCTCACACCAGGAGAAGCTACCCTTAAGACCCCCCACAGAGATGGGTTGTTGGGTCCCTTCTGGTCAGGCAAAATTTCCTGCAGCTTTGCTAGTGATTGGGCAGGCCCCAGAGGCCGTGCCAAGGAAGAATCCAGTGAGAGGCAGGATTGGGAGGCAAAAATTAGATGGGAAAGGGATTGGCAATGATACTGAATGATGGTGGAACTGGGTTCGATCCCAGTTTTCCCATCATAAAAACCCCACTCCCAATTCACTGCTGGAAGCATCTCTTGCATATGACTTTAAACCAACAAAGTTATAAATAAAGCACCACAAATAGAGGGAAAGGGTTAATAAATTAAAACAGGCTCAGCCAGACTGTCCTGGGCCAATAGTATGCTTTAGTGTGTTTAGCACAGAAAAGTTTTGAGGAGCATCATGGCAACGACTCTGGTTTGTATCATCTAAACCAATTTATAGAGGGTAAAAAGGAGGATTCTAGAAACTATGAACAAGTCTGACTAGTCTGTTGGCCTTCTGCAATGGTGTGACTGCACTAATGGAGAGGGAGGAGCAACTGATGTCATCTACCTGGACCCTGTAAGGTCTTTGACACAGTCCAACACAACATCCTTGTCACTAAATTGGGGAGATATGGGTTTGATGGATGGAAGTTGGATATGGAATTGGCTGGTTGCATTGATTTCCACATCCAAATGGAAATCGGAAACAAGTGGTGGCCATCATGGGTTCATATCGGAACCAGAACTGTTCAATGTCTTCATCAATGACATGGACAGCAGGATCAGGTGTATCCTCAACAAGTTTGCAGATGACACCAAGCTAAGTGATGCAATTGATACTTTGGAGGGAAGGGATGCCATCCAGAGGGACCTTGACAGGCTTGAGAGGTGGGTCCATGTGAAAATCGTGAGGTTCCATAAGGCCAAGTGCAAGGTGCTGCACATGGATCGGGGCAACCCCTGATATCAATACAGGATGGGGAATGAATGGATTGAAAGCAGCCCTGAGGAGAAAGACTTGGGGGTACTGGTGGATGAGAGGCTGGACAGGAGCTGGCAATGGGCGCTCAAAGCCCAGGAAGCCAATCATATCCTGGGCTTCATCAGAAGAAACATGACCAGCAGGTTGAGGGAGGGGATTCTTCCCTTCTACTCTACTCTGGTCAGACCTCATCTGAAGTGCTGCATCCAGCTCTGGGTTCCTCGGCACAGGAAGGACATCGACCTTCTGGAGCAAGTCTAGAGTAGGGCCACAAAGATGACCAGAAGGCTGGAGCATCTCTCCTATGAAGAAAGGCTGAGAGAGTTGGGGTTGTTCAGCCTGGAGAAGATAAGGCTCCAGAGAGATCTTGTAACACCTTCCAGTATCTAAAGGGGGCCTGCAAGAAAGATGGAGATGGACTTTTTACCAGGGCCTCTAGTGACAGTATAAGAGACAGCAGTTTTAGAATGGAAAAGGATAGGTTGAGACTGGACATCAGGAAGAGATTTTTTTACAATGACAGTGGTAGGACACTGGAACAGGTTGTCCAGAGAAGTTGTGGATGCCCCCCATCCCTGGTAGTGTTCAAGGCCAGGTTGGATGGAGCTCTGACCAACCTGGTCTAGTGGAAGGTGTCCCTGTGCATGGCAGGGTGTTTGGACCAGATGATCTTAAAGATTCCTTATAACTCAAATCATCCTATGCTCCTATAATCTCATTTTACTTGAATTGTATTGATGGGATGAAAGATGACAATGCAGTAGGTATTGCAGGTGTCTGTGCAGTTATTAAGTGTCAAAGTGATTAAAGTTGTACTTGGCAAGAAGGGGCTTTGTGTGCATGTATGTGCTAGGTATCTATCTTACTTTCAGGTTGTATTTGCTGGACACACTAAAATCTAGTAATGCATTTCAACAGTCGTAGCTGGTGTGGCATGATCTATTCTAACAAGATGCTCAATTTACTCAGTATCACAGTATCATGCAAAAGCTGCTACAAAAATAAATTTCTCTAAAAAGGAGAAAAAAAAAAAATCACCTTTTTTTTTTTAACACTGTGGAACAGGCCACAGGTGCTTTGACGGTGGTTGAAGCTGTACCTAAGCTGCGGTCTGTGAATCCTGAGTATGTCCCAGGAAAGCTGAAGCATAGCTCCCACTCCAGCAGTTTGCTGGGCAGTGCAATCCCACCGTGTGGGTGCGGGGTGTGCTGGTGCCACGCGCATCCAGGTGGGAGAGCCACCCTCCCCACAGCATTCCTGCACCCCAGGGGATTGCTTCATGTACTGTCTCCCTGCTTACTTTGACCCCAGTGTACAAAGCAGGCCTGCATGCAGGCTCTTTGCCCCAAGCTGGGTAGAAAAGCATCCCACAGATCACATTGTTTTTGAAATTATGCTCAGGGGTATTTTTTCCTTGCTAGCAGTGCCCATGAGGGCCCTGCAGACTGTCCCACCACAGCCACTTCTTGGCCCCACCACTCCCTCGGCTGGGGGGTCACCCGAAGCCTGGGTGAACATTTTTGCTTCTAGATGGGAAAGTCAAAGTTAGTTTAGCCACTCATTTCCATGAATCTTCAAAGTGCTCTGTAACTTTGGGTAAGCTTTAGCAATGTGAAATAATATAGATAAGTGGAAGGAAAGTAATTCTGATCTCATTTGCGCCCGTGTAGTTGGCTGTGTTCTATTTGGCATTTGAGGTGGAAGGAGGCTAGAGCCCTAGCAGGTGCCCAGTGTCTCATCCTAATATTGGAAACCTCTCATCCAGCACAGGTTAAGGATGAACAACTTATTTTCTCCTTCTTGCTTATGGGACTTGAAATAAAACAAAATGGACAGGAACCTACAACCAGAGATTCTGATTGTATCCAAATCAGGACAAGGTAAATCAAGATAAGGTCTGACTAGGATTTAAAGACACTAAAATTGAACCACGTTAACTAGTAACCTCTACTAAATTTGCTAAACCACTCAGGTTTCTCATCTCTAGCCTATCTCCACTTACAATGTCAATGCTAATAGTTAAAAAGCAGTGGATGGTATGCATATCTTATCTGGTATTCAATGCAAAGGTGATGGTTTCAAAGGCAGTACTGTCTCAGAATTTCAAATTCGCTGGTGTTCATGTTACATAGAGTACCACTTGGTGGTCATTTGGAAGGCGCTTCTACTTCTGTGTAACTTTCTTCTAGGTTGGGTATAAATATTCCTGGGAGTCTAAACAGAAATGCGTTTTGTTTAGATACAAGTCTTAGGCACGAGTTAGAAAACTGCTGACTGTAATGAAAATATATCAGCACTTAGTAGTATCCAATAATATAAAAAATGCAATTCAGAACGTCTGCAACTACATATATATGTGTGTGCGTCTATATATAGGTATAAAGGTACAATACGTACATGTATATAAACACAGACACATATACAGAAATATTCACAACTTGAACTGTATTTGTAACTAACCTGAAATACTGCAGCAAAAGTTCATTCTGATGAACCATTAATAGAGCATTTTCCAACTTTTGGCTCTAACCATACTTACAATGTTCACACATCAAACTAAACTTTTTGCTATCCTAACTTTCTGCTGTTCTAGCTTTTTGCTATCTTTTTTGCTACCCTAATCAACACGTCAGAACCAAGAATTTCTATATGGGGACTATAAGAGTACCCTGCCTAGGTTAAAACTATGCAGCTACTGAACATGCTTGCAGCCATGAATGCTGGGTGCCTGTTGATGGTAATACTTCCTTTGATGGTAACATTCTGCAGATTGGAAATGCATAAAAGGCAGGGAACCTCCAGCACACAGCTGTTGATTCATCGTCGTAAGGTTCTGACTTTTGCTGGAGAGGAGTTCTCTGACGAGCAGTGATAAAAAGAAGTGGATGATGCAGGTGGGAGTTTGACGGGGCTTACAGCATCTCCCTCCTGCAGCTTCCAAAGGAGCTCTTCGTTAGTCCTGCTGAGCTTCTTCTTCTCCTCCACTTCTTTCTCAACGTATTCTTGAAGATTAGCATTCTCCTCTGACAATTGCCTGGAGAGAGAGGCAGGACAACATGTAAGGCACACCAGGGCAAAGACAGTCGCATTAACGCAGCCAGCACTACACAAGAGGCAGGACCAGGCAGAACACTTAGCAGCAAGCCACATCCCATCCCATCCCCCTGCTCCTGAGCAGCTGAAACGGGCACAGGTGTCACCAGATCTCTTCCCTGCTGGGTGAGAAAGGCATCTCCATGAGTCACGGCTTCTCCACACTGTCTAACTCTGCCTCCAGATGCACCTGTGTCTTTGCTCTACACCTCTTTGAGGTATCTCAGCTGCCAAAGCTTAGGTGGGATGAACCCCAGCCTTCCTGACTGGCCTTATGCTACTGCCAGCATCATGTATGGCTTGCAAAAATGCTAAGAACTTTGTGCACAGACCATGCACTCCAGACACTTTAAAAATTACTGTTTTCCCATACAGACATCAGAGTAAAAACTGGAAAGTCCTAAAAGAAGAATCTAGCATATTTCTTTATTTATTTGTATATTTGAAAGTGCTGGCCTGCCCTGGGAAGCCGTGCATTTGTGAATAGGGTGCAGCTAAAGAGAACACCATCAGTCCCATGGTGGGCAACCAGGACTGCAGAGCATGCCCAGCCTTGGTCACTGGTGTCTGGACAGGACTTCAGAGCTGGCCCCGGGTACTTGGCCTGGGGGTGTAGGTAGGCACAGCGGTTTCAGATATCCTCTTTGCATTGGTATTAGCTTGTGGCTGAGTTGGTTTGCTGGCCCTGAGAGCTACCATGCAATGAATCCGATCTAAGTGTTTTCTCCCCAATTTCAGCACATGGAGGAAGCAGGCGCACAGCATGTGGTTTTGGCTTCTGCACAGCCTGTTCACTGGCACAGTCGTTTCTACCTGGGAATGGGCCAATACATCCCTGTGAAACCAAATCCACCCCCAGATGGAGCCCAGAGCCCCGGGTCAGTGGGTACTATGGTTCCCTGTACACATGGCCCCTTGGTCAGGGCTTCTGTTCCTGCACCAAGAAGACAACGGGATACAGAAACCAATCCAACATGGCCTGCCCAGCAGTGGCACCCCTGCAGATACTCAATAAGCAGCACAAAGTGCAGGTTAAATCCTGCTTGCTCCACAGCTTTGATGCCTGGCTCCAGCCACCTTTGCCCTGTGGCATTTTACAACCCAGAGGTGCTTGCAGTGCTGCCCCATTTTTTGCTAGAGTAGTCACCAGAGTGGAACTATCCAGGGTTTTAGGCCACCTTCTGTCTGAGGATGAAAATCCAGCTCTGTAGCCAGCTGTAACTCTGGCTTGTTTCTCAGCTTAGCTGCCAAAGTTGTGCAATGAGTGAGAGAGCACTTGTGGAGTGTCAGAGTAAGTGCAAAGAGGACAGACAGCAGTTGCACCCATTGACTTTTTCAACTCACTGCAAGCAAAGGAAAAGCATTCTGTCCTTTCAATGCTCCCAGTTTTAGTTGATGCAGGATGCAGATCAGCTTCAAGGTCTTCCCCCTCCTTTGTAAAAGCTCATGAGGCTAGAGGTCCTTCTCTAGCTCCTTCCTCCTTGGTCCCAAAAAAGCCACTATTCCTGACTGCAACCCTGGAGAAACTTCACCAGCAAGGACTAGGGAGGTGTTCTCCTCAGAATGTCCAATAACTTAATGGCTTTTGGGGAGCTGGGACATGGGAATCCATGGAATCCACGGAATCCACGGGCACCTTAGTGAGTTTGCACCAGGTGACTGGTTTTGAAACAAATGGAGCAGTGCAGGTAGAATATGGGACTGATTAAGATGTGTTTTGGGCATGTGCAGGAGCACCAGGATTCTGCAGCCCCATTACACGTGGGTGGGAGCCAGGTTCTGATCTGATCAACCTGGGGCAGATCTGAGCAGGTACCTAACCTGATTTACAGGCAATTTAGGATTTTATAGAAATGAACAGGGAGGAACCTAACCTTCCCTTAGGTGTTTCCAGCATTCAGCAGCAGCTGGGTGTGGATTTTGGATGCACACAAAAAATTCCGTACAACTCCTTTTCTGGGTGTAGCCTTAAGCTCATAGCAGATGTCATGGGCTGCTGGTGCACTCAACAAAAGCCTCTGAGAGGGAGGGGTTGGCATTTGTGTTTCTGTTTAAAAAACTTCTTTTAAGAAATTCTGCTTTTTCAGTCTTGATTCCTACAGAAATTTAGTTCAGGTAATCAAGAATATGTCTGTTTCTTCTCCCAGTCCCTTAAAGTTCTGAACCATGGAGCAGTGGCTAGCAGAGTTGAAGAACTAAAACACAAGTTGACCGAAGTTTTCAGAAAGCTGCTTGCCTGGTAGAGAAGAAAAATCCTATCATGGTCCTACTGGGGAACCAACTGTAGCATGAGCTCATGGTCTAATAGTCATGAGAAATACCACGTGGGAGCTCACCCTGAAGAAATAAATTGCTACAAGTAGAATTATTTTTTTTTGCAGTGTCAAACAAGACAGCCATAAAAATTATATGCGAAGTCCCAGTACACCCGTTTCAGAGAGCATTTGCTAAGGAAAAAATAAAAAAGCAGCTCCTTTCCCTGCCTTTGTGTGTCTCTTAGTGTGTGACTGGCTGGTAAAGCTCATCTGGGTATTGGGAACAGGCTGGTCACAACAGCACAGACTGCAGAGCACAGTGAGGGGCTCAGCTCCCTCCTCTGCTAAAGGCACTACTTGAACAGAAGCAGACATGATCACGTGTTTATCTCCCAGTCTCCCAACAATTTAAGCAGCTGTAACAAATCACAGCCATAAACCCACAGAGATCTGCAGGGGCACACCAACATGAGAGAGATGTGGGAGAAGGTGGTTGAGTCGTGCCCTCGACCCAAATGGTCCAGAGATCAGTGGGTGTCTGGGCTATGCCAACAGAGACCAGACCTGGTCATGTTCAGTTTTGAGTGTTGGAAATAACTATTTTTCAAACATCCCCAGTCCAATGGACAAAAAAAAAATGCTGGTTGATTGGAGAGAGGATCTGAAATGTTGGGAAATCAGATGATTTTTTCAAGTGCTTGGGGAAGTTCCAGCAGAAGCTCTGTGGAACTCTGTGGAACTCCTGCATCCAAAGCAACATAAGGCTCTTGTCCCTCCCTTTGTACCTGCTTTTGGCCATAACTGGAAATACCTCTGTGGTGCACCCCAGTACCTCTGGAACACCCCTCCTGACCACGCTGCAAAGACTGTCTTTTCTCTGGCTCCCCTCCCTCCTCTCACTGCTGCTGGGCTGTCACAGCTGCTTGGGCACCTGAATTGCAAACTGGGAGAAATAGCTCTAATCCATGTTGTTTCCCAGCAAGGGCAGCTCCCAGAGTTCATTAATGCTGCACTTCCCAGGCAGTGCCAGTACAACAGAAATGAAAATCGGTGTGGCTACTGCTGCCAGGAAAATTCAAGTCTTAATAACTCCAACTTTAAAGCCCTAGCTGTCCCTATAGCTGCCCCATAGCTATTCCCAAATGGTTACTGCTGAAAATTACTGTCCACAAAGATGACTTTGCAGACTGACCTCAAATTCAGAATTTCTCCCAGAAGGTGTTCTCGAAACCAGTACCTACACAGTTACAGGCAAGAAACAAAGCGCTGCAGCTGGATGCTGGCAGGGAGTTGAGGGAGGGTGCTATTCACTCAGGCAGAGACAGGTAGCTGCAATGCAGAGATGCCAAGCACTGAACCAGGAACTCTGGCTGCTGTCAGGCGTGGAGAGAGACTGCCACTTCCAGGCCACAATTCATCCAGCCTAAAACAGGTGTCTCAAATTGGTCTCATGAACCAGACCTTAAAAATTCCTAGTGTTCCTCCCCAAGCACAGAAACACTGCAGACACCCACTTCAGACAGTGACATGTGTGTTACAGGTATTTACAATCAGGTGAGAGGAAATGTAATCCTCATCCCCTGTGAATGTTAGTGCAAGTAATGCTGCCTTTTAAAAACATCTACATGCCAGAGAAAATTTCAAAAGGCTGAATCATTAACAATCAAAGCAGTAGCAAGAGAAAACTAAAATAAGAGATGAGACACCAACAGTTTTAAAGTCAGCTAAAAATTACATTTAATTTTTGGCCAATGGCATTATTTTTGACTGCAATGACAGCTTAAGCAGCTGCAGGGTTGGTACAGGACCAGCTCTAGTGTCTCCCTCTGGCACCCTTTCTGCCTGGCTCCAGCTGTGGTCTCTGGCCTTATAGCAGACTATAAACTCTGGGACAGGGACTGTCCTACCCTTCTCTTTATATACCCCCTAACTAACACAAGGGAGCCTTGACGCCTTTGCCAAGTTGTGACATGGTGCAAACAGGCAGTGCCAATGAATAAAACCACCTATGGATAACCCCGCCTGAGTGACAGTGGCATCGGTAGCATGTCTTTCCTGAAAACACCCCATTCCCATCCTCGTTCCCACTGACTAATGGGTTTCAGGGCACTGATCCTGAGATCAGAACCACCAGCAAGTTTGATCTCAGGAGCATGTCAAAATCATGAAAATACATGGACAGATATGTGGCCTTCCTTATATTAAAGTAAGAAAACTCCAATATAAAAAGGATTTTTTAATAAAACAAGCAGAAGAGGACACTTTCAGGGTAAGATAAGTTTTTCTCCTTCTGAAATAAGTGTCATCCTTGGGCCTTCTTTGAAGCTAAGACAGATTGCAAATATCAGCACAAACCTTGTTATGACAGTATTTTGCTCAATCCTGGCTCTGAGCTCTTCGTTCTGCTGTTGCAGCATGGTGATTTTTTCTTCCAGTTTTAAATTTTTTTCAACCTGCAACAAAAGAAGGTTTGTTAAGTCTGAAGAACACCCAACACCTTATCCAAGATAAGTTGTTCTTTTTTTGTCCATAAAGCAACTTCTAAAATTTGAGGATAGATGGAGGTGGTCATCTTGACTGCAGCTAAGACTTGGAAGTCTGACTCAGACCATCACACCCTACTAGTGAAGTAAGGGGGGGTCATCAGCAGAGCATTGAGCTGAACTAGCCTTTAAGACCCTTCTCCTCCTCAGTTAGAAGTAGTTATGTTTAGTGCAAATAAAGGTTTTCCTCAGTGGTGCCCCCACAATTTTCTCAAGGAGCCAGCATTATGAGCTATTGTTCTTGGACAGTGAGCTGGTGGCACTTGGGGAGCATGGGGATGCCCAGCATGGAAAGGACATTGTGGCATGAGTGGTCCTTCATCTCCTGATGAAGAAAGAGTGCAAGGTGCTATGATGCTCATCGTCCAGCTCAACTAGCCTCATCAGACACAACAGTCTGGCGTCCAGCCTTTAGGATTATAATTCTTCAGTTACGGGGAGGAACGACATCACCAACAGGAGCAGATGATGCCCAGCAGCAGCCTTAGACTGCTGCTGCATTCACATGAGGAGGGCTGCCCTTTGGAGACTCTTCTCACTACTGCTAACAATGTCAGTGTGAATAACCAGCATAAACTAGGACATTTAACTTTAAGCTATAATTAATTGAAATGAATCCTATCCCAAGCACAGGTAGCTTTTATTCAGGACAGTTCAAGGACAGAGTTTGAGGATATCAATAGCAGTGTATTAGAACATCAGTAAGATGTTTATAGGCATGTTCCACAGCCTCGGGTGCCCTGTTTTTCCCAAGCTTTGAATTTGACATACTTTGTCACCTCAGTTCTTGGTTTTCTATCAGTTTGAATTTTGCTGAATTCAACAACTTTGAAGGAAAATAAGATAGCACAGAGTAACCTTATCTCTGTGTGAGCTCAGTTATTGAAATTCCCAACCTTTTATAAAGACCCAAAATACTGTGCACTGGACCTAGCAATAACTCTCACTGGGGGAGATGTCAGTTTTATGTAGTGTTTTCCAGTCTGTGCAGGTAATTGTAAAGCATAGTCCTGCTTCTCAGATATTCTGGCCTGGTCCAGGGTATTTTGTTAGAGCAGAATGTGGATTTGGGCCCTGTTTTCTGGCTCTGAGAGAGGAATCACTGTCATGGGCACCCTCTCTGCTTACTCAATAGTTTTCGTAAGTAGTACCTATGTCACCCTCCTTTCCAGTCTCCCTTGTAGCAGCCAAGGAGCCAAGCCTGACTCTGTAGTTGAATACCCTCTTGCTCCCTCATGAGGCACTTCTTCTTTCAGACCATTTGGAGGTGCCATGTAGATGTTCGGGTACTTACAAAGGTGTACCTTTAAACAGAAAGCAGTTGTGCCTTTGGATCACACTAGACACAGTGTTTTATTGTGATAAAGGGCAAGAATAGAACTGTATGCTTGTATATGGTTAATTAGCAAAAGCAGTTGAATGACCCAGAACTATTATAGGCTATTATTTGGGACTCTTTTTTTCCCAGTATAACCCTACAGTGCATGCTTTCAGATGCTGGCTTAGCTCCAGGAGCAGTGCATTGGAAGGAGCACAGATAACAAGCCTCAGTTGTAAAGAGGCACTTTTCTCTACATCCACTTACTCAAGCATCTGTTCAGCAAAATAATCATCAGAGTTCTCAAATTTCCCTGTAAATAGAAGTAAATCTTGCTGAATGCTGTGCTGAGCCAGCTGCCCCAGCTCCCAGCTGAGGTATTGCCTCATCCTGTCACCATACTGCACTTCTAGTGTCACTGCAGGTTGTTCACAAAATGAATCCCCTTTCCAACAAAAAATGTAAATTATAGTGAACCAGGGAGTTCTTTGTTAGGAATTCCCACAAGCAAAGGATAAGGAAACAGTGTAGGCTGCAGAAAAGCATTACTGGAGGGTTGGAGAGACATATCCAAGAGTAAGCCTTGGTGGGGGTTACTTGCTGAATATTGCTAATTCCTACATAGCTCCCTAAATGCCTACATAGCTCCCTAAATGCCTGCAGGAGCAGCAGCAGCAAGAAACACCATGGCTCAATCTTCCCCCATGTGCCCTTCCCAATGCTAAATGGCTACCTGTCTCCTGTAGGGGCTTATGAGGCAGGCCCTGGGCTACCACAAAATTTCCCTTCCTTCATTCTTCCTACATCATTGTCTAACCTAACAGGCTGAGCAGGTATTGACTGAAAAAACCAAAACAGACCAGTGATGTGAAACCAGTTGTGTCTTGCCCCAACCTCCTGTGTTTACTCACTCCTCCTAAGTTCATCCGCTGTAACCAAACTTTTACTTTATTACCTCTATGATGCCTTCTCTGTAGGAAAAATGACAACTCACCTGTTTTTCCAGCTCCATAATCATCTTCTCCTGTTGGTGAATCTGGAAGTTCTTCATTTCCAGAACATGTTTTAAGCTCTTCAAGTCTTTTTCTAAGTGCAGATATGGAGCTCGCACAATCTAGGAAATATATCAGTGGTTTGGATATGTCAGCCATAAATGCATCTTCAGCTATAAGAGAAAAATTCCTTTATGTATTCACTGGTTTAGGAGTCTCAGTGGTGTGAAAATCACCTGGACCTCTGGTCTTCTGCAGCACACCAGAACACTATGATATTGTCTCCCTTGACACCCCTTTGGCTGGATAGCCAGCAATATCCTTTTTTTGACCAGTCTCATGGATAGAAGGATGGGATGCCAGGTTGTTCAGCAATCCCATTCCTAATCATGGCTTGGCAACCACAAGGTGTTTTATGCTTCTGCAGGGATTTTGGCTTGGGAAAAGTACAAACATGAAACTGAGGAAACTGGACAAGTGTGGTGGAGGTGAAAACTACAGTGCTCTGCCTTGCCTGCACCAATGCATCGTGGTGCCTGTTAGCAAAGGTCAGATCTGGTGGGAAAAAGTTCCCCCTCTCCTCCAGAACGTCAGATGTAGGGATGTAGGGGATACTACTGTTCAGCTCATGGGCATTATGCTCTGAATTATACTGATGAAAAACTGTCCGTGACTTTCACTGAGCTGAATTTTTCCCACTCACTGAGTGAGTGTAACTCACTCCAGTGAACTGCCTGGTGATACTTGGTATTAACTACACTGTGACACAGCAGAATTTGTTCTTGCACATAAATGAAATACTGCAGTGGAAGCAGAAAGGGACTGATGCTACCTCTTTCCCATGGCCAAGACTGTTTTAGACATTTATGCTTCTTTTCTAAGCAGTTCTCTCACCTAAAAATTCACTGAGCCCCTTGCACACCCCACTATTTTCATTCTGTCCTCTCTGTCATGTTGATACAGCTGCCCATGAGGTTGTGCTACGAAAACCCTGAAGTGCCCCAAGCTGAAAGAAAACTCTTTTTGGAGGGTTATTTCAGAGTTATTCAATTTCAGATAAATAATTGCAGTGTGTGTTTACTCACACACTGTAAATAAACAGCACGGATGCAGTAGGCAGCAGTTGAATAAATATTTCATATGACAGGGCTGTCCCCTGCAAATCCAGAAAAAAAAGAGGGAATAGAAGGAATATCAAAGAAGTTGGCTCAGAAGGTACAAAAAACAAAGAAAAAGAAAAAAATGTAAATGTGAAAAGATAAAGAGGAAAAAGATAAGAAAAAGGGAAAGAAGAATAGACAGCAGAAAGTATATACTAGACAGAGTTAATGAAATATTTCGGAAGCAGAGCTACAAATGCTAGGTGAAAGAATAAAGAAAAAGAAGTAAAATCAGAAAATGATGGACCTAGGCTAAGATTTCTGACTCTTCCCCAGAGTTCAGCATTTGGAGACTCAGTTGAGACCTGCAACCCCATCCCTGGGGTGAGAATCCCATCGCTATTCACTGAATCGTGTGATGCAAGTCATATTTAGAAACATGTATCTTGATGACTGTATAGTTAGAGTTGTCATCTACCTTCAGTTGTTCCTCAGTGTTTTTCTTCAGAGCCTCTTCAAATCGGTCTGCTTTGGCCTTAAGAGATTGATTCTGGAAGGTGAGGGTGTCTATCTGGTCCTGATGGGGACACATACAAATTAATACACCAACTGTGTTATTGATCGTCATACAAGTCAGTCTGCATTTTGAAACTACCAGGAAAGCTGAACAAGGCTTAGAAACCCCTGCAAATTGGTATTTTTTTATGTAAGGACACTTGAACATACAATGGAGTGTTTGACAAGCCTCAGAGAATCACAAAATCCTCGCAACACCTGTGGGTGATGCTAAATCACCCCATCAACTTGTGCTGCATGAGAATGAACATCTTCTTCCTTAAGAGAGCTGGCATTTATATCACATGGATTATTATGCAGTCCCTAAAGTCTGAATGAGGCAGTAGATACCCCACTCCTGCTTCCTTCACCTTTCTAGGCCTCAAACATGGCAACAAGAAATGATAAATTCGTGGTGTGGACTTTAAATGATCGTCATTTCATCTCAGAGCTATACAGCGGAACAACATATTATTTTAAGCAATCATATTTCTGTTACTATGAAAGGCATTTCTGTACCCTTGTCTATATAACACCTGTAAAATCCACAGTTGCTGTGAAATTTTTGTTCTTGTCTTTCATAGCTGGGATTTCTTGGCTGCAAAATTACGTCAGCGCTTATTGCAAAACTGCTGACACACCTCAAGCTGTTGCAGCAGTGCAAAAATATGGTTAGAGGATTTAAAATTGTAATTCATCTCTGCCTGTGAAATCAAACAGGTCTTGCATTATTTGCTGTGGCATCTTTACTTGTTTACACAAGAATGTGTCATACTTCTGCCCTCCACTCCTTGGAATTTCTTCATCTTGAGAGCCCGGTGTTAAATAGTGGGATGTTGGAGATGTGATGTGCAGGGCTGACCCTGGCTGGCCATAGACTAACTGCACAGCAGGGTCAGCCCTGGGCAATCCCCATCAGGGACCACATTGCCCTCCAGTGGGACTGGAGATGTGTCTACATCTATGGAACCAGCTTTCCCATTTTTGGGCAGTAGGGAAGAGTTTAAAGCACAGGCACAGGGCCAGCCAAGGAGGGGTCAGCATTTCTGAGCCCTGGGGATGCCTGCTGGAGGGTACCATGTAGACAAGGTGATGCTCCCAGCCACCACAGATGCCAGAGCCTGGCCCACCAAGCAGGGAAGAGCTCAAATTTGCCAACAGCCAGCAGGGTCAAAAGGACATTCCTTGTTTTATCCCAATGCCCTTTTGTCCCTTTAGGTTTGCCCTCTCTCCTGAACCACCCAAAGGGGAGGAAAAGTCCAGAGGGTTTGCTGCTAGATCCCAGTCTGGACAGGCAGAGGACAAGAGGTCCTACAGCTGGTGAGAAGCAAGAGTCTGGTGTGCTGGCAGCCAGCAAAGGGGCTGGGGCTGCCCCATCAGTTGCTCCGTAACATCATTACAGGGGTGGGAAACAAAGAAACTGCTAACCTGGAGTGACAGCCGTAGTTTTTCGAAAGTCTCTTCTAGTTGTGCCTTTTCCAGTTTGTGAGCAGTATTCAGTTCTGGGGAAGTTACACAGACATGATATTACTAAGTGAAATCTGTCAAACCAAGGTCCAAGAGCACACGAATCTTGAGCCAAGCACAATTCAGGATGCAGTTTTGGGACATGGAGGCGGAGTAGGAAACTGCTAGAAATATGCTCCGCGACGTTAGGTGAGTCGTTTTGAGGATCAGGATTTCCTGATCTCTCACTGGTTGCAGATACTTCTATTTTTACGTGACCAGATTCTGGTCATTCAGTGATTTCTGAACTGCTCAAAAGTCCCAGCTCCCAGGTACTCTGAAAAGGGTCAGTCTGACCCCTCAGACAATTGGTCATTTACCAACGCACAGTGCGTATCCCCAGGTCAAAGATTTTTAAATTAGATATATTTAAAATTATGGCTTGCAATTTCTTTGGGAAGATAGAGAGGAGGGCCAACACCTCAGGTGCAAAAATGCAAATGACAGTGCTTCTCTGCAAGCCATGGCAGATGAACTTTGAGGTTTATTCCAGTTCTGAGACTGACAGAGAAGACAAAAAACATGATTAAAGGTTTCTCTGCTAGAATAACTCACCCTGGACTTAAAAATAACCAGAAGTTTAATAAACAAAGTGAAATAAAGTTTAATCTCTAAAGCAATGGCATCAAAGTGTCATTCAATGCAGTAGGAGCACCTACCTTTTTAGTATACAGACACTCTATTTGTTGTGTTTTCATCCCCAAGCCCATGGGGTTCTGCCCTCTAACCCCTGCTCACAGTAACAGCAGTGATAATACCAGCGCTCCAGTGTCTTGCACAGCGCATTATCCCACAGCTGCTGCAGTGCCTTTTCCAGGCACACGAGGGCATTTCATACCCGCACCAGGATCAGGGAGCACAAATTTTGGCCACCAAACCCTTGATAAACCACAACTAAATTTTATCGTCAAAAAATACCAGACAGATAAGAATATCCTCAAGCAAGAAACAGATTTTACTTAATTATTTTCAAAATCGTATATGTTAATTTACAGATGGCATGTTAGATACCCTCTCTGCTTATAGGAGAGGGAAATAGACTGTTCTCAGTTCATGTTATGCTCTGGACTGTGTCTCTAATTGACACAACGCAGAGCTAAGCAATACAGTTTGTTTTGGAAAATGTGGGAAAACCTACTAGAGCTATTTAAAAAGTAGACCTTAAAAAAAAAAAAAAAAAAAAATAGAGAGAGTGATCGTACAGATAACTGTTAAATGTCAGCTAAAGCATTCATAAAGACATGTGTTAAGAGACTGAACTGGTAGGGAGAAAGCAGCTCTGCCTGCAGTATCAGTCCTGTGTCAAAACTGTAACGCAGAATAAAGATAACAATGCTGAGGAGCAGATTTGCATGAGTGTGTGGCTTTGGTCTACTGAGCATGGCCAGACGTTTGCTGCTGAAAATGATGAGTCTTGTTTTTAGAAGCAGTGTGGGCATTTAAGCACCTAAATTCAGAGATATCCAATGAGCTCTAGCCTCCTGAATACCCAAGGATTAGCCTCTTGAGAAAAGAATGTGTGTGAAGTGAGGTGGAATTTGGACTCTATTTTCAGCAACCTGTGGAGGAAGTCTTATCTTTGACCTAGAGACCACCCTCAGATAATCTCAGGTCAAAGTTAGACACTGCAGACAGCTCTCCCTCTCCCTTGGCAGGAACCTAGCAGTCCACCCCATGTTAAAGCACTAGACCAACACAAATTGTCTGTATCATCTGCTCTAGAGGAAGAAAATCCAGGTTTACGCAGTGTCACTACAGCATTAATTCCTGTTCTGGAATAGCTGTGTAGCTGTTGGGTTTTCTCTGGCTTACCTTGAATCTTGCAGTCATTCTCATCCTGCAGTACCGTAATGGCAACTATGTGGTTATTTTCCAACTGTAACATTGCAGCCTCATGTACAGCTGTGATATCTTCCACCTGTTCCAACAACAGTGAGTGGAGACATGGACACATGATTAGACACACTGTGGCACACCGACAAGCCACTGCTAGAGAGCTCCAGTGAGCTGGAAACAGTAAAGGGATCTATTAAGTGTGACAATTCCAGCACCTGAGTCAGTTTTACTCATTACAAAACAGGCATGTTGATGCCTTGAGACAGTGTTTTTGTTCTTTTAAATTAATGGTGATAAAGATGTACATAAGAAATCAAAAGGTCAAAAAGCCCATAGGTAGAGACGGCACTTATTAAATGCTCAGAAATCACAACATTGAATTAACCTAAATTATATTAATGACCACACAACCCACAGCCATCATCGGAGTGAGGAGTGCAGCTGGAAGAGGGCTGTGGGCAGCCTGTGTTCCAGTCAATCCAGGTTTGTGATTCCTTCAGTATATTGTTTGTTACTAGACTTGGCTAAAGGCAAAGCGAGATCCCTAATGATGATCCCTTGATATACATCATTAAAGAAAATACAATGAAAAGTGGTGATCAAGGTTAAGTCAGCGGTCCAGAGCAGTTTCTGAAGGCAATGCACTGATTTGCTTTTCTGGGGTTTGTGATCACAGTAGTGTTATTCTCTACATTTAATACAATAGTATCTGTAATATCTGGCAAGGCAGAGGATCAGACTATTTTACTTTTACAATGAAATTGCTGTTCATTGCAAAGTGCCTTGGCTCAAACCAGCTTTTTTTGTTCACAGTTATGCTAAATAACGGTAGAAAGTTACCGCAGCTGAGTTTACCTTGACTGGAATAAACGTAATTTCACTGCTTTTAACTGTCAAAGATGTGTTAGGTAACCCAACAGAAGCATAATTTCCAACCATATTGGAGAAAGCATGCTCTTAGAATGAAAGTTAGGTATTTAACATGGAATTTGACATTATCCAAACTAATTTTCATATTAACATGGGAGATGACTCAGTGGTGAAGAACTGTTTGCAAAATAATTGGGACTCAGCCTGCTGATATATTGCATGACAGAGCAAAGAAAGGTGTGGGGTAGATGACTCAATGGGCTACTAATGGGACAAGAAGAACTACTACCTGACTTTTTCCAGAGCACCATGTCCCTGAAAATGATGTCTGTAAGCTGAAACCTCATGAGCATTGCTGTGTTCTTTACCTTAACCTTGCTTAAGTCTTTATTCATACTCTAATTGCTTCTCAGATGAGCAGCACCCCATAGGAATGATTATGCTCAACTCCAGTCCCTTCAGAAGGTGAAGGGGTCTCCTCTTGCCATCATCCTTGTCAGGTTATTTATCTACAAAGTCAATTAAATATGTCCCAAATGATCTGTAGGGATTTTTCTGTCTTCTGAGTGTTTCATATCCGCATCCCAAACGACTCTTTTTAATCTTCCAGCGTGACCTCCTGTCTACAATTTTTCATGGCAGATAGTCAGCTAGGCACTGGAAAGCAGATCTCTTGGATGCTAATTCCAATTTCACCGCTAAGTTACTCTACAGGCATGATCAATGCACTTAACACAGGTCAGGTTTATCACAGCCTATAAAAGGTACCTCAGGTGGGATTTTTAAGCCTTAATAAAGTAAAATCAAGAGGAGGCTGTAGTGGGAGAAGTTTGTAAGTCGCTAGGGAAAACAGCTTGATTTGAGCAGCTCAAGCAAGAAAAACTGGCAAGCCAGATCACAGCCTTTACTCTGCAATTTTGCCCTTAGTTACAAGGAGATAAGAGAATGCATTGGCATACATGATCAGTTTGTGAGGAGTTTGGCTCTCATGGTTGTGCTACCTCCTCAGAGACAGCTGAACCTCCCAAATCTGACAACTGCATATCCAAAGAAACAACAGCTACCCAGTAGTGAACTAAATGGTCACTACAGCAATACATCATGGAAGATTAAGTTGTGACTGGAAACCATGAAAGTGGGATGACTATCTTCCAAATTAGATACATGAATACAGAAATGCATGCAGATCCGTGGCCAAAAGGATTTTGCTATTGTTATTGCCTTCATGAATGCAAATTCAAATTCCCCCATACAGACAGACAGCTCAAGGACAAGGCGTTTCTCATGTACAGCGTAAGAGTTCCATCTCCTTGGCCAAGAAACATTGGTGAGCAGCTTTCCAACATGGCCTGTCAGCCTCCTCTGATCCAAGAGCACTCAACACAGGATGGGTCTACGGTGGCGTAGGAATGAATAAAACTCATCCTGGTAGCTGAACTATGAACTGAAAATATGGGGTAAAACTCTGAGATACTAGGGTCACAGCAGTACTTTCAAAGCAGTGGAGAGGAATGTTTGTGTTATCTTCAGTAATCGGGGAACACAGAGCTCTGGAGCAAACCAAAAGGGCTGGAGAACTATCTGCCCCACAGAGGGAAAGATGCATTTCCACTTTTTCTGTGTGATGATGTATAGAGTCACAGTAGACGAAAACGAGAAAAATAAGCATACTTCTAGTCAAGTTCTACAATGACTTGTATCACTCTTTCTTGCACTGATTACTCTTGAGAGAAGAACCAAGATCTGTTCTTGTAGCCCTTTGAGCTTGCAGAAACACTTCAAAGAGTAGCAGAGCTAAGCTCTGCTATCTCAGCGAAAAATAAACTCTCAGAACAAATTCCTTCACAAATGCTGATGCCTGGTGTTCCAGAAGAGCCAAGCCTTGCAGTCAGAGCCCATATCTTCTACCAAGCAGATCGACACAGTGACACAGTGAAAAATAAAAAATTTTCAAGACTTTAGGGAACATGACCCCTCTTTCATATCAGAAAGAAAAGCAGAAAATGCAGAGGCCTTGCAAGAAAACCAACCAGTATAAATGAAAATGAGGACCAAAGACATGGCCCAGCAGAGGTTCTAACCACTTACAGATGAATATTTTGAAAAATCTGGTTTGATAGCACCTTCTAAGGCATCTTTGAAAATCAATGTACTAACAGAAACAGGCAGTTTGTCTGGGACAAAACAGCCCAGTTGCTTCAAGCCTTTGTATTGCATGCTACAAGCCTGCAAATCAATACCAACTAGCAGGCCCAGCAATTAAAAAAGATAAAATCTGGCAGGAGTCCTTCACACCCCTGCACTGAAAAATCAAAACAAATTGCACAGTGATACCAAGGGCAGCAGTCACTCTGGGGCACAGGCTGGGACACCGTGTGTCTGTCCAACATGGCTCAAGTGCCAGCAAGGACAGCTCCCATCCCAGGAGTGTTTTACAGTACATCAAATACAGGCAGTATTGTTGACCTTAAAGACTGCAGGCTGCCATCTCTGCTTTGCTGTGTTGGTTCTCTCCTCTCTTGTGAGCTCAGTGCAGGCTACCCCCTTTCCCTGGGCAAAATGCTGGCAAAGAGGGGGGCTATTGGCTGGGCTTATGTTCCACGGACAAGTGGCCCCTGTGCTGCATCAGATGCCTGGGTGGCATGCCCATGCAGCAGGGGCTGAGGCATGTTAAAGACTAAAGGCACAGATTACAGAGCGCACCTGAGTGCAACAGATACACATGTGAGAAAAGCTGTCATGACCTGTGGAGCTGGGTAGTGGATAAGAGTTGCAGCTGGAAAAATCAGAACTGTATCCAGTGCTTATTGGGGTGAAAATGAGAAAAGGCCAGGTAAAGGTACTATTGACATAATCCAGGCCAGAATATTCTGGCACTATATAAGAGGTGCCCATAGGTGAGTTACAGTGTTGTTCACTTCAGCTGTTGAAAAATAAGACAAAAGTAGGTGCTTATGAGAGTATTCCTACCTAGACACAGAAAGCAAAGCAAGGAGAAACACTTGTGGCATACAGTCCAAGAGATTAGACTGGATAGTGGAGCAGAAATCAGGAGACCTGGAGTGCATCATGTGGTTGATGTTTGTGCTGCATGTGTTGCATGGGTGCTATCACTTCACTGTACTGCCCTTTAACTAGCATTTGAAATAACAATGGGCATGGTTCTGCTGGCCTTACCTGTGTTGAGCAGGTTCTTGTTAAGTCTTGGTTTCGTATAAATTGACTGAAATAGGTGGGTTGAGGAGCAAATATGTGTGGGCATCAGAGCTACTCTTAATATTTTTACTGTAAAACATAGGGAAGCATGTGAAGACAAGACATAGCAATGTGATAGACTATGTAGCAATAACAGCAAAGCTAACAGGGAGAAAGAGCAGTGAAGATAGTCATGAATACATTTTTCCAGTCATCAATTCATTACCAGGGTCTTCCTGTTGGAATGTTCAACATATTTCATTACCTGAACCCACCCAGTACCGGCATGGACTACTCTTCAAAGGTCACAGATGAAGACTGACCTGATCCTGATGCTGCAATTTGGCTTGCTCCAGCTGCAGCCTGTGCTGCTCCTGCAGGCTCTCCCTCTTAGTGCTATACTCCTCCTGCAGTCGCTGCTCCAGTGCCTGCATCTCTTCCTGCTGCTGCCTGCGGAGCTGCTTCCCCTCCTCCTCGAAGCGCCTCTCCAGCTCCTCCTTCTCAGTCAGCAGTTTCTTCCACCTTGCCGTGTTGAGGGCTGTGGAGGCAAGACCATGCAGTCAGACTCTGAACTTCTCTGGACCAAACAGTGGAATTGGACCTGTTTGTACATCACTGAGCACGGTAGGTGTCACTGACTCTGGGACTTCCATGAATCTCAGCCAGCAACAAGTTCTCGCTGCTGCTTCTCTCTGTCCTGCTCTCTCTCTCACACACACGTACGCACATGCACACATGCATTTGTTTCACTGTAGGCACTGTCAGAGTATGTATAGAAAAGCCCAGGCAAAACTGGAATAGAAAAATAACAATAACAATAACATTAATAATAAATATAACACAGAACTCTGTGGACCTGCAGGGTGACTGATCCCCTCCTGGCCAGCACAGTCTTGGATCCACAAACTGAGGCTTTGGGCATTTTACTTGGCCTTGGATATAAAAACCAGCATGTGAGACAATCACTTGACACAAAGCCTTTCAACCAGGATATAAGATCTTTCTTATTTTCTTCTGTCAAGATAGAGTCTTGGCTAAGTCCCCACTTCCAGTGGCGGCAGAAGCTGCCTGGGCTCTTGAGGAGCACCCTGTCACATGTTATGCAAGGGTGACTTGACCAGGAGAGCAATTGCATCTCACACTTCCCATTTTCTAGCTGTTAGAATCTGCTAACGCCATAAACCTGTCTTTCACACCAACTCCAGCAAGAACCACTCAAATCCATTAATTCAGACTTGCTTAAAATACTTTTATATTCAAACTACTCTCTTGTGTGCTTAATGGAATCAGAGAGTACAAGTGAAAGGCTGACACTGAAGGAAATCAGAAAATGTGAAACTTTTACTCCATTGAACTAACTGTGTGATTATATCTCAGAATTCACAACCATGTCTACAACCGTTTTCCAACAGTTCCGTCAAGTCAAGGGTAATCAGTCCATTTCCCCATCTGGTTCCTCACCTATATTGTTCCCGGGGTCCAAGGAAAGCAGTGTCACAAACACTGTTCTCAGCATTTTGCTTTGCTAAAGAACAATTGCAACAAATCCAGGTACTGAAGACCTGATGCAAGTTGGACAAGATCAGCCAGACCACATTTAGAGAGTCAATTTGCTTACTTGTAAAGATCCAACAGGTAAGAAGTGATTAAAATCATCATGACCACTACATTCAGAATACTAGAGAAGGAGAGATGACTTTCTAGAGCTTCCTACTGATTTAGACTCATAGCTGATATAGAAAGACCATCAGCTTTTGAACAAACTGTCTATATAGTTATCCTTCCTTTGCCTTTCAAAATGCACGTGCCATGGACAGACCTGTGTGACATTGCAAACAAGAGGACTGAAAGCAGCTGAATCCCTGCTGAATGCTTCAAAACCATATTTATCCTATGACCACATATTTGCTCAGTATCTGGCACCCTGCATGTTTTTCTGGCTCTTTCTACCATGCTGTCAGACTGTGCTCATTTTTTCCAGGATAGTAACAAGTTGTCCAAGTTACCACTGCTGCCCCCACAGTTCATGTTGAGGGCACCCATGCAAGGTAGTTTGGGCACTCAAACCAACCATCTCTTTTCCGACATAGCTTTTTTTACCCCTTTTTAGAGTTCTGCATTCACACTTACTGGACACCAATATCCAGACTTGCTCAGTATGTCCAGACAGATAAACACTACTAGGCTACTGGTCTGATCCTGATGTTTTCTGGAGTACCATAAGGAACTCTGTGTCCCTTTCAAGCTCTCTGCTCCTTACAGAAAGAGAGTGAACCTGTGAGATTAGCACCTCAGTGGCAGCACATAAAGAGCTTTCCCACCTGCCTCATACTGAAAATGGAATGGCACAATTTGTATTTTGAATGGTCATAAACTGGAATATCTTGTCTCCTGGCAGTTCGGATTATAGTTCTAAACCCTCTCTTTTGCTTTTTTATTTTCTTTGGCATGTAAAGTGATCCCAGAGCAGGAGGGGTTATGCTTGCAGCTAAGCCTTCAGTAGAATTCAAACTTACTCAAGCTTTAAATTGGAGCTGGAATGAACCCCATCTCTCTCCAGCCTCTCTGATGAGATTACCCAGCACACAGGAAGGGCTGGGCAATGAAATAACATGCTCTAACCAAAAGAAAGTCCATCTGAAACACAAAACTATTCACAAATCAAACCCTGATGCAGGTGCAAAATGGAGGGAAGAGGAAAGCAGGGAAAGTGTGCTTGCATGACATGTTCCCCACTCACTCAACAATGCTATTGGAGGCAGAAAATGGGACCACTGCCCACAAAATTTGCCTTATACAGAACATAAAATATCTCTAATGTGAAGGAATGATTCCTACGGTAAGTCTCAGACTAAGACAAATGAGGCCAAGTACCAAAGGGGTGAGGAAAAACTGAATCTCTTCCTAGTAAGGAGATGGACCTCTGGGCCTGGCTCTACTGGAACAGGTGTAGCAGAAGGCAAAATCCATGCAGCCTAAGGCTCTGCGGCTCTCCTAAACTCCTGGGAAGCAAGAACCAGCATGGGAGAGCCCTCCCTGCTGAAGCCAGCATTGAATCTGCTGTCGTGTCAGTGTGTGGTTCTGGTGAAACAATTACGTCGCCACCAGCACGGACCTCAAAACAGATGCCTGAACAGAAGACTGGCTAATGCTGCTGTGAAACAGTGAATTTCAGGCATCAGTACACGGATACTGCTAAAGTGAGCCACTCTTGTAGAACAATAAAAAAATCACTAAGAAAAGTTATATGAATCTATTACTGACATGGAACAGGGCAAGGAGAGCAAAACTACGATTGGCTGCTATCATGAAGAGTTACATCCTGGTTATCTTTTTCCTTCTCTCTGGGTATTTCCATTGCGGCTTACAGGCTAGAAATGACTCTGACATAAGGTGGCATTTCCTGGGATGGCAGTGTGCTGGGTTAAATAAGATTGGCTACGGTTGCCTCCCTACTCCCTGAGCACCAAATGGCTTTTACAGTGTGCAACAGATGAACAAAACCCACTTCAGGATGGGCTGGGAGGGTGAGGGAAAGGTAGATGTTACTACTGGACTGACAGCCCGTCACACACACAGAGTCTGAGCCACAGCCCTCCCATTCAGGAGGGAAAATCTTGAGGGAACCGGGGGACTGGTGTCTTGTGGCCCCACAGAGGGACTGTTTGCTTCTGACATGAGAAATGGGCTCTTTGCCACTTAGACTCTTCTCTTCTTCCTGACCCTTGACCCCAGATTCACCAACAAAATCACAGCCACCACAATCACGTCCTCTGACTGGGAGGCATATCCAGGAGGAAATGGTGTACTGGCTTTGGCTTCCAAATTCTTGTGAATACAGATAATACAAATTTTAAACTTGACATCAGATCATCTTCTCTTCACACCTCCTCTCAACTTGCTTCACGTGCCATTGGTCTGCAACGAAGAAGCAGGTAATTCTGATGTTTAATTTCAATTAGCTTGAAGGGAAATAGCATGTCTTCAAAACCTCTTTATTTCAAGAGACTCAGTGTTGCAGCTGAAAAGTGCTTATATTTATAATTTATAAAGATCAGTGTCTTGAGTGTAGAATGACTGTTTCTCATGTTTTTCTAGCCTTGCTATTTCTGGTAAAATACATGAGCAAATCTTATTGCTTAAAATAACAAGTCCCTCAGTGTTTATAGAGGTCATATTCCTCCCCAGGAGTGGGGAGGGAGAATCACTTTCCTCTTTCACCCATGCTGGTTTCAGAGGAGGTGTGATACATTCACAGCAGTGCTGGGGGTAAAAGTGGACACTGTCTGAACCTAAATATTTTGCTTGACATGCTCTGTCACTGCTATTGCTTCAACAGTGGTTTTATTTACCAAAAGAATTTTCCTTAAACTTATATTCTGACTTTTCTGAACAGTGTATTCTATCTTGCAGCTTCATTGCTTTGTATAGCAGAATCCTTCAGTTTCTGTTGAAGTTAACAAAGACTGTGTGCTTTCAAAACTAAGCACTTCAGCATTTAAATTGTAACTCTGAATTACAGCTATTGCCTAAATAACTAAATGTTGGACACAGTGCCTGTATCAAGCCTGGCTAATCCAGCCTTGTTTCACTGATTCATTAAGACACTTGCATCAGTGAGTCTGACATGGTGAATTTACACATGAGAAATCACAAATTTCTGGCCAACACCCATGCTGTTTAACTGGACTGGTTATTTTTAAAGTAATGAGTGACTACTTATCAAGGTGACTGGGACAAGTCAGAATACAACTTGGTTGCATAATATGCTCTGTAGATTTGCCCTAAATTTCTTCATAGAATTACCTATAATCCATCTGATAGTGAGAGCAAAATAACCCCCCCATAGCACAGGGAGGCTGTATGTCTCCAGTAGCACCCACAGACCCAGCTTGAACTCCTTTAGAGATAGCAAAGAAGTGCACTGACGAGAAAAGCTCTCATGCACATGGCATTTGTCTTTCACCTTTTCCACAGATTTAAAACACTGGTTGTTTCATAAAACTTAATTTTATAATTTCATACCAAAGGAAAACAGACTGTCCAGTAATTTTTGACTTTCACTAAAAAACACAGACATGGATCTTCCGTATTTATGGATACATACTAGGATTTGTACTGCTGATTAATTTTTTCACATTCTGCTGAAGTGCAATACCTGCACATGTTCATCTTTTTGTTCATCGCTACTGGGAGTCCTTCTACCTGGCTATGTTGCAGATGACCAGCCACCTCTGTCACTCCTAAACAGCCTCTGCTCAGCATCTTGGTGTCTTCCAGAGTGGTGGCTTGCTCAGGAAGAGGTGGCCTGTAATGGCTCCTCTCCATTACACATGCCCACAGGACCACTGAGGAAAGGACTATTTCACACCACATATCCCCTTTCTGAGAAAGAAAGCCCATACATGTCTACAGCTTAATTCCCTTTTGAAGCAGTACAGCTCAGCCGGCTCTTCTGGAGTATCTGGAGTTCTTACCAAAACTGTCTCCACATTTGCCATCATGACCCTCTTCTGGGCAGAGGAGGTATCTATTGCTGCATGTGCAAGGGCAATAGCGAGGGCAGGCAGTGCTGTGATCTCCTGTTCCTGAACATTCCCACTCTGTGACCCCCAAACAGGCAGGCTCTTACTTATATCCTTGGCAAAGTTCTCCAGCAAAGTCACCAGGGATTTGTACTCGTTTCAGCTGTACAAACATGGTGTAAATGGAAGCAGAACTCTTCACCTCCAGCACTGAACCTTCCTTTCCTTTCCATGTCACTGCCACTTGAAAAAACACTCATGAAAATGAGCAAACCCACCCTGCTAGCTTGAGGTAGGGCTTTCAAATGAGAAGTGGATATTGAATGAAGAGCTTCAGATATGCCCTGCCTAAAGAATGTACCAACTAACCAAAAGTGGCAATAATTCCTCTTTGAGAGCTGTGGAGATCAGAGGATGGAGGAAGGCAGGCATCAGGGAATAACTGCAAATGCCATTCTGCCATTCCTGCAGTATATGTTGGCCATGGGGACAATATAGCTCACCATGAAATAAAAATCAGCCAAATAATTTCAGAGGGGCACATCAGGGAGCACAAGTTGATGGACTTCAGAAAAGGGCTGTGCTCAGCTTTTCTGAAGTGGGTTGTCTTAGGCAAGGTGAAGATGAAGTACAGGGAGGATTTGCAATTCTGCCCATCTCACAGGGGTTTGGCCTGAGCCTTCCTTTGTCAGCCGAGTCACCCTCTGGCCACTTAGCACAATCTGTGTTTACTGTATGACCCAGTAACTGGGCTCCCACATGCAGGGAAAGCTGGGGATCCCCCAGCTTCATAATCCCCCCTATTCATAACTCCAGTCATCTGTGGTTCCAACACCTTTTGGTCCCCAGGGTGTCCCCTGCCCCAGTGGTCCTCCTCTCCATTTAAGCCCAAAAGACTGTTGACTGAAGCCAGAGTAGAAGCCCACGTTCTCTCTCAGGAGTTGCAATATCTTTACACTCTCCCTGTCTCCCCTGTCTAGATCAGAAACCAAAAGGAAAAGTCATGCATGCAGATACACAGAGAATACACAGATCAAATGGGATGTGTTGCTTTTCCTATCTCCACCAGAAAGTGACCTTAGAGATCTTAATAAGCAAGTTTGGAGCTTGGTGTCCTTCAGTTTGTATGTGAACTGCAAAACATCCAAATGCTCATAATTAAGTGATGCATTCCTAGTCACTATGCACTGCAACAGTCTCAAGTTCCCACTTTTCATCATTATGCTTTCCCCTTGGCAGTGGTGATGTCTGAGAATGGAAGCTATGGATTTATGAAGAACAATTTCTCAAGTAAAGAGGATGCACAACTATCTCCAGCATGTGTGGTGACAGTCTCATCTCCACATCAAAGAGGTAAAATCACAGTTCCCTGCAAAGCCACAAAAGCCCTGGCCAGCAGGCTTCAGAAGACACTTCTGAAGTGTTTTGCATGCAGGTTCCCCAGGATTAGGTCACAAATAATAACTGATTTTGCGTAAAGTGAGAAAATCACTTTGTTATTACTTTTCTTGTACTACTTACCAACTTCATCCCTGATCTTTGCAAGCTCGACTCCTAACTCCTTTATTTTCACAAGGGCATTTTCATTCTGTTTAAGGAAAAAGAGAGAGAAGTATGTATAGTCCCCAGGTTTATCCCAGATAAGCATTTTCACATGTTCATTTAGTAAAGCAGATTAGATTGATTTCTCAGATTTGTTTTAGGGGAGGGGAGTGGGATTATAATTAATTCATTCAGTTTTTAAATCAAGCTTAGGAACCATGACTCACTGGCTAGAAATACCTTGTATGTCTGTGAATACATGTTCACATACTCACGTGCACGTGACAGCACAAAATACTCTATTTACTCCTATGTGTCTAAAAAGACATTTGTTTTTTTTATATCATTTTGTGGTCAACCTGTGTACCATTTACGGCTGAACTGCATGTACAAGATTGATTTACTAATTCTGTTAAAAGATTTTAATCTATTTATGCCTGCATTTAATCACCTCCAAATATAATAATATGCTCACACAGTCAAATTTGCAGAGCAGATACCTGTACTTGTACCATTTGAGCATACCCATACAGACACCACTAATTTTTTTCCTAAATAATTTATTCCTGTGATTTCATTACCTGTACAGTAAGTACAAGAGCTCCTTTTCTTGACTAGTCTCAAAAGAAGTCTTAATAATTATGGAATTAAAGTGCATGAGTTAGCTAAAGAAAAATTAAAACATATTTACGTTAGCAATGCTAAGGTGCTGTTAATAAAATGAAAGGACTTTGACAGAAGATATCTGATGAGTGCTGTACAAATTGACACAGAAAATTCTTAGGAAAACTCTATTGGAGTTTGATTTTCTACAATAAATCCCAGCATAATAGTTCAATCATACGGGCCCTTTAAATTGAGATGTATCCTGAATCATATTAGGAAGAAGATAAAAGAATGTATCCTGCTGGGAAGTTCACTAATTATCAGGAAAACTAGATCAGGCTACTATAAATACATCCCAGGTTAGAAAAGGTCAAGAATCCTTAAAGGACACTACAGAAAAGTTATATTCAAGAGAGGGCAGTACAGTAGTAAATTGAATTAAAAGGAGTCCTAGAAACAAAATCTTTCAGTAATAAGCAAACAAGGCTAATAAAAATCTAGGACACAAAAAGGATTAGTTTGGCAGCAGGATACATAGCAGATAGGATAGCAAATTAGTTCTATATTACAAAAATGAAAGTGGAAAAATATTTCAGATCTTAATCTTTCTGTTTATTTTTCCTGCACCTAATTTTTAACTCTGTTAAGAGAACTAACACAGCTTTATTTTTGCTACTACCAGAATAATGGAATATGGAATTCAAATTATTCCTTTACTATTGCCATTCTGGGAGAATTCCCACCAGATCCAAGGGACACACTTTCCAGAAAGTTTGCTGTAAATGGAGTGAGAAACTGAGATGATCTGAGAGCCTTGAGAGCCTGAGGAGACCCAGATGATGTGGGCATCTTTCTTACTCAGTTATGGGAAGACACCAGGAATGCAAGACCTGGTTCCTTCAGTCAGCACCATGCCCTGCTGAGTAATGCACATGGGGCTGTGTGCCAGGACTGCAGAGTGTACAGTCCCAACCAACTGCACTAGGCTCAGAACAAAAGGATGTGCATTTTTTTTTTAATGGTTTTTGTTGTTGTGTTTTTTTTCTAATTAGTAAAAAAGTTATGAAAAAAAAAATTAAAAGGTCCAGATAAATGCAGCCTGATATGTTAAAAAGCCAGATCCCTTCACACAGATTCCCAAATCAGCAGTCTTACAGAGATAAGGTTTCCCCTTGTGGAGAATACCAGTGCATCTGCCCACACTGTCTGTTTAACTCACGGGAGTAATTTTAAGAAGTGTTCTTGATGGATTGCCAGGACTTGGTGCCCTTGAAGGTGTGTGCACAGGGATATATTGGGCACAGGACTTGCAGATGGGGAACACCCACTCAAATCACCAGGCTCTCACTATTTGAAACAAAAGCCATTTAAGCAAGAAAGCTGTGCACAAACCATTGCCATACCCTACAGATAAGCAGAATTCAGTGGGATTGTTACTATTCTATTTACATGAGAAAATTAAAAGCAATTAAAACAAACACATCCTAGGAAAAAAAGGGGTTTTAGGATTTTGATCCCCCATAAGAAATATTACAGACTCTATTTTTTATATTATGTTTTATCTTAGATAAGGTTTGTCCCACCCTTGAGGACACTTGGTGGTGGGACCCTCTCCAAAAGTATTAGAGAATTGCCATGGTGCCAGCTTAAAAATGCTATCGCATAAATCAAGCTCCAGCATGGACACCAATCCACCAGGACAGTGGGCCTCAAGTTTGCCTCCCACCATCCTGGGGCCATGGTTTCCAAAGCAATCCCTGGAACTATCTCAAACAGCTGATATTGACACAGCTCAGGTGTCTTTGCTGTCATTTGACTGCCCTGCCAATACTTTTTGCACTGTATTTTATATTGGTTAGAGCATCCTTTTTGCTCTTTGGGACTTTATATTTATGTTTCCTGGGAGGTTATATGTGCAAGGGCTGGCCTCAGTGCCAAGGCCTCAAGTAGTCCCTCTTTCTCAGAGCGTTCTTCTAAAGACCAACAGTACATGAGTCCTTATCTTCCTCTTCTGCAAGAGAAGCAAGGTGCAGTTTTGGCTAATCACTGTATCAGCCTCCTGGGTTCCTGGGTGCACAGTGAATTTACAAAAATCCCTGACATCCTCTGTTACTGCAACCTGATCTGTCAGTGTAACATAATAGCTTTGGACCGCACGTGTTGCTGAGGCAGTCTGAGCACGATAGTAATGCAAAGCGAAAAAGCCCCTACTTGTTATCATCGATGTGGCTCTGTAGATAACCAGCACTTCACTGTCAGTGTAACCAGGGAACTGGGAATGCCAGTGCTAAGGAAACCAAACATTACAGTAGAGCAAAACTGGATCTGACTTTGGAATGTAAAGCTATCAAGTTCAATGCTGAGATTCATATATATCCAATGTCAAAAAAACAAAGCAATTTGAAAATTTACAAGCACATAGGGAAAACTTGCCTGAAACAAACGTATAAGAAACCAAATTAACAGGACATCCCATTGGGTTAATGAATCTTCATTACTGTTTATCTCAACAAAGCACTTGAAAGAGAAGACAAGGTAAGTGGCTGGCCTCGAAATAGTTTTGTGTCTAACAGGCTCAGCATATCAAAAGGCATTTGTAGAGGTTCTGTACTAGGCCACCAGTTGGAGTTGAGCTACTGAGAGTTAGCAGCTAAGGGCCAAATCCAACTTAGGTTTAAAAGGGTTCAGTGACCATACTAGTGACACAGCTGTTTCCAGTAGGTGAAAAGGTCAGAGACACTGTAAGGAGATTGTGCAAATATCCAGCATTTTAGTGCGGCAGTTAAATGGAAAGGGAGGGGAAAAAAAAATCCCTTTGATGTGATTTGGAATTCATTTTTTTCTGGCCAAATTGTGAAACCAAAACAGTGGGTTTTGTATGAATTAAAATGTCACACTTATTTTTCATGTACTTTTAATGAATGATGGGTTTCAGTACTTCTTGGAAAAATGATGACAAAGGTCTTCTGTGGCTGCATCCCAAGAAATTACTCTGATGCTGAAGTAATTTTCATAAAATAAAATTACACTCATGACAGAGATGAAGAAAAGCTTCTTCCTTATTCCAGAACTCTCCAATATAACAGTTGAGTCTTGTGTCTGGAATGTGCCCCATCCCCTCAGACACAAAAAAAGTAGAATAGAATAGGTAGAATGATATGCTTGGTCTGTGTTTAAACTACTGTCTGTTGAACAGAAAATGAAGTAGCAACTCTTTTTCATATCATCAGCTTTATAACACAGACCTCCCAATATTTCTCCTGTGAAAGGCTTGATGTCAGACTGCATTTCAATAAGTGAAACAGACACTGAAAATAGCACTTGTGTATTCTCCATTCAGCTCAAAACACCGTGAGGATAGACTAAGGCATGGCTTATACTGGTGCAATTTCCAAGCAGCTCCAGAAAACCTGGCATGTAGTCAGGTAGGTAGCCAGAGACATAGGAAGGAAACATGAATTAATCCAATTAAATAACATTGGCCAAAAGTTAACTGTGTAGTTAAGAAAAAAAATCAGCAGAATTTAGACATAACTGCATGTGAGGACCTAGAAAAATAACTTGGTAAAAAATATGAGTCTGAAGATGGGTAAGATGCTGGTGTTGTCCAAATAGATTAAGAAGAGAAGTAGTGATGAAGGCTTGGGGGCAGAGGCTGGACATCTGAAGATGTCTCTGCTCTGGATGATCTTTAAAGGTCTTTTCCAACCCAAACTGTACAATGATTCAGTGATTCTATGTCAGGTTCTGCTTCAGATGCACAGAGTTTCAGCTGACAGGTAAGATATCCTTGAGGAGAAATTGTCAGGGAGACAGGTCAAGATTTCCCTTTGGACCAGGAACGATTGTGGGGTGGCGAGGCAGTGTTGAGGTTTGCCTTGGAGTCTCCTCTGAGAACAACAAACTACCTCAGAGATATTAATTAATCAGAAATGATAATTAATTAAACCTCCAGGTGCATTTTAACAATAGGTAAGTAATAGTAGATCCATTGTAGAAATGGAAATGGGTCAGATGAGGCAAGGAACATCACAAAATTGCCCAGACCCACACAGGAAGTCAATTGCAGCTAGGAAGTAAACCTAGGATGTTAACTTCCCAAATTTACATGTCTCTCCACCCTGCCAATTAACATGTTTGTTCATATTCTAAGGTCCAAATGCATGTACAATGCCTCTTCAAACACTTCTAAGTTCTCTGCAATACCTCCTAAAAAATGCACTGTGCAGAGATGCTCTGTGGCACTTGTTATTAAAAGTGTTCCTCCAGCACAGCTTTTCTGTATCCAAAGCTTTCAAAATATTTAAAAAAAAAAGCTGACCTGCAAATGGTGCTTAGTCACTGTTGCTTTATTCAGACTTCCCTGTGGCAAGGTCTTATATAATAATTGGAAAGAGAATCATGTACATTGAGAATTCTCTTGTACCAGTAAATATTTCAGATGATACCTGTAGAAGCAATAACTGAGTACCACTGTTCAGAATTATCTATAGTCTTCCTTCAAAAAAGAGGTGCTTTAACACTGGTGTTCAATCATGCTGTCAGATAATCCTCCCTCATAACACTCTTTAGGTTTAGGTCAAAGTTTACAAGCACCTAGATATCCCCCAGTGACTGTTATATTTGACAAGTTCTATATTAACCCACACATTTTTTCTTAACCTGGTTAGTAGCACTTCTCAAGCTATATTTGAACATATTATCAGTAATGGGAGACACTACCAGTGTTTCATTTCACATAGTAGATGAATATTTTAAAAAGACAAACTCTAACGGAATATACTTCACAAATATCTGTTTATGCCAGGATATTTTCTATCAAGCAAATTAATTGCATATATCCATTCTCTCACTCTTCTGTATGCACTTAAAATACAGGCAAATTCCCAGAAGAATAGTGGGAAGAGCTATATGTGGGTAATGTTCCACAACTTCTCTTGCACATGTTATTTTCCTGCTGTCTGTAGCTACATAGTTACCTCTGCACTAGCATTTGGTACATGACCCATTTGTTTGATTTAGATTCACCCGGACACAAGAAAAAAAGGTAGTTTTGTCTCCTTTCACTTCTCCTAGATTGGAGGATCAATACTCTGTCCGAGAGGAGGATTGTTGGAAGGGTAAAACCTTAGGACAGCTAAAGGCTGAATAATCTCTCTTCAAACTTTAAAACTCTGTGCAAGTTTCCTTTATAACTTGTATTCTGCACGGCTATTAAAAATGTATGAAAAGCAGAGCAAGATATCAAGCCGACTGTTGCTACAGAAGATGCCAAAGGTCCCTCCTTGCTTCATGAGCATCGAACCCTTACATTTACATCCCAGGATAAACTTATGTAAGGCACTGCAGTGCATGAGAAAGCGACAGTTAGACCTGTCCCTGGTGAAGGGGAGATCACCACACTGTAAACAAGCCAAGCATCGGTCCCCTCTCCGCCACCCGGGATGCGCACACGCCACCGACGCCAGCGAGAAGCAGCCAGCACAGCTCTGTCACGGCTACCTTTTTTCCCTTTCACTAAAGCATAAAAAGAGGCAAAAGTACCGTCTCGTCCTCGCACCGAACGGGGGGGAAACACGTGGAGCAGCATTTGCCCATCCTGGCAGGACTGCCACCCGCCGGACCGCCACCCGCCGGACTGCCTCCAGCCTGGCACGGAGCCGGAGGATGAGCCCCGGGCGGTGACACTGGCAGGAAGGGAAGTGGCGTCCCGCACGCCGAGGCCGGTCAAGAGGACTCGTCAGCCTGCAGCGTCCCGGGGCGCCGGGGGATGCCGGGGCCGGGGGCGAGGAGCCGGGAGCGGGGCAGGGACAGTGTCGCGGAGCGGGCGGCTGCGGCGGCCCGGAGGCTGAGGAGCGGCGGAGCCGGCGGCGCCTTCGTCCCCCGCGGAGCGCTGCCCGCTCCCCGCGGCCCCGGAGCACCGCTGCTCGCCCGCTGGCTCGGGCCTCTTCCGAAAGAGAGCGGTGGCTTGCTCCGGCTGGCAGAGGCTTGCCCAGAGCAGGGCACGTCCAGCAGCGCCATCGCAGGGATGTGCCTGGGTTGGGGACGGCAAGGACGGAGTTTGAAACTTCGCAGCGACATCCCCAAACGCGCTGAAATCCGAGAGTGAGCCTGGGCTCTCAAGCCGGGGCGGCTCTGGCTTCTCATCTTTCTGCCGCATTCACAGCCATTGATCACCGTAGTCCTTGTCGTCCGCTTGGATGGTGCCTTTAACGCGAGCGTCCCCCGGCTCGCTGCCGGCGCGGCTGCTCTCCCGCACCTCTCCCAAATCCACTGCTTGGCGCGAGCCTGGCAGCAGGGCTGCGGTGCCGGTGGACGGCGGCTGTGCCGCACTGGATGCGGCCCCGGCCGCTCTGCGGGCTCTGCGGCTGAGCACAGCAGCCCCTGCGGCGCGGGGCTGCTGCCAGCGGGGCGGGACGGGGGACGGGGCCCCGCTTCCAGAGGTCTGCTCCCCCCGAGAGGGTCCACTGGTCCGTCCGCGGGCCGTGCGGGATGTCCCCCCGGGCGTTCCCCAGCCTCCCGAGACGCTCTAATCTCGCCGTAAAGACTTTCCCTGAAGTCGTTCGTTTAAATCTCGGGAAAGATCAACCTTTCTGGACCTCAGTGACTCCTTGTGATTGCAAAAAACCCAGACCTCTGCAACGGACCTAGAGACTTCTGTAATCCTCAAGGGCTGGGGTAATTTTTTTGCCATATATATGTGTATATACACCACATAATCTAACATAACCCTAACCTGCATATCCACACATACTGGTGGATATGTCTGGTCTGTATTCATGTGCCCACTGCATACACATTTGCTTGTCCAGACACATGGCATGGAGCTGCAGAAGCCTCGCCTCTCCTGGGCTGTTGCTGCTGGTATGAAATATTTTCCTCTAAAAACTTACATTAAAGATAATACTGGAAAAAGACAAAACACTTCAATGACTCACACTCAAGGTGTTATTTGTGCTGCAAATCCTTACACTGTTTAAACCTGAAATCCATTATCTTCCTGAAAGCCAAACCAGTACCAAACATACAGAAAAACTACATTATCCTTAAAGTTGAAACAGCTCTGCCTCTGATAGGAAAGATGCTCAGATCTGTGCCTCTCTGGAACGGAGGGGTTTTTTAATTGTATGTCCTACTGTAATGAGTGATGCGCAAAGCGATTTTGAAAATAGTAGGAAACAACAAGAATGTCCAGTAAAACTGTATTAAATTACATTTAAATGCTTAGGTAACTGTCTGGTTCCTGCCAATTTCTTATTTTCTACTCTTCCTCAGCCCTGCCAGGGCTTCAACCCGAGTTTCAGAATATCACAGTCAAGTAATTAAAAACAAACAAACCCAACAACAACAACATAGAAACCCCACCAAACAAACAAACCAAAATCAAACACCAGGCCAAAACAAATTAAAAATCTCACTCAACATGCATGTGTTTTAATATTTGTGTTCAAGATCTAACTTTTCTTCACAGCATATGAAAATAAATTTGGTTGGCTACTGAACAGCTACAGAGTGAAGGTAAAAAGAGACTTCCTTGTATGGTGAAATCTTTTTATTCTCACTGTAGAAGCTTCTTTTTTGCCACACAACCTGAAGTCTGTGATTGGGATCTTTTACAGTCCAAATCCTGACTGAAAACTTTTTAACTTGCCATAGACCAAAAAAAAGGTATTCCCATTTAGAGACAAATTACCATAGCCATTTCTCTGAGCTGGCCATTAGATCTACAGTATTTTGACCAACATATCTGACTATCAGGCAGGGAAAATAAAACCTTGTCATTATTCCTTTTGTCATACTTTTAAAGTGAAGTACACATCTTTTTCAATCACTTCACTAATAATGAGAGATTTGCTGTTTGCATGTGATGATAAGTCTAAGCTATCTAAGCTAGAGTTTATCTAGTAAGGTCTATGCACCACTTCAGCACCATTTAAGCACTAAATTGGAAGAGAAAATATTTAAGTGAAACTTAAATTTAGCAGAAGTCATGTGTTGTCCTTCTGGCCAGGGGCATCAAGGACCCAGAAGCCAATTTGGGATTAATAAGGAATAAGGACCTGATGGGTGAGTGGCTGGGCTCTTTGATCAGCTTAGATCCTCTTGGAGAAAGTGAACCCAAACTCATTCAGTTTAAATTAAGGCTCATCTTGCAGGTCAAGGTGTGTAGCATTAAGGTGAGAAAAGACTCAAGCCTAGAAAGCAAATGGAAAATGGAACTATTTTAAAGGGCAGTTCCTCAGTCAAAGGCACAAACAAGGATGATGAAGAAAGAATTCAGGAGGGGTCTTTGTGGCAGGAGCATGTTTATAGGTTGGAGGTAGGTTACTATGCGGAGGACTCTGAACACAGACTTGCAGGCATCAATGCCTAGGGGATTAAGGATATAGAAATGAACATAGCTGAGAGAGGACCAAAACTCAGCAAAATGGCACATCAGGGAGAGGACAACTCCTATACCTAAATTCTATGAGAACTGGCACTTTAAACAGCAGGTTCAAACCATGCTTTCTAACTTATCAGTTCTTAATTTTAAAATGCTAGAGTCATCTGCCTGATTTCAGTGTCATGTGGCATTTTGAACAAATAACTGAGAGGAATAATATGTTAAAACAAAATTTCAGGCATAACAAAGCACCAAAGACAGACAGATCCCATTCCAGTTCAGACTGCTGCCTTTGTACACCAAAAGAATTTTTATTTTTAGATGAGGGTAATATGTAATTCTCACCTAACTGATGACCCAGTGACTTCAGATATGCTGCCAACCACAATATTGCTCATTAGGCTGGGAAAGGTGGGGAGTTGCTGAAGAAGTATTAAAGCAGAGAGGAGCCCTTGGGGGGAGATGGCATGGAAGTAAATGGAACTATTGGTCTGAGTGGAGATAACTAATGGAGCTGTTCAAAGATCAATCCTTGGAGCAAGTTATGTTGCTCACTTCTGACTCTGGTAAAAAATTAGTGAGTGCTAATGAGATGCTGGGATGCACTGTCCATAAAGGAAGTCAAAACACAATGCTTGTCAGGCTGGATGACATGTAGGGCTATAATAATGGTCATGAGAAGAAATAGAGAATACTGAGAAGTTCAAGGTCTCAGTCACAGGGACAAATAATAGGAAATTGAAGTAGAAGATGGAAACTCAACAGCTGCAAATAACAGCAAAAAAAAAGTGTTGCTTATCCAGTCATAGGATGAGTAAGAACTATGCCTACGGTACAGTTCTGAATAGAGCAAACACAACCTTAGGTTCTAGGAAGACTAAGAAGGAAGTCTAAATGCTTTATGAAAAGCCACAGGGAGATCTCACCTGAAACCTCACACAGTTCTGGTCATTTGTTTTTTGGGGATAGCAGTTCTGATGCAGGTAATATTTAGCCTACACCACCGGAGGGGTGCCATGTAAGTGCACATCTGCCTAAGAAAACAGTAAAGTTGAAAAATGATAGCTTTCTATAAATACATCAGGGAGAAGAACACTAAGAGAGGGAGAAGTACTTAAAGGTCAGAAAAAATATTTACATAAGAATAAAAGGGTGTAAACGTGGGCATACCTTAGTCACAAGATGTTCCTAAACAGACCTCTAGTAGGAACAGAGGAAAATATTACTTGTAAACTGAAATTTGGTTATTTTAGCGAAGAAGCTATAGGATTTGCTTGTTGGCAACAAGAAGAGACTGGATTTGATGACCCAGAATGAACTTTGCTAGCCTTTCTTATCCATTCAGTGCTGCTTGTCTGTGCCTTGTCACCAATATATTACTACGAATTTTGCTGATGGTCCACATCCAAAATGTGAATGTACCTCTGCCAAACTGGTTTGCATGGAACTCTGTCCCAGCAGATCTGACTCACATTGCCCTTCAAGGCAGAAAGAAGTGGTCTATGGATACGACAGAGATCAACAAGGACTGAGAAAACCTGTGCTGTTAGATAAAAAACAGCTTATATGGAAGTTGTAGTTTTTATTTCATTATTGGAACAGAAAATACAAATAAGTTCCACAAAGAAAGGTGTTCCTTGTTACGTATAGAATCAGCAACAAGAAGAACAAAGTCTGTTAAAAGTGTTAAAAACAGATTTTAAAACCTAAAAATAGTTGCACACCACAAGTGACTTAACAGGGTACGTTTTAAAACATTTATTGACTTCAGTGGAAACACAATGTAGTTAGTACCTCACAGGGTAAAAGCTTCTGCGCAATCACAGCTCAAAGATGACATCTACGTTTTCGTAAATTTCCCAGAGGAGTTGCTTAGTCTGTAAAGAACCTATCCTAATGGATAGAGGCACCATGGGCAGCAATTTTTTACTTCAGTGACAGAATCAACACTATTCTCCATGAAGCACATAATACACTTCCTATTTACTGTCCAAGCAATTCCAATATGTCACATCTATGTGAACTAAATTGGGAGAGGTAGGGATAAATAAGCCATATTTTATAATTTACTAAGGGCCCCAAATGGGGCACTTTGTTCTCTTTAACTCCATAATGGTCTTTATGTATCAGTGGATACACCCTGCTATATAGAGAATAAAAAATAAATCATTTCATCAGGGCTCTATACATATATTCTAACATATATAAGATTGGGATTCCTAACCATTAGTTATCTGATGTTTCCCTATTTTATGGAGGTTGGCTAACCTTCCTGGGAGAGACAGTGCTTTCCCTGGATCTTTGCAGTACTGGCCTGCAGAGATTTGGCAAGTGTGAAGATGGAGACCCATGGAGAATGCAAAATGAGACTGAAGTCTTGGGAAAGCTCTGGGAGATAAAGGTAGTAACGCTGTGCTATGTGTGTCACTGAGTAGGAGAATCCTCAAGTGAACTGCATATTATTCATCCTTTATGAAATACTGGAAATGCTTACTGAGGGGCACAGCATGTGAAGTATGTCAAAGAAATATTTAACTTAATTTGAATAGATAACAGTCTGAGGGCATGAGAGCAAAAGACAGCACAGGAAACACGAACGGATGCAAACTTGCTTGCAAGAGGACTGCCAGTTCTAGGAATAAGTTATCAACAGTATCCAGGGCTTATGGAAACAAATTTAGGAGACCAGGAGGAAGTTTGAGACAGTGGTTAGAAGTGAGGACCAAGAGGACTGAAGAAAACACCATAGGAATATGGAGATAACGGGGAGAGAAGGCTGAGGTGGGGCACACCACAAATCCAAAAACTGCTTCACCTGATTCTGCAGATGGTATTTCAGAGGACAAAGGAATATGCAGGGGAGAAGGGAGACAAGAAATAGTAGCCTAGAGGAATGAGGAGATAAGGAGAGACAGGAAAGTCAGATTACGTGGTGCATAAGTGAGACTCTGAACTTCTGTGATGTCTCAGCTCTCGAGAGTGATGGATAAGTCAGGCTATTGGCAAATGCCACCTCCTGGCATTCTCTGCAGTCAACAGTGAGAGGTGGCTATGACACCAACATTAAGCACCTCCAAAGGATGGTGTGAGGAGAAGCCTGCTTGGCTGTGATCAGTGAGGGCCAGCATTTTGTCTAAGGCAGTGCTGAGGTAGGATAGAACAAAGCTATTCCAGTAATGCACTTTTTACAGGAGGCCCAGAGGATGATTAAGTGGTGTGCCACGAATTATCATTCATGACAAAGATGGGAGAGCAAGGATGACAGAAGGGACATCCAGCACTGCTTATGTGATTATCACAACCTATTTCTCTGCACATACTCTTTTCAAACACTGTTAGTTATAGTTTGTGTGACAGAATATGCAGATGGAATACCACAGAATTTTGATATCTACAAGAGAGAAGTTAAGTATACTGACAGAATTGTAGACAACTGGGGAGACTGAATTTATTTTTCAATAAACCAAGCATGGGCCTCAAAGACTGCAATCCATTTATTATTGTTAATTGCTAACTCTTCAATTCTGCATACAGTGTAATTTCAAAACAGTCTCAGCTAGTCCTAAATTCTCTTTCCAATTTCACTTATTGAAATTGCTAGTCACATTATATTTCTGTGAGAGCTTGAAATCCATGAAGATGCATGCTGCTGTCAAAGGAAGTGATTTCATCTCCCCCTCTCCTGATAACTTGTTTTGTCTCAGCTTCCTTCCTTACAGTCACACAAGTGTTTGTGCAGTGAATTGGATTGGGGTTAAACCTAAAGGAGGGAGCAAGTGGTGAATTTGAGGAGACTCAACCTCACTAGTGCAGGATCAGCTTCCTCAGGACGAGGAATGGGGTCCACACCGCTGTCAGCTGTGAGGAGAGTCCTATCACAAGCTCCTGAACCCTAATCTTGTCAGACTGAAAACCATAGTGGCCCAAGGAAATAAGAAAGGAAAATACATTAACTGCTACATTTCACCGTCCTTGCTGGAGGTGCATTGCAAGTTTTCTCTGATGCAGCTCTGTTGTTAGTAGCACAGTTTTCCACATTGCTCTTTAGACATACACATGTAGTACGTTATTATTTCCATTGAAGCTGTTACTTTTGTTCTTACCTAACTTAAAAAAATTATTCAGAAATGTAATATAGTGATTTTGAGATTTCTGAAGACATGAGCAGTCAGTCATGAGTTTCAGCTAGGTTATTTGGCTAGAGCTGAAAGTCATGCCAGATGTTCCCTGAATGGCAATTTCCCTTGGATTTACAGTAAGGTTTCATATTTTGCGTATTACTCAGTACCATGAGGTTTTAATGATCCAAAGGCAACTTATATGGAAGCTAACATTTTTTATATAGTTTTTCAATTATACAATTATGCTATTGCATATTTAGATGAATAGGATATTTACTCTAGAATTTAACAAATTAACGTGGACTATATCTTCTCTGTTTCTGAAGTGAGAGAGCCCAGCCACATGACTCATTTTTAAATTCAGTTCTCATATATAAAGAATGTGAGGATCTAAACAGAATTCCTTCAGACTTTTGTTATTTCTGCTAGTGTAGCCTTACATTTATTTTAATGTCAGTAGCTTGTAAGGCCATGGATTAAAATGCACAAGAGAACAATACTTTATTAGTATGCTTCCTAGTTCTTGATGTCTGGAACAGTACAAAGTAAGCATTTGCAGAGAATTCCAAATGAACTAGTTCTTGCTGACAATGAATTCATGTTTTCTCATATAAAATATCATTTATACACCAAGATCACAAAGAAAAATGGATGTTTTCACTGAACTCCTCACCTGCCCTCTGCCCAAGAATACATCCCCTGCAAGGCTGTTTCTAAATTCCAAACCTTGCAGGAGCTGGAAGCAGATGGCTATTCTCTTAAATTAACTTTGCAGAGAAATGTTCCCTTCTTCTCCCAACAAACAGCACTCTCTTCCACTCCTGAGTTATTCTGGACCAAAGCCAATGACAACTCCAAGTTGCTGTATTTTAAGGCCAAGCAGAGTAAGGGACAAGTGCTGACATTCTGTGACAGTAATGTCAGTGACAAAAAACAACAAAAAATTCCAGCAGCTTTACATGGACCAAGTTCCTCCTATAAGGAAGATTGTCAGTGCTCTGCTAAGAGGAACAGCACTTACTAATATTAATAAAAATCCAATCTATCAGTTAAATGTCATATGTTCCTTTATACAAAGAAAACCTAACTCAGATGACTTTTAAAACTTATTTTTAAAATGCATCATTTATACTAATTTCTCTGTAGTTAGAGCTGGTTTTAAGAAGGAACCATAACAAATAGTTCTCAAATCACCTTCTGAAATTATAATGTGTGAGAAGTGATTGTAGGAAGCAGCATTTGAATCAGATCTCAGGGATGAGAGCAAGGCCAAGGAAGTCCAGGAGGATTGCGGCTGAAACCTTTTAGAGTTCACTTCTGGAACCAGATGGTTCAGACCTGAAAGGGAGGTTAAGCAAGAGACAGGCTGTGCTTTGGGTATCTGATTCAAAAGCACAGCGACATGCTTTTCAATGTCTGTGAGGACACAGAAGGAGTATCTAGTAGATATACTTTCTGCTTCAAAAAATAGCAAAAATGTCACAGTCCTTGGAACATAATAACTACCATTTATATATATCTTTGCGTCATGGTCCATCTAATCTAGATCCTGCATTGAGACATGATTATTGCCAGAAACTTCAGAAGAAGATGCAAGTAACCTTGCATTAGGGAGTGTGAAGAAAAGCTGTTCTGCATAGAAAAACTAATTTTAACATCTATCTGAAAAGGCTTCCAACCTCAAAATAGGTGTCTCCCCTCTAACACCCATTGTAGCACTAAATATTGTATGTCCAGATATTCTTGCTGCCAACAGATCTTTGTAGAATTTAAGGACAAAGGACAAAGGCATGGTTCAATCAAATAACATGATTTTTTTATCATGGGACATAACATTTTACACAGTTACTGTTCTGTAACTATATTTGATGAAAGCATCCCCTCTACAAAGGCATCCACTGGCAAACTGCAGACATGAAGGTGTGGAGCTTTCTCTTCTCACAGTGGTTTGTTCTAATAACTGATCATCTCTACTCCTAAAGGTCAGTGCTTCCTTCACCTATTGAAACTGCAAAGCTTCTGTTTCCAGACAGCAGTTTCTGCTAAACTTTCCCCTGCTAGAGGAAAGAGCTTTCTGGTACACGGAAAACACTTCTTATGGGGACTGTTCTGCTCTGGACTCAAGCCACTTTGTCCATCTTTACAAACAAAATCAATTGTGCTCCAGCGTCTCTCACAGCAAAGGATGTTTCCAGATCTCACAGTTGCTTATTGCTCTCCTCTGTTTCCTCCCTATGTTTCCATTGTTTCTAAAGTGTGAGCACCAGTGTTAAATGTCATATGTTCCGTATCAGTCTCCCCAGTGTTGAATGTGCAGATGTTATCACTCCCTTACTTCTACTTGCTATGTCTCTGCTTACTCACCCAAAGATCTTGACAGTTTTTCATAACACATGTTCACAATAGGAGCTCACATTGATCTATGCTGACAGCAGAAACTCTAATTACTTCTGGAGTTGCTCCCTTCCAGCTGACGCCCAGACCACAGTTCTGCAGGCATGACCTGTATTATGTATTGACATTTATTCATTAACATCTGCTTGCATTTCAACACATTTTGTTTGAACGAGCTCAGCTCCCTTGATCCAAATCGCTCCATATTATTGACAGGTCCAAACACCCTCTCTGAGCCAGGCTCAGAGCCAGGCTCTCCGTGTGATTAGTATCAGCCAGTTATGGAATTGTGGGGGTGAAAGGAAGTCTTGGGCTTTGCTTTGCACAGAGGCAAGTCAAGATTCTACTGAAAGACAGCTCCAGGCAGAGCTGGCTTTAGCTTGGCTTTGCTGCATCCATCACTCCTCAAAACTGAAGCAGTGGGAATATGAGCGCATTGGTTTTATATGCTCAAAAGTGTAGGCAGATTGCAGTCCACTAATCAAATAAGTGGGTCTCTAGCTGCTAAAATCTGTAACCACAATCCATGTGGACTGCAATGGGGATATGAAATTGTACCTGAAAAACTGAAGATCAAGTAAGAACTCCAATTATAAAGAAAGTGATACTTTTCTGTCAGCATGTCTATATGAGAGGTTTTTGCAGATGTGGCACACAGTCTTGAAGTGCTTAAGGTGAGAAGAGTAATCATAGTCTATCTGTATTTTCAAGCCTTGATTTGCACTGGAAAACAACCTCACATTTGCCAGGAATTTTCATCAACAGGGAAAGTTCCACTACATTGCCACAAAATCCCTCTTGTGCATCAGGTCAGAAAGCATCTGCTGATAAATCTATGTAAGAAGACTTATGATATTTACACTCTTATCCCCTGGGATTGCAACAGTAATTTTGGAGAGACCGAGTTCTATCAGCAGAACATTCTAGTTTAGGAATATGCTGCGGTGAGGGAATACAGTAAATAATCTGGAGTTATTCTACAAATGACATTTAAAAATGCCTCTGCGGCATGGGAAAGAAGACAGAACAAATTTTTTTTTTAAATGCATCTAAAACTCAGTAACTTCTAGTATCTCATTTTAACTAAAGATAGGTGAAATGAAGTTTTACATGAAACAGAAGATATTCCAAGACTATGGGCAAGAAGTTCAAGCATTATAGTCACGTGTATTGGCATCTACACAAATATATGGCATATATCCAACTGTTCCATGCTTATTTCTAAATTAATCTTTTTAATGTATTTCACCATTGCTTTGTGTGTGTTATGCTCCTTTGTAATGTGTTTGTTTTTAAGAATACCATTTAGTAAAAGATAAAAGTAAGAAAAGGATCAGACCAAATATCTGGAAGCCTGTACAAAATAAGGAGGTGATCTCTGTTTCTTTACAGTCAGAGCAGACAGTAATCCTGAAACCTTTTTCTTTTGCAACATGGACCCCACTGGAAAGACAGAGATATATATGGACAATATCTGGTCTCTCACGAATATTTTGCTTCTACTTTCCAGGACAGAATAACTCTGCAGGCACTTACACCTATCAAGCATATGATTCCCTAACCTGCAAGCTGTCTGTGGGGTTGCTGTTGCCTCTCCAAAGAGGTGGGGGGTGGGTCGAGGGGAGGGCTTTGCCTATGTGAAGACCTGCCTTGGTACTTATCTCCTGCCTGGAGTTAAACGTGAGGCAGGATAAAGCAGACAGCTCAACATTACACCTCAGTTGGATTTGATTATCTTAATGGTCTTTTCCAACCTAAATGATTCTACGATTCCATCCAATCATCTGCTACATATATATATGTCTATAAAGGTATCCTAGTTTTCCTCTACAAGAATTAGTGATTGTCTCCTGTTACTTTAATGGACCTTATGCTTATATTTGGGATAAATACATTAAATTGCAGTTTTTCTTCGGCCTCTTTACTTTAGAAGTAGCATCTGATATATACAGTAGACACCATGCTCCTTTTTTATGTCTTTCCAAACAGAATTCTCTACATTATATATACCAAGGTCCCTTTTCTCCAGAAAAAAAAAGAACAGGGAAGAAATGTAGCTTATTTTCCCTCACAGATGAAATCAGAGTGTGGTTGTAAGAATAGCTGTGGAGCCTGTCTGCCTGGGAGGCAGCCATCAGCCCAGTGGTGCTGCTGAGGACACGTACTGCTGTTCATTTCTGCAATGGCCCAGAGACACGTGCTGCACCACAGGAAACACTGACAAGGGCAGATGGGACGAACCCGTGTGGGATGTAAAATATTCATCACACCTGCTTGGTGCAAATGAACACGAACAGTGGGAATACCCCTGTCTGCAGAAGGGAAACAACTCACTGGGCTCTCTTCTACAGCTCACAGAGCTGCACACACACAACCATTGCTGCCTCTGCACCTCCCGATGTATGTGGGACTCCTTGGCTGCCCCCACATTGCACTTAGGTGATGCAGTCATGTCATCTCACGGTCTGGTCCTTCTCCATTGCTGCCTGTCACTGTGACCCTGTTGGTGATTCCAGATCCTTGATGCTCCAGCCCTATCCCTTACACAGTCACTGAAAACACATGCCTTCCCAGAGGACATATGAACAGCAGAACAGACTGTACATGTGTGCTTCTGTGCATGCAGATATATGTATCCACGCACACAAACAAATTACTGTCTTCCCAGTAAATCCCCTAATAAACTAAACATAGGGTAATCTTCAGACTCAGCTGCTCCCAGTTTTAATTTGGCTATTGCCTATTTAGATGCTAAGCACTCCAGGACTGGAACATCATCTTTATGTCATCTGTAAAATGTCTAGCACTCCGTTGGGATAACTGCAGGATAACAAAAATGTTAATGTTTTAATTTCTAATGCAAATGGTATATGAAGCTCAAATATTAACTAAGGGGAATACATTAAGTCAGCCAAGTACTTTCTGTTTTCAACACACCCAGTTCAACCCATACATCCTTTTGTGACTTGTTCTGTGTAACTTGATTAAACATAAGCTAATGTTAACTTAAACAGATTCTACTGCACTGACAACAAGAAGATAGAGAATGATTTTTCAAGTGAAGCTAGCCTTTACGTTTTGTGATGGTTAAACCCATATTATTTCTACAATTAAAAAGCTGGCACATAGTTGGTTTGATGGACATTTAGAATTGACAGACCTTTGTTATATATTTTTTTCCTCTTACTAGACTGTAGAAGCAGTAAGATCACTTGAAAAAACTTCAGTTCTACTGCATTGATCATTATTGCCAATATTATTATGATGCTTATACACATCATTATTGGGCACATCTGTATCAATGCAGCTATGCCACTTTGCCCTGAGGGAATTTAAAATCACCAAACAAAAGTATAACTACCAGAGGTCTCAAGATACAAGCAGAGAGAGGAAAGGCCATGGATGTGTATCTGAGGTCAGAAGAGCTGCTGGGATGCTGTGATGGGCATCCCAGGTGAGGTGAGGCTTCAGTCACAGAACGAGCTATTAGGTGATGCCTGAAGTTGGCCACTTAGAAGAGAGGGACATGGATCTGCCAGAGGGAGGACAGGTTACTGGAAAGTAACCACCAGTGTGTAAATGTGTGTCAAGTTATTCGGTGGTCTCTGCTTCTTCTGAGAGGGGAACTTGGTATTTGATGTCTTTCTGTGTTTATTGCAACCTTCCTTAGATTGTTTTCAAAGATTTCATTTTGAAATGACTGTTGAAGATTATCTGTGAACTGAGGCGTGGCCTCCTCCTTTACTTGATAGAGTGACATTTGGTTTCATCATAAATATTTTAAAAACAAAAGATGTGCTGAAAGTTATGTCTCTGAAGGGAGGTTCAGCTTTTTGACTCTCAAAGAGAGGATGGCATTCCTTTGAACCGGACAGGCCAGGTCTCGTCCACCTCACTGCTAATGAGAGTTATGGAGTCTTTACATGCTCCCCTTCAGTGGAAACTTTGTCTAGCCTCACCAAAATTCCTCTATTCTATAAAAAAAGAAAATATATATAAAATTTAATTTGTTAAATATTTCTGTTCTCTCATGGAAGCAGAAAAATTGTTCAAATTCTGGTGTGATTAACACTTTCATATATGCACCTTGGACATATTGATCTACAGTGAATTGTTCAGTCACATTCTTAGTAGGAATCTTGGTATAGTATCTCTGGAGAGTAATCAATGAATCAATCAAAGAAAAAAAACCAAAAAAAAACCAATGATGGATCTGAGGAAATTGCCTTTGCAGTATGTGCTCAGCAGTAGCTGCATGACTGCACTGCTTAACACGTCTGTGGGTCCTGTTTGAAATCTGTACCTATCTTGCTGGTGTCAGCGCTGTCTGAGAGAGAATATTAGAATCATTTATTTTGGAAAAAACTGCTAAGATCATGAAGTCCAACCCTTAACCTAGCACTGCCAAATCCACCATGAAACCATGCACAGTATCTACACACCTTTGAAGTCCTCCAGGGACAGTAACTCAATCATATCTCCGGACAGACTCTTCCAATGGCTGACAACCCTTGTGATGAAGAAACTTCTCCTAATACCCAATCTAAACCTCCCTCAGCACAACTTAAGGCCATTTTCTTTTGTCCTATCACTTGTTACCCTTCAACAGTCCAGGTAAGGTGATTTAGAAACATCTAATGCTACAGCTCCTGTTCAGGTACTTTTGAAAATGAAACTGTTAGTTCAGAGACTAACAAATCAGAGACTAAGGAAGTTATTAATTCAGAGAAAGCATGCCTAATTCCAAGTTAATTCACAAAAATTTCCATTTATCTGGTGAACGGAGTTTGATGTTATAAATGGTTTTAAACCACATAATAGCTCCAAAATTACTCTGCCACAGGTCTAACCACTGCATGTCAAGAAAAGCCACACAGGATCCACAAAAGCACTATTCCAAACTGCCTGTGCCAAGAATAGGCAGTTCACATGTTTAGAGCTAATCCTGCTACACGCTTCTGGCACAAGGTACTGATCCAAGAGTGTCAAAGTCTTTAGATGCTAGAATTGTTATTCACTATCAGGGCTTTATTTTTCTCATGAAACAAAAGTTTTGTCAAAAAATGCAGGCACCTTGAGTCCAAAATATATCCTTTGGAATATTTTGGTATTGACAAATCAAAGCTATGGCTCTAATAAAGCCTGCCTGGATGCACATTGGATTTCTTTGGATGGGCCATGTGATGATTACAGGGCTTTTTTTCCCAGTAAGCACAAGCACCACGGACAACTGATGGAGTCACGGCTGAGCATCTATCTCTGATAGAGATTCTCATATTGTCCTAAGGCCTGGAGAAAACAAATAATTGAACTCCTGAGGTCCTGGTGGCAGAAAACAAAGGGCAAAACCAACAACAGGTTAGAAAGTGAACAGTTACTCAGCAACTCATGATGTCAATGTGACCAGAGAATGGCATGACCATTGTTGGTTGAAAAGAACAGGATCCTTAACTACATTTCCACTGACTCCTTTGCTAAACTCAAAGAACAGCATGAAAATACTGTGATTTGGGTTTTCTCTGTCCCCTGCGTGAACAGAGGCCACAATAACATTGGACTGTATTACTCATCACTACTTTCCACTCCACTCCAAATGTGTTGCCAAATCCCTCAAGCCCACCAGAAGACATTTATCCTTCTCAGAGGCTGACAAGAGGCTCTCCTGACCCTTATTCTACTTTTTTCCTATGAATGCTGTATGAAATCAAGGATGTCAAAGTCAGCTGCTTACACAGAGATCAATAATACAAACAAAAGGAGAAAATAAGTTCACTTTTACCTGATGCTTGGCACACACCTTAAATATATTTCTCTTCAAGGACAACATGTAAATAAAGAGCTCTTTAATTTTTAATGGCCATTTAAAACCTCTTCAATAGGAGTACTAAAATGCCTGGGGCTTTTTCTTTTTTATCTCAAAATTTGAAATATTTATGTGTAACTAACAAAATTCTTCTCCAGGGAAGGGCCATGTAACTATACCAGTGCTTCCCATGGAAGCATATTCTCCCACCTCCCAAACCCAAAATTTGTGCTATTTTGCAGCAGTATCTGTGAGAAGGCCACTGAAGTCAGAGGGAGAAGCCAAGAGGTCCCCTACACTTTTTTCACCTGTTTTGCAGGGACTGAAGCAGAGCTGGCCACACTGTCTGGAAGAAGTGTAACATTCAGTTACCCAGAGGATCAAGAGAGGAAAGATATTTAGCAGCTTCAAGGCTTCTATGTCTTACCTACTCACTGCTTGTTTTTTAGCATCCATAGCAAATAATCAGGGGCCTGCAGAAGGTAATTTCCTTAATTTCACAAACCCTGATCCATTCCTTGGGTAGACTGATCATGTGTGAGTGGCCTTCAGGTCCCATAGAAGCTGCATCACAGAGCCTTCATTATAAGGCTTGCAAGTAAAGGAGAACCTCCGGATTCTTACTGCTCTGTTTTACCATAACTAGTAGCCCCCAGTACTAAATCTTGTGCTTTTCTCCTTAAAAAGCAGTTTAGAAAGCCCTAAATGATGACAAAGCTTCTAATTTTTTCCTCCCAACAAAAAAAAGTGTTCTGTTTTTCTCACAATAAAATGAGTATGGTCATGAACCCTAAACTGTCAGTGGTCGATGAGTCCAATGTGTCCTTTTTCCAAGATATAGAGTGAAAATAGTGATCTCCTCTCACTCCTCTGGTCTCCAGCAGGAGCAATGAAAAGACTGAACTTGCTCAATACAGAACATTTAGCCAAGATGTAATTGCAAGGAGGGAGGATTGGCGCTTTTCTAAGGGCTATTCTTGGGCCAAATTCTAAGATACTTTGCACATGTTGGGAAAGCAGTACCCCTGAAAGCTAGAAGGTCGGTCTTTCTGGCGAGTGCTGGCTTCTTACCACTGTGCCACCATGAGGCACAAACAATAAATATATTTCTCCTAAACTTATTCTCTGCGACAGTTGTGAAAATAAACCATTTTCAGCTCAGCCTGAGATAATCACTTGAAATGTTAGCCCAAATTAATGTTTTGGAGCTAATAGTGGGAAGTGCCAAGCAACTTATAAATAGTGTGACCAATTTTGCCTCTAGCACAAGCAGTCGTTAGCATTTGGCCACGGAGGTTACATGACACTGGGTGGCATATTGTCCATTCACAGGACAGAAACTACTCTGAAAAAGACATAAGCGCACATCTATCTGTGATTTGAATGAGGGAAAAGGTTTTCCTTGTCCATCCTGGATTTTGCAGGACATTGCTATATGCGTTTACTTGCCTGGAAGATATGTATTGTACATGTACTCAAAAGTAATCCACGTTTAGATGTGGAGACAAAAACATACACTGGTTACCAGTGACATGCCTTTCCCAGTGGTGGTAGACACAAAGTTCTGGAATGCCATCAAGTCCTGCAGTGTTATCCCAACTCTTGTTCGGGGTATCTGTGTGGGTACTCCATTCCCAACTGATACGACTGACCTGAAGTGCTGGGGCCTATCTTGAGCAGTTTCTCCCTCAGGATGAAAACTGCAGCATGAGGCCGTGCTGCAGGTCTGGAAACCCCTCCATGCCCAAGCAGAGCGTGTGACAGACTACCTCAGCATAACCCCTTCCCTTATCTCCTCTTACCCCGGGGTCTGCAGCTCAGAAAGTATCTCTTCCCTCACATGCACTGTAGCTCTGGAGTCCTACTGTAAAATTTCAGAGGCAGAACTTGCTATTGGGACTCCACTTTTTGGCTGCTTGGATTGGCAGAGAGCCAATAGCCCAGTTTCCAAGGCCTTGGTGCACTTTGGCCATGACAGCCCACAGTACAAACATCTCTTCTATGAGTGCACTAGTGTCACTTTAGAGACACTAAAGTGGATTTCTTTCTCTTGCTATGTATGTCCGGCAGGATTTTTCCTCTAGAATTTATTGCCTTGGGTTACTGTCCTTTAGGTGGCACTGTTGCCACTTCCAAGAGGGATCACTGCTGGATACTTTGCTGAACAGGACTGAAACTGGGCCAGGACTGTCACCATCACTGGGCTAATAAGTCAGAGTTGGTCAGGACCGATCCAAATCAGTGGGAGCCCTTTGAGATATTTGCTCTAAAAAGTCTTCATGGCATCCTCTTCATAGCATCACTTCAGCTCCTGACAGTCACTGTTCACTTTGGAGAACCCCTCACAGCACGGTGCCTGTACATCATTGGCATGACGAACATCTGACACTAAGAAAAAACTTAATTTACTCCCTTTCGGAATAAATTTGAAGCAGTTCCCAAAGTCAACAAGTGTGCATATATGAAGGTCTTAAACTAATACGTCTGCTAATTAAATAATCATTAAAAGCCATGCTCTCTACTGGCACTACAATCATTATTTTTCATAATTAGCTAAATGCTTATGTCAGAACTACTGGGGTTTTTTTGTGTCTGTTGCCTCAGTTATCACCTGCTTAGGTTGCCTAGGTTTTTCTGGAAGATAGCAAATTGGTTTAGCTGGCATTTAATGGGTCTGTATTAAATATTGCTACATGTTGTGCACTCCTTGATGCCAATCAAATGAATCCTGCCAATTAAGAACATTTTCAACTAAGAAAAAGAGATGATTCCAGATGATTCAGCAGTAGTCTGAAAATGGTCATGTAATCTGAAGGTTGCTACAGCAAGTGCCTAAAATTGGAAGGCGCTCAAAGAAGCTGCTAGTGTGGTCCTACACTCTTTATTACATACGGACACTCTCTTTCTTCAGCTAAACATGTCTGTTAGACCAATTGCATTGGAGCTTTCCCCAGCTTTGGAGAGGGAACAGAAGCTGTGTGAGCAAGACAAGAGAGCCAGGAACATGTGCAGACTCCTACCTGCATGCAAAACACTGGTCCTTGGGCTGTTTTTAAGGTTCAGTCCTGATCTCACTGCCTTGGAGCACATTTTCTAACAGAATTTAAGTCCAAATCAGAGGAAAATCTATGTTTTGGACATTATTATGGTGTGGAGTAAAGAGAGAGAGAGAGATACTAAAATTTGAACACAGGAGACTTAAAGCCTAAAAGAGGCTCCCAAGTACCAAAATAGGATTGGGCCCTCTGCTAAACAGAGTGGAACTGCCAGCTTGACAAATCAACCCCAAACTTCTCTGGAATAAGGCCACACCTTTTTCCTAAATGAGTATATTTCCTTTGGCAAACTGCAGTTCCACTCCGATCTCAACCATTTTGCCTGCAGGCTTCTCAGAAACACACACAATTGTTATTATTTTTATAGCGTAAGAAGGTTTTTTTCCCATGCTGCCCTAACTCAAAGCCAGCCATCACACTTTTGCTCAAGCTTTCAAACAATAATGCCATCTCAGAAAATGTCTACAGATCGTATTTTCTAATGACACTCAGAAACTTGGGACTCTGTGTCTATGTTGCAAGACACACAACTGCCCAGTTATGCAACTGCTTGAGTAGTCCCAGATTGTCCCGTTACATCTAGGCTCTCAACTTTAGCAGCAGCCTCAGGCCTCCCTGGAAGTCTCACATGAGACAGGCAAGCACCTCAAGCAGAAACTCAGGTCTTTTGTGCTTTAAATAGTCTTCTCGAAGTGCTCACCTGCCTGCCTGCACTAAAAATGGAGGCTAAAGCAGCCATATTGCTAATTTAGGTACCACATCTGGGTGCCTAATGGAGAAATGATGGGCTTTTGGTGCCTGTACATCTCCTCACCCAGGGAAGCCTGTGTTGGCTTTGCCTGGGAGAGGTCTGAAATTCCACAGGTGTATTATTTTTCACCTCCAGGCACTCAGGAGACATTACTGCAATCCCCAGCTGGCCTGACAGTACAAAGGATCTGGAAACATCAGGCACAGCTATGCTTGGCCAGGAAAGATCCCTAAGTTGTTCAATTCAGGAGGCATTCTCAGGACAGATATAACAAGCACCAACAGAATGAGAGTCATCTCAAAGCTCAGTTGCAGCAGCTGTTTTCATTTAAAGCATATCCAGAGGAGATGAAGAAGATATGCCCAAGCTTCCAGAATTCCTCTAGCAAAATGTGATGAAAAATCTTTCCCCTAGTGGGCAATGCATAAACAAGATGAGCAGACAGGGCTCTGCCCTTTTGTGTTTTCCTCTGATTTAAACAAGGATTAATACTCCACAGTCAGATTAAAAAAAAAAAAAAAAAAAAAAGCTTAGAAATGCCCAACAAGTCCAGAAATGTCAAACCCAAAGTAAAATAGAGGGGGAAGATCTCCGGGGAAGTTATTTGAAATATTTAGGACATTTTAAAAATCCCCTGGTTTTTTCAGTTGAGTGAAGCCCCCTCCGGCAAGATCAGCTCCTACTTAGGGAACGGTGTGAACTGTGGTTGTTTGCTCAAAGGTAACCTTTCCCACAAATATTAAAAAAACCCCACCAACTAAATAAAGTATTTCAGAATTTGTAAAGACTGACTGAATCTGAGTTTTGTTTTCTTGGTTTTCTTTCTCCCATTTAACATTGAAAGTTTATTCTTGTCTCTTCCAAAAGTAGACAAAAAGGCAATCAAGGATATTATCTGAACCTTGAGTCCTGCTGCTGGCGAGTGTCTCAGTTTTACAAAGTAGCTGGGACACCAGCTTAAGTTGGGATGGTATAAAATACATGGGCATCGTGTGAACCAGGTCCGGACCTTAAAGCCCAGTGACATTTCCCATTAAACAGCTTTTGAAATAAGTAAGACCTACAAGTCTTTCATGCTTACATTTGTCATCTTAAAATGTATTCATTTTGACTTTAGTGAATAAATAAGCTTCACTAATTACCGACATTTTCTTTATGTTCTCTATACCTGAGGAGTGTAATGTTCTAAATGCTGAGACAATGTTATTCTAACATCTCCAGGAATTGGCAACTCTGTAACAGAGACACTCTGCCTGATCCAAGATGAACAGGAAGAGTAGATAACTACTGAGAGAAAGCAAACTATTTCCTTCATCTAACATCTTTGTTTGACTAAATGCATGGATTGTTTTTGCATTTGCTCACAAGTGTCAATATCTCAGTTACACTTTCTATTCCAGCCTTACCAGTCAGAGATCACGACTTCACTCTTAAAAACATCCTGAAGCCCCTCCATGTTTGTGACAAATGCTTCAGTCAAAATTCTCCCTTTTCCAAGTTCCTGAACTTTTAAATTCAAATATATGGAATCAAATTATTCAACCTAAATAAATGAATGACATCTATACTCAACACATGATTACTTTGGCCACCCAAACCCCACACTTGGTGACTTAACAAAGGTGCCAGGTTCCCCTTGCCTTTGCAGATTTCCCTTTTATGATTCTATGAAATTTTAATTCCCTTTTCATAATAAACACTGCAAAGAAATTACAGACTTTGGTCCCAAGAACAAATTTTCAGTGACTGTGGAGTAATTTTAGACAAGGTAGAGATGTAAAGACAAAGTATCTTCTCGGTGGTAAGAAGTACCCATTGCACTCACCTGCCTGAAAAAGTACTGTGTTGTTATTGCAAAGACATCAAAGCCACAGCTGGCCCTTTTAAGCTCATCTTGGATACTGATTAGTTGCCGGGACTGCTCATCACACTTTTCCTTCAATTTCTGAATGAACTGCTTTTCAGTGTCTCGACCATCTCCTGGTTTGGGGGAGAATCCATTCTTTGGGGTGGTTGGCCTTTGCTTGGGATGTCCTACAAAGGAGAGAAGAAAAGACCATTCAGGTCACTTACTTAGTATGTACAGACATGACCCTTATGTATTTCTAAGGCCTTTGGGACTCATCCCTACAAAAGAAAAAATGGTCTGTAGCACTCACAGAGAACTTTAAGACTTTCATAAAAAGCAAGAGCACAGTGGCTTAGGGGCCAGAGCTCAAAGCTTTTTAACAGCCTCTGAGCCTAAAGGTCTTGTACAAGTTGGGAAGGGCTCTCCTAAGAGCGTATCACTGAGAACTGAGGTTGTTAGAGGAAGGAGCCACCTCACCTGTGTTAGACATCTACAAGAACACAGGTCTGCATCTTGATGTGCGATGCTGGATTCTCTTAAATGGCAGTGAGAGAAATGGGCACTTCCAGGTCAAGATTCCCCTTATCTTATTGTGGATGTGGGAAACAGCTCTGTGACAGTAATACTCTACACAGGATTTTTTTGTCTACCTGAACCCCATGCTGGGTGACTTGACAGCGGTGGCAGTTTTCCTTTGCCTTTGCAGATTTCCTTTTGCCTCCAAATAGGACAATGAGGGAATGGGATGTCCCTCCCTGAATGCAAACACAGTACAGTTTGTTTGCTATGGGGATTTCACAGTATCTTTTTATCAACAATACTGCAGTCTACCTTGACAGTTCCCCTTGCTCTTTTACAACACATCTGAAGTTGCAGCATTTAACAGATATGTATGTAAGTGCCACCAGGTACTATGTAATGGTGATGAGTTGCATCACTGGCTCTGCATGACTACTCTCTCTTCATCATTGGTCACACCAGAATATGGTTTGCCTGAAGAAATAGGCCCAGACTCTGGCTCCTCTGATGTGCTTCAAGTTGGCTTGAAGCAAGCCTGATCTTGTACAAATATGTGAAAGTGCTAGTGTAGCTTGTGTTTAGGATATCAGCTCAAATACAGTGCTATATTCACATGAGTTGCACAAGAACTAAAGCTTACTCGTGATAAGCCACTGAAGGACAGTGAGGCTTTTTTCTTAAGTTCATATCCTGCTTGAGTCAGCTATCAATTTCTCGGGATATACTCAGTTATGAGGATGAACCAGGAAGGGGCAGTGTCCAAGTAGTGTCAGGCTGTTCAAGCCAGCACTTGGACAATCTGTTTTGTCTTTACCTTTTTAGCTTTCTGATAAATCTCCTCTGCAAACATTTATGGCCAGCTGGACATCAGCTTTGCACAGCTTACTGATTTTTTTTTTGCTACCCTCAGTCTCTCCTCAGCTAATATGCTCTTTATCTCATTCCTGAATACTGGCTAGGAATCTCTGTCTCTCTTCCACAGATCCTCCCATTAGTGTCCAGCTTCTAGCCTAGGAGCTAAAGTCAGTAAGAAAGAGGGAGACACCTTAGTCCCATGTGTTAGAGATGATGGGCATGGGTCTGGAACATTTCTGTGTTAGCGGAAAGGATCAGGTATGCAAGAATATGAAAAAAAAAAAAAGACCAGTTTGTAGTTTTAGAGTCTGTTTTCCTCAGAAACAATGAAGAAACAATGTCTTCAACTAGTCTCCAGCAATGAATGTAATAGGGGACAGTCTTCTGCTGTGGATACTACCTACCCCTTTTCTAAAAACCTGAAGAATCCTTCCACAAAGATGCCTCTGATGGTATGATTCTGAGCCAATTTGTAAAGTGGAATATTGTTCCAGAGGTAATTTTGTCAGATCTGCTTTAGATTTTTTAGATCTTTAAGACTGTGGCCTAGGTGTGCAAATGGATCTTAGGGCAATTTTGCTAGATGAGGCAGGGAAACAGTATGCCTTTGACAGAGCAATACCCCAGGAACTTATTCCTACTTTTTCAGATCCCCAGCTTGTGTGGAGCCATTGGGAGCATATCTTCCAACTTGCCCGACTGCATCCTGGCTCCAGGCTAAACTTACAGGTATCTAGCTCCAGCAGAGTTGCTCCCTCGTGTCTCCAAGTGTCTCATGGTACAACTGCAAAGACTCACAAGTGCAAACCAAACTTTGAAACTCTCTGCGAGTTTTTTGAATTTGCAAAAAAAGAATACCAGGTTTTGCAACATGTCAAGACTAGTGCCATGCTGTTGCAAGACCTAAATAACACAATATGAGGAGTTTCTGTCATTAAAAGAGTCCAGCCAGAGAGTTCAACTATTGCCTTTTATCCATTTTTTTAGTCTATTGAAGCCTGTGCATATTTTGTTGCAGGAATGGTATTTTCGTACAGATTCTTCTGTTCATGTCAAAGGGCTCTTAACTGGACAGTAGGTAATAACACAAAATAAGAAATTAATAAAACTGACACGGGTAAATATCTTTCTTTTTAGAATAAAAATCTTGAGTTGCTTAAGCAGCACAGTGATGTTATAACAGAAGGCTTAGGGAGAAGTGTAGGGGAAAACCCTTGAAATCAGTCTAGTTTTAATTAAAACTGAAGCCCATCAGGTTGTTTTGTCTCATATCTTTCTAGCCTTCCTGTTCACTGGAAGATTTGAAGTGCACATCTCTGTGTTGTCCTTGTCAGTATTATAAGCTGTCCTTGTAAATTAAACAGTGCTATTCTCCTCAGGGATAAATCTGAATTTCTTGGTTCATTTGGGTCTGAAAGGCAGCTTACTAAGCTTATTCTGCCATTGATGTCTCTCTTCTTTTGCTCTGCACAAAACAGGGTATATATTAACGATGCTGGCCCTGATCCTGAATGTCCTTTTTGCTGACGGTGGGACCTGGGAGGCAGACCCAGTGTACGCTGAAATCACTGAACCCCTTTGATCTGCTTCAAAACTTCCAAGTCTTTTTTATCTACCTGAGTGTTTGAACCAAGGAGACATAACAAGTCTATACTCGTAATTAATACAGTCCATGAGGATTTAGATGGGGAATGCAATTCATTTGCCTTTTAACTGTCCAATTTCTGACATTCTGGTAAGGAAAGTGAGCAAATTACTTTGAAACAATTGATATCAAGCAGCCTGTATAATGATAGGTGTCAGAAATGGATGGCACTGTCCTAAAATGGAGTGGAAGGGGAGCACCTGCATCTACGGATACCTGCTCCTAGACAAAGATTTCAGGGATGGTAATGTATCAATAGATAAAATCGAGATCTCTACAAGTCTCTGCATCTCAAAGCTCCCTTGCAAGTCTTCAGGAGGACTGATCCAAATCCTAAAGACTTTTGAGGCTAAAAAAAAATGTGTGTGATAGTCAAAACCCAACACTGATCAAAAGGAACTGAATGTGAGGACACCAGTAATAGAGGAAAAACAACCTAAAAACAGCACTCAGGAATTTTAGAGCCTGCTCATGGTCAGATGTAGCCGTGGTGGAGTTACCTGTGAGACACATGCTCTCTCATCAAAAAGTGTAAATGATGCAGGAGTTCGTGATCCTGATGGAGGAAAGTCTGTGTTACTGCCCCTTGGCACTAGCTACACTCACTGTGTTCAATGGCTGCTTTGACTACTTTTGAAATTTTTAAGTAGGTGAAGAAATAGTCTGTCTTTATTGCTTTCTTATTGCTGTGGTTATTTTAAAGAATGCCAAAGGCTACTCTAAAAAAATAAGTGAAGATGAGGTTTATTTTCCAACCTTATCCTTACAGTGATAAACAAGTTTAGATTGTCTTAATTTTAGACAATCAAGCTGAACAAATTCTAAATCTGTCTGACAGACAGAGGTCAATTACTCAACCTCTCATGAGACTGAAGAAACCTTTGAGGCCTTGTGAATTGGATACGCCAAAAATTTAAGCTTTGAAAATCATTAAGTCACCCGTGGAAATGCAAGTCTCCTTGACAGGACAAATACACAGTACAAATATGCCAGTCTTCCATTTTACTTCCTAATTCTTGAAGAAGCAAATGCTGCTACAGCCACAATCAGTGCTGATGCTTAAACTGGACTCCAACTGTTATAAACACTGGTGAGCTTCTGGTCTGGCACTCTGCAACAGATTCTTCTCTGGATCTCTCTTGGTGACCTCATCAGGTGAAAAATAGTCTGTAAATTATATGATTCAGAGAACAGTGTTAAGTTCATCTTTCAACCCTAATATCTTTGTTAGGAGAAGGATTCTGAGTCCTGCTGGTGCCCGAGAAGATTAAATTTAACCTTCCATTTTCTTGATTTTGTTGGTTGGGAAGGAGAAGAATAGGGTCTGAATTTAGTAAACATGAAGAGACTCCTCATGCAAGTTATAGGAGCTGAAGAGCTGTTCTACATGCTTTATATTTTATCAAATAAAGCACTATGGGATTCTACCCCCAATAATTACATCTCACGTATCATATAGGGGTAGAGATGACATTTTAAGTACTCAAGCACAGTTTGAAAAATGAGGTAACAGAAGATAAACTGCAAGCACAACAAAATTAGTGGGATGGTGCACGCTGATTTCAGAAGCATTTACATCAACCAAAGACCAGCCTTACAAAAGCCTTTAGGCACCTTATACATTTCTCAATGTACACTTAGCAGACATAAATAGAAAAAAAGTTATCCTCATTTTGGTAAATAAACAAAGATAGTATTCAGAAATGCTAAAACCATGTGGTTTTGCCCAATATTGACAGGTAAGTTGACAATGTCCCAATAGCACTTTGAAGGTTATTTCTATAGATAATCCCTTTTCCAATTATATGTAGAAATAGCCCAGGAAATGTAGTGCCTCTGCATAAAAATAAGAGTAGATTCCGAGTAATATACTATCACTCCAGGCAATTGTCTGAGGTGTCTTTTATTTCACTATATCTATCTGTTCTCTTTTTATATAAAAAAATTGTAATGATAAAAAAAAGTTCCCATGCTCTTAAACATGTAGTAACAACAACTCTTTGTTTTGAAGCAGAGATGATTGCATGGTTGTAACAAAGAAATAAAAGTTTATTCAGCTCACGCATTGGTGTGATAAAGCCTGCTGTACTCACAGCCAGCTTTATGAACCTTGGACACAATCAAACCTCACTTAACAATAGTAGGTCTCAGATTTAAGTGCGTTAACAAGAGATGCAAAGTCAACAAGTTTAAATCTTCCCTGAAGATCAGATTCCTCTGCTTCTGGGTTCATAAATACCTGGCGAATGGACCTTTGTGGCTGTTACTGCTGATTTCTTAGGGGATGAGACAGCTGGTCTGTTAGCATCCTGATCTTTTTGTACTTCTTTCTTCACACCTGCTTTAGAAAAAAAAAAACAAAAACAGATAGATATCTGTTTTATAATTATGTTCACAATTGTGCAGAGCTATGTCACTAAGATACATAACAAAATGGCAAAATATAAGTATTTCTTCAATACACACCCTGGACTTCCCACAGAAATATGCTACACAGCACTTCTCTGTTGGATGCCAACTTACCACATCTGCAAACACGGCTCTGTACATGCGGTCGAGCTGACATGCCCAGCACTAAAGAAGGACGAAAGAAGGCCTTACACACTACCTTGGTTTTCTCAATCATCTGCACAGTGACAAATGCCACTAAGGCACAAATAGCTACATGGGTAGCCCATCCTATCTTTCCTGAGTTCAGTGCTCTGTCCCTTTACCTTGTTGTGCATCCTCATTCTGGGCTGCATGAGAAGCTGACTGAAGCTACATGCAGGTCCCTGCTCTATCAAATTTTCCCAAGGTTAGGAGGTTGCCTTTTCTGGTGACTAGCTTTCCCAAGATGGTCTCATACAGGCAAAAGAGAGGTTTGAACCAGAAGCAGGTAGGACATGTCAGAGCTGTGCTGGATGTGGCTGCCCAGACACAGGAGAGTGCAATAAGTCAGGCAGGAACAGAGGTTTGCACCACATTCAGTGCACAAACCTACAAAACACTGTGCCAATTCGGGATTCAATAGGGCATGGAATTTTTCAGAGAAGCAACTCAGTGTCTGTTATTATTCCTCCTACCACTGGAGCTCTCTAGTTAGGGCCTCAGGAGGGTCTGTCAGTTGTCAAAGTTATGCAGTCACTGACTGCCTCTTGTACCAGGGAGATACCATTTCATCTGAACGCCAGAGCGGCCACCTAAGCTCAGCTCACCCCTCCTGCCCACCCACAACTCCCAACAAAATAGCTGTGGAGATCATGCTGAATGCAGTAACGTGAAGTCCTGCCCTGCTTGTTTGACCATGGCGTGACAGTCACAACCACAGTATTCCAAGCAGAAAACACTTATCAAGGAAGTAAGAAGAAAGAGCAAAAAAACCCAACCCCCTGAGACATTAATGTATTTTCCTGTTTGCTTTCCCCTTTTTTACCATTATTGTTTGTTGAGGGTTTCATTTTAGCCTGAAGGACTGTGTCACAGCCCCTGGATGCACAAGAAAAATAGAGAGATCTAAAGGCAAATGACTTGTTATTGAGGAAAAACAAAGTTTGCCTTATTAACTTTCCCTTCTCTCATGAATATGTTCATAGACACCTTATAGGAAAATGTCCCACAGAATCTGAAGTATCTGAAGCAGGAAAAACAAAATTGTATTTTCTTGGTGATGCTTAATGACAGTGGCAGTCCAAAAGCTAACGCTATCTTCCATTTTGTTTAATGCAAATGTGACCCATCTATTTCAACAGTGGAGAAAAGTGATAATTTTATATGGGGATCATAATCTTCACGGACACATACTGAATTACTAGTTTTCTGCTTCCTCCAAAGCCACAGCTAGTCATAATTGCAGTATTAGGTTTATTTATGATGCATCATTCACACTTCTGTCTGCATCAGGAATTGCAAGCTGTGAGCTGCAGATGCAGCATTTGATGTGCACCAGAAGCTGAGCTTCATAATTTCCAGCACTTAATTGCAGAGTGCTTCTGCAAAGAGCACATGCACCTGCACAAGCCTTGTGTCTACCTGTTTGTGGGAGAGTGGCATGGGACAAGGTCTAAAACCTTCTTTGACTCTCTTCCACTGTTCATAGGCAAATCACACCACTAGTTGTCAGGGGCCGGTAAAGACTGAATTCTTCCTCATACCTTTACTTTTGTCCATCTCCATTTTCTCTGCTGTTTATAAAGTCAACATGTTGAGGCTATGATTCTCATTTGTGATTAATACTTTTCACAATGAAGTGATTGAAGATATAAATTACCCATGTCTGCCGCCTATTGCACTGTACTTTTCTACTGAGCAGGACATAAAATAAGTTTATGGCTGTAAAAGCAACCTGAGATGGGAGCTGTGAGACAAAACCAAAGCTTGTTTTATAAGGCATAGTTTATGCAGTTACAGATTCAAGCATTGCTTTTTCATGGTAATAAGGCTTTGGCTTTTCTGTGGCTTTCAAAATAAAAATATGATGCACAAATGGGCCATAGACTGAGCTTCTCCACGAATTTTACCAGCAAAGGGTATGTAAATAATTAACTACTTTTGTTTTTGAGACATTTTCAATGAGGAACACCTGAGGAAATTTTTCCGATCCTCCTTCCTCTCCCCCAGCCTTAATCCCAAAGCAAGGAACAATTCCCCAGTTAGAGCTTGGTTGAAAGAAAACAGCAAAGAAGCCCAGAGAGCACCATTGTTTCACAGAGGGCAAGGCAGGGTCTGTGGAGAGCAGTGATAGTTGCATGTGGCTACAGATGGTGCTGACCATCAGGGACAGCTGCATGAGAGACATCCACTTCAGAAGGTGGGATTTCAGCAGAGAGAACGTGCAAATAGATATCTTGACAAGGACAGATAAGTAGAATTAATAACAAGGAGGGGAAAATGAGGATAACTGCCCTCCTTCAGTTTACCAGACCAGGAGAGCTCCCAAGGTCTGGTAGGGTGGCAGTGCAGCGACTGGGCAAGTGAGGAGGAGTTGTGCAGCAAAGGAAGAACCAGTGCCTAGCACATCCTTGCTGGGAAAGGGCCAAGGAGAGGGACACATGGAGCTAGTAATTATTCAACTTCTCCTTCATAAGTAGAAGTGTCCTGGTCTCCTCCCTATAGCCCTCCTTAGAGGAGAGGGATTTAGAAAGCACACAGCAGGCTAAAGAAAGGATGGTTTGTTGTCATTCTGCTAAGCTCATCACCCACAGGGAAATTTTAGGGGAATAGCCATCTCTAGCATCTGACCTCAAACAACACCTTGTGCTGAATATTTTTCTAAAAATGGGGGTTCTTCTTCTCTTGTCTTTTGAAACAACATTCAGAAAATATGTTAATTCAAGTGAATTTCCTGCAGGGGAAATTAATTTTTAAATTACAAATATTTGGGCTCAGAATTTGTCATTTCACAGAAGTATAGAATTGGAGGTTTAAAAAATCTGAGGGAGTGCACTGATCAGAGCATTAGTGCAATGATCAGCATTATATGAGGGACCACAGGGTATGGCACAGCAGGAGGTTATATAGTCTGATCTTTTCTAGCTTGGAGTGCACTAGAAATAACTCAAAGGTTAAAATGCACATAAAAACTCTGATGCTCAACAGTAACTCGAGAAACAAGACAAACATTTTAGTTGTTATTACAGGCCCGAATGCATGTAAAACACCAAATAATACTCTGTCAAATGTATTTTGAAATGTCAAAAGGTGTTGTGCATGCAATCATAAAATGAAATGAAAAATATAAAAAATAAAATTAAAAAAGGAAATAAAGCACCATGACTGTGTATATTTCTTGAACTTGCACATGGTTTTAATTTTCTTCTAAATTCATCTTTTAAAATGTATATTAACTCTGATCTGGAAGAAAATTTACTTCAAATTCTTAGTGTTATTGCCCACAGACTTGAAATATGGAACTCCAATTAGCTCTGTGTTAAATGGCTGTACATTAGCTTTATTCCTTCTGGCTGCATAATCAGGACTCTTAACAGAGAGCCTCCCAGCAAAACGTTCCTGGCAGAGCAAGAATCACCACTAACTTCCAGGCCTCCTGGAACAGCTTCCGAGGCTCCACCAACCACCTCCACTACAGGAGCTCATACAGCAAGAAGTTGTCTCTCTGGTAGCCAGTAATCAAAGTCACAAACTATTAATTTTTATGTGCGTCTAAGATTACCAATCTCGCAATGGTTCATCTCTTTTAAAAGCTACATTTGTGTAAAGAAATGGATATTGCCGGCCATAAGATAACTGTGAGCATAAATACTCACTCGTCTAGTAGTGTGCTTGCAGCATTTGCTTCTAAAAAATGCATTCAAATACACAGCCTGCTCCAAACAAGACAGAGGGAGCAAATGCAAAATAATTAGAAACACAAGGCAAAACATTCCAGAAATCACTTGGAAAAACTGCAGACAAACAAAGCCGTTTCTCCATTCCCCCAGCACTGCTAAATGCTAGCCTAGGAACCAGAAAAAAATACGCCTTATCTGAGACATCTTCCCAAGCGCTGTTGCAGAATCAGCACTTGTATTTGCTTGTACCTTTCTGAGTCTTCAAAAACCAGTATGGGGTAGGCTTCAATTTGCTTCCACACTTCAGACTGAAAACATGCTAACAAATTGCACAAATCCTAACATGCTGTAGACATCATTAACAATTCAGTGGGACTGACTACCTTCAGATGGATTCCAGCTGTTCTCAGGAGTATTTTATAAGTTAACTAATGCCGTCTGCAATTTAAAAAAAAAAAAAAACAAGGAAGGGTTTGCAGTCACTCATAGACAGAGAGAGCCACTTTGAGCTTTCTTCTGTCCTTCCCCCTGATACCCAAGACTAGTCATGCCCTTGGTGAGTAATAACAGGAAACTGTATGCATTGTTTGAGACAAAGTGAGTAAAGCTGGAAATATGATGGATTCTGTAGCAAATGAGCAGTCTAATTCTCCCTAGGGACTCCCTCCTTCCTGTGATCTATGAGACACTGAACAAATAAGTAGATGTAGAAAAAAGACTACGTATTTATTGAAGTAGAAACTGCTAATGCTTGTGCTTTCAAATTTAAAGTCAATCTCATGAGAAAAAAAGGACAATTACTGTTTCATTGTCTCATCTGAAAGCGATTGTTTTCTATCTTTTAAAAAGAAAAATCTCTTTATCTGGTATTAAAAAAAGGAAAAGAAAAAGGAAAAAACCCTCCTCACAAAATGAATCATTCTTTGGAGTAGAAAACCCCAGAGTAATTCAGAACTCCAACCTTAGTTAAAGAGTTAAAACAACTACTCCTTCTCTTTCTGTCATTTTACATGGATCCCATGGCATGTCTCTTCCTCACACAGTTGAGCTATGCCATGTTTTAGAGTGGTTCCCAGGACAGAGGTTGGAAAACTTGCAGCTGAATGTCTCACTTTCACCTGCAGCATAGTGCTGCATATCCCTGTCTTCTGTACAGGAGCAAGGTGAACGTAACCCACTGCATACTCCTTATTCAGCTTTTAAGGGAAACTGTTTTCAAGGGGAAACAAAGCAGCAATAAACTCTTCTCCCTTTATCCCTGTAAGAGCACTGGTGCTCACAACTGACCTCAGTTGATCCCTCTCCCTCCTGCTGATGTTGTTCTGTCTGGATTTTGCAGAAACTGATTAAAAGAAGGGCATGTTACACTACAAGCTTGCTGGTGAGAGCTGTGATAACAGCGGACTCCTATTTTTCATCTTGACTGATTGCATTTAACAACCTGCCCTGTTACATATCATTTACTGGTACTTGTAAAAGCACAGGGATTGACTGTGTGAGATTTTTGAACAATGCTTTTGAATGTCTTTCATTTAATGGGCCAGCTAGAAATAAGCTGGTTAAAATAATTCCTTATTGCTATTGTCATTACATTCAAATTAGGATGTTTCCTATGGGAGATAACAGTCACTTGTCTGTGAGATAAACATTAAATAATAACCAAGTTGAAAGAGGTATGTCATACCATATATCCCGTAAAACCCATAACAAGGCATAGAAAATATAAAATTCCTTCAGCTCTCTAATTTAGTAGACAGTTGGGTGGCAGAACTGAGATCTGAAACAAGCAGCACCACAGTGCTCAGAAATTTGGAGCAGGACCACAGGCACAAACAAATGAGCCCAAAGCTGCATCAGTATCCTGAAGGTGAACAAAAGTTTCAAAAGGCAGCAGATTAGAGATTCCAAGCTGGATTTTCTGTGGGTTTCTATGTTCTGAGAGAAGGATGTGGCTGAACAAGACCTAAGGTACCCTAGGACTTTTCCCCAGAAAATCACAGAAGAACCTGAGTATGAGATGGGAATTATAGGAAGTCGTTTCAGGCCAAATTCATGCTGTTGAGTGGCTACCAGAATGATGTTATCTGGAGAATACATCATTCCCAGGCTTGATACAGGCTCAGTCTCAAGATCCCTCCAGAAGCAGAAGCCTGGAGCAGACGAAGTCAAAGCTCCTGGTCAGGATATAACCTAGGTCTAACGCAATTTAATTTGAATCAGCTGACCGCAGAGCTGGGTGAACAGACTATCCTGCTTCTAGGTCTAAGCAGGTGCACGGTGCTTCACCTTTTGACTCTCCGGACATGTCAGCACCAGCTCAGGAATCACTGCCTGTCTGAATATCCTTTCCATTGCACAGCACAGACACGCTCCTTTTGGATTACTAACTGCTGTGGGATGGTATGCTGGGGTAAGCACAAGTAGTTCTTATATACCCTGAAGGGCTCACCACATTCACCATTAACTGCACCATGTCAACTGAAGGTTTTTGCCCACATTATGACAGAGTTAGGTCCTGGTTTGATGTAGGATCTGAGTTGCCCTGTGGTGAACATTAATCTAAGCGATCTGTAAAAGAAATCCCCTGTAAGAGAAGGAAGTTATTAATCTGTTGCCTCTGAACATTGCCTTCTGCAGATATTTCCACACTTCAAGAGAAATTTAAAACAGAAAGTTCATATGTATGTGTTCAAATATTATATATTTTTATCAAGACCTGTAGAAAAAGGAAGCTGCTTTCACCTATTATTAAACAAAATAGGAAACAATAATAGAAATGTTAAGTATTCATTAGGTTATCATTGTATTTCTTGAAGTAGCTAATATATTTAAGTGAAATTAAAAGACCTCTTTTTCTAGTCAAGTATGTGTTTTTTTCCCACTTTCTATACATTGACAGACATACACATATAAAAAGGGCTGTGCAACACACTGAAACCTAATGAAGTGCACCCTTTTCACAGGCCAATCAAAAGGCCATCAGTTCACACCTCCAAAACAATTTGCATGACAAAAATATTCCACTACCATTCTCCCATGACAAAATTCTTTTTTGATCATCTGAAGCACAGCAGCAGCTATAGGAGTCCATTTTCATTAATGAAATATTTTTATTCCCTGTAGTCCAATTTATTTAAGCATGACACTCATGGAAATATCAGGAGTATAATCTCCCTTGAGCAGTTGTCTCAATTTTTTTTAAAATGAAAGTTTAGAGTTCAGGTGTCTTCTCAGGTAACATCTAATACATGAAAGCTTTCATGCCATTTTCGTTGGTTATTTTTGACTCACTAATTTAGGTAGACATTTTCCTTTGTGAATTAATTTACTATTCACACATACATAAGTGATGTACATCTCTGAAATAAAATGTAATTTTTACATTAACTGACATATCACTCTTTCAGAAATATTTATATTTAAATTACTGCCATCCTCTTTGTGAAATGCTTTTTCTCCTTTTTATTTTCATAAAATATGCTGTATCCAATACACACAGTGCCTGTGCTCTTCAGCTGTAACTACAGAGTGCTCTAAGTGCTTTAGTTTAGTGACTGCAATGTCTTGCACACGAGGTTGGACAGATGCACTATGTGTTTACAAACATATATGCCACATCAGGCCCTATATATATTACCACTAAGTGATTTGTTATCATATAAGTCTCCAAATACACACAACATAAAGAATGAAATACTGTAGTTTCTCTACTTTTCAAAGGCTTTACTATATGGCTGACTTTACTAGCAACTGCCCGGGCTTTGGACTTCAACTGAATAAGGTCAGCAACTTCTTCCTCAAATGACAAATTGACACCTAAGGTCACGTTATTGATTTGCTTTTTCATAATGGGAAATTATGGTTCACTTTCAATATGGTGTTGATTCGTGTTAAGTCCATTCTTCTGGACACAGGGACTTCCCTCCATCCATGAAGAGGGGTATGTGGTACAAAGATATGTCTCAGTCCCAGCTAAAAACTCTTATCCATGGTGGAGACCATCCCTGCCTCCTTTGTCATAGCCTCTATGCAATGTTCTTGTTTCCTGCACTCCATGGTGGAGCTGGGCTGATGCTAGTTCAGCTATGGAGAAACTGGTCTGAGATGAAAGATAAACATGTGTCCCACCAATCAATCCTTTGCAGATGCTGTCCTCATGATCCATCTGCAAGTAAGAAACAAGCAGGCTCACAAGGCTCAGGGCTGTCCTTCCCAGGAAGGGACTGCCAGATGAGCCACCTCTTCTTTTGCCTTACAAGGCTATCCTGGCAACCTGGAGCTGGATATCTTATACATTTATTAAAAAACAGTTGATGTTAATAATTAGGAACATGATGAAACATGATAAAGATAAATCTGTGTCCAGCTAAGACTTTCTGAAACGTATTGTTGACACTGAGTCTTCCCTTAAGCACCCCTTAATCCAGCATATAAATGAAAGCACATGTATCAGGAAGGTTGTGCTCTACACCTCTCTTCAAAACTTGTATCTGGATCTCTCGTAACAGCATTCCCTTTGAGAACAAAAACTACCTTCAACATCAGGACATCCAAAATTGTCACTAGATGTAATATTATCTGTTGTGTCATTAATTCATTGAAGAACACCTAAAGTAATTTGTCTTTCCTATTATTTTGTCTTCCTACACCATGGTTGCTCTTCTGTTCTTCAAACTGTCCATGTATGCAGTTGCCCTTATGGAATAGTTTGGAAGAATATAAGAAATGTACTTATTCTACTGTTTTCAAGATATTTCATCTTTCAGTTTGGAACACTGGTGAATGTTTCCTCACTGTGGCAGCAGTGAGGCTGGCTGCTTCCCAAGCATGACACTCATGCTCTTTGTGACATGGCAGTGTCAGTGACCCAAAGGGGTGGGGGGGTGTTAATTAAATTTTACTGTATCTTCACACATTTTTGAAACATTGATTTTACTTCTCTGCTCCGTTGCTGTTATCAGTCTCCTGCCCTGTGATGTCCAGCAATAATGCCAGACTTGCCCAGTTTAGACTGCTAGCCTGCGCTAGTGATCATTTCCATGTTGCAATGGCAAAACAAGAAGGTCTTCTACAGTGTTTACCACCTCTGTCTGCTGCAGGACATTCTTTTGGAGACCACATTCTTTTTTCACCACACCCATGCACTTTCTCTGCCATATTTAAATTACGGTATCTGACATAACTGTAAAGGGCCTTTGTTTGCCTGGGATCAGAAAGCCCAAAGCAACACAAACACTTCACTGACCTTTCTCTACTTGTTTCATTTGATTTGTAGCATCTTCCTTATAATTTAATGAAGAGTTTAATTTTAAAAGGATTTTAATTTTTTAATTCTTAATTTTGTGCTTCATCATTTAAAAGATGTGCAAAACTGTCCAAAGGATACTTAAACAAAAGATTTTACATTCTACAAGGTTCTCTATCACATTGGGATCTATGCACTGTGTTCATATACTATTGCAATATAGGCAAGATTAGACTTGTTAAAAAAAACCTTGTCTTTATTATTGCTTTGATTTATTTTAACCTTTGTTCTCATTAGATACTTAGCATTGTGAGGAACCATTACACTGTGTGATAAAAAAAAGAAATCATGACATGCCCCTGACACATCTGCTGCTACCTTGGCTAGGTAGGTTTAACCAATGCATTGGACTTATACAGTTTCTGTTGCTTTTGTCTGTCATGTACAATAACAACTTTCTAAACTTGTCGGCTGTCCCTTTTCAGGAACTCTGTTTGACCATTTGCATAACACAGACAGGTGTTTTATGTTTTACTTTTGTGTTTAGTTTCCTTCCAGAATAAAACAGGCAAGTTTATAACACGGTAATTGCTGAGTTATGTCTCTGCCCTTATCTTGACCCACAAGCCTTCTATTGTACTTATCTCTCCCTGTCCAGTTGAGGAGAGGGAGTGATAGAGCTGCTTTGGTGAGCACCTGGTGTCCAGCCACAGTCAAACCACCACAACAGGTTAATCTAACTTGAAACTGGGTGACCAGAAAAAGTAATTTATAAAATAAAGTCATATTTTGTACTGCTATTTTCTTCCCAGCTCCCTTTGCAGTGTGTTATCAAACCCAATGGAACTTACATAGAGATGAAAGACTGTTGAATAAGAGCCAGACTGGATAGGGCTAGTGACTTACACAAAATTATTTATTATGGAGTCTAAACAGTTAGATCTAATCTGAACTTCATGGAACGGGTCATTTGAGATATGACTAGATTGAGCAGAAGGAGAGCTTAGGTAAGAAAACAATTTGGAAACAAGACTAGAGGTTTTTTTGCTTTATTTTCTTGCCTCCTTCTGCCTCTCTGAGTGAGCATACCACAGTTTAAGCCTGAAGGCCAGTATTTTCATCCTTGCAAACATACCTAGCAATAAACTATGTGCTCAATGGAATGCTTTGGTCTCTAAAGCAATGCAATGTTTCCAAAAAAATATACAAAAAAATATACACTAAACCTCTGGCATGTGTAGCTAGGGACAGTAAATGCCTTCAACTACAGACACAGGTCACAAAATGAGATTACTGCTGTGTTTCAAAGAGACCACAGTAAACAGAGTTCAAATCAGCACACTGGCAATGTGCCCAAGAATGGCACAAAAAATTAATTGAGCAAGCAGTAAAATAGCATCATAATAAGGTTTCTGCATTTCTTCACCTACCACAGGTAGTTTTTTAAGTTTGGAGCACTTACCAGCAGGTGCTGTGGCAGTTTTTGGTGCTGGAAGTAAGCTCCTGCGTGGAGTCGCCGTGCTGCTTGACGCCTGGGTTGTGCTCTTGCTGATCCCCTTGGGAGCATCTTTAGAAGGTGCAGATGCCTTAGGGGTGGCTTGATCTTCATTTCCAAAGCTGGAACCTGCAGGAGACCAAAACTGCACTAATTATAAGTCCATAAAAAATGTATGTGAACTGTGGCATACAGACTGAACATCTATCAGCAATTATAATCTACAATGACATGTTCTCACTGCAGCTTGGGCTAAGTTACACAGACTTTGTCCAGTATAAACATTTAGGCAGAAATAACAAGTTCCCAACAAATTACTTAAATGCTAACTCTTGGCAACTGTTGGAGTCTGATTCAGACAGGGACTTAAGACCTGCTTTTGGTCTAGCTCCATGAAGGTATATGGGTTCAAGGCTCAAAAAGAAACCAAGGAATGTCTATATATCTGTGTGGATGAGTTGCTTATGGTTTTGGAGCTGCTACAGGAGCCAACCTACACATTCACCCTAACACTGGGGAGCTACTGGTTGCTAGAACAAAGGAGAATACCACTGCTCAGTGGTCCAAGGCTCCAAATTCTCTACCCAGGTAGAATTTCCCACAAAGAGTCTCTCAGATCACATTCAAACATTTGAATAATAAGATGAAAAACAAACAAAAAAATTCTGCCTTAACTCTCACATCCACCTCAATCATATTCTCATAACAAATCTTAGGTTGCCAAGGTTTCCTTATATTAACCTCTTTCAAAACTTTTAACAGGTTTGGTTTCTTCCAGGATTTGCCATCTAGGGAATAATGGCATCCTAGTAGACATAAGACTTCCTTGTAGACGTAAGGAAAACATTTGAGAAAGGCAACGTTGGAGTGTTTTCTTTCCCTATCTGTCTACAAGGTCTAAGAGGAGCAAAAGATTACAGCAGATCTGGATTTGAACATTTGCAGATAAACATTTTGTTTGAAAAAATGAGTGGAGATAGCGATAAAAAAAACAAACCCAAGGATTTCAGAAAAGGGTATAATTCTTATTTCAATTGTTTTATAAAGATACAGTACAATATTGTTTAGGTACTGCCTGCAGGAAAATGATAGCATGATTTAAATAATTGGCATGTCCAAGTCTCCAGTATTTTGAGACACAGGCTTCTTGAATGTGTACAAGTAAGGGAGAGACCCCATTTTTGCCTTTCTTACAAAAAATTTACTGGAAAAAAAAAAGCATGTTGAAAAAGAAAATCCTTCTTTCTGATAAGAAAGAATATACCTTTTGGATCTGACAAAACAGTTGTAAGTTTTGCTGTGTCTTTAAGGTTCTTGCATGTAAGTCTTAATTTAAAGTGTGTATCTGAAGTATAAATGGACTTCTACAAATATATTTGACCTTTGTCAAGCTACATTAAAAATTCAAATGAAACAGTGTAGTGTACTCTATGCAGGAATGGAAAGACCTGAAGCATTTGTCACCTTCACACTGCTGTGCACATAACAACCCCTCAGCACATCAGATCATTGCTTTATATACAAACTACATGGATTTTTAACCTGTGTAACAAACTTTTAAGCTTATGTGGTGAATTATCCACTGACAAAACACTGCTGACTTCAGTAAAGTCACGTCAGCAGAAAATCTGGCCCAGCCTAAGCCAGTCTCCTCTGCAGCTGTGCACGAGGACATCTCTTCTACCAGGTGTCAGGAGGATGTTGCAGCATGTGTGACCACCTCAGGCTATTTGCACCACACTCCTGAAGTTATTTCTGAAGTGGTCTCATATATGTGCTCACCCAGTCACTTTGGGTAGCAACACTCATAGAAAATTTTTTTTGTTCTTCAGTTATTTGTTTAAAAGTTTCAGCTGTAGAAGCACTAACGTCAAAGAGGAAATTATTCTTTTTATTTGCAGAGCAATGCTGTTCAAGTCTCTTTAATGTAAGCCCTTTTTTCTCAGTTGTGAAATGTATTATATGGAGAAGTTTAAACTCACAAATCTGACTGAACGGAAGCAATTCCTGCATTGAAGAACAATGCCCAGGAGAGTTACATAACCTTTTACTGAAAAAAAAAAATTAAAAAGCTTTTCTAGGTATTGAAGCTGAAGTGCTGACAGCTACAAACACTTTCTGTCTAAAACATGGCATAAGAGGTCTTCTAATTACATAAATGAGTGGGTGAGAAAGCCGACAAACATGGCCTCATCACATGCCTGGATCCAAAGTGCCAGTGCCCGGAGAAAGCAGGTCACACACCTTGTGCTGTTGCTGCACACACACCTCTGGGGAAAAACAGCAAAGAAAAAAAGTGATACAACTTTTGATCTTTTATTGAGAAATGGACTCAGAGAGACAAGCTGCATTTCTGTACTGGATATCTTGAGGCCACAGGGGTAGCCTGCATCAGGAGAGGACAGGGCTGTCCTGGATCAAGTGTGGATGCTTCCAGCAACAGACCCATCACAGGGCAGACCCTGGCCCATCAACCAAAAAAGGAGGTGCTGCTGGCAGAATGTGTTCAAGAAAGGGCAAAATGCTGCTGGAGAGGACCACGGTGGAGTAGATATCCACAGAGCAATCCATGAAGGACCCTACACTGGCACAGATGGACATGGCCCAAAGGAAGCTGCAGTCTGTGGAGAGCCCTCACAGGAGCAAGCTCCTGGCAGAGGCTGTGGCCCCAGGAGATGAGAACCACACTGGAGCAGGTTTATCCTGAAGGATTGCAGCCCTAGGTAAAGACCCATGCAGGAGCAAGGAGAAGTGTGAGATGGAAGAAATGGCAGAGAGGAACTTTTGTGAACTGACCGCGACCCCCATTCTCCTCCAGTTGTATTGCTTGATGGGGATATTGGATGGGGGAAGTAGAGAAGGAAGAAATGAAGTCAAGACTAGGAAAAAGGGGTGTGGGGAATCTGTTTTAGGGTTTGGGGGTTTTTTTGTCTTTTTTCCCCCTCACAATTCAACTCTATTTTAATTGGAAATATATTAAATAATTTTTTCCAAGTCAAGCCGGTTTTGTCTGTGACAGCAGTTGTTAAGTGATCTCTCTGTCTTTATCTCCACTCATGAACATATTCACCTTATTTTCTTTCATGTCCTGTAGAGGAGGTGAGATAGTGAGACAGCGGCAGGGTGGGTTGTCTGGCAGCCAGTGAAGGTCAACTCACCACAATAGCAATATCACTATAACAAGGATTTGCTGAGATAAGGTCAGTGTAGTATCTCCCATTTTGCTCTTCACTCAAAGATGGAGTTTGGAAAAAGACAGTGGGATAAAACACACGTGTGCATAATATCGCACAAAACGAAATGTTTGTTGATTCCATGGATATCACTGGGACAGTTTCTAGATCCCCAGGAGCAGGGGAAGGTTGCTACATATGGTGCTAGATTACATATTACTTTTCAAATAGCATTCGAAGAATAAATTAAATTAAAGTTCTAGAAGAATACATATTCCTCATGGTCTAAGAGGAAAATAAAGTTTTTCCTTTACTTCAACGAATCAACTTTCAGAAAAATCAGAACGATTATTCATCAGATGGTATTTGTCAGTCTGTCAGGGGATAATGCCTATCACTATTAACCACAGCAGGTAAGTCAGTAGCATTTACCCTCCCATAATACCAGCTCTTATTTTTCAGTAAAAGTCTGTACAGAAACACCAGATGTGCAGTGGGTGAACAGTCTCCAGGTGATCACATCCTCAGTTGTATTGTACCTCTTCCCTCCTACTCCTCTACTCTGGCATTCTGTCTAAACCAGGGGAGACTCCTTGCTTGCCTTTGAAGCACCTGGCAAGTCATTTGGGGGCTTCTACATAAAAGCCCCTCTATTTTTGCAGACTCTGTGCTCCATAAGAAGCAGCACTGCTGACTTTGCAGTAGAGTGTTTAACAGACTATTAACAATGCGCTGGAGCTAAAGGCCTTCAGCCTCACTTTTATCATCTCCTCGCTATAAGCCCCAAGGAATTCTACCCTTCTGCTTGTGAAAAAAAATACAGTAAAGAAGAATAGTTGTTTGAAAAGTTGCAGTTACTTTGTAGAGTCCCAGCTGCAGCCACTCTTACTCTACACTCTTATGCCAGTAGAAATGCAGAACCCAGGGCTGTGTGTCCAAAGAAAACCATGACCAAAATCCCACTGGCTCCCAGATGGCTTTGAACCACTCTCTCTCCATATCTGCCACTGTTCTCTTCACCTTCTAGTCCTGGCCTACCACAGCTCACTTCAGGGGCTCCTCACCCTCAGAAAAGGAAGACTCCCATGTATATGTCACTAGGAGTCTATGTCTCTTGTATGTGATCCTTTTTTGAAATTACGTATACATATTTATTAAAAAGGATGGAAATATTTATAAAAATTATGGAAATATTATATTATATATGACCATAAAACCAGCAGGAACCTGGGTGGGAAGAATTTTGCCTTTGACGAGAAATTAATTAGGCCATGTTGTGTGTCTGGTCTTGATCTGAGAGGAGACAGCGATAGGAAGAGCTGTGTTCTGGAGCCACGCAGCTATAGATTTCCCTGTCTGCAATCAAGGGCAATAAAGTCTCCTTTTGTTGGAGAATTAGATCCTTTCTAGAAAAGTATTTTGTTTGACAACACCTATGGGTCTCTGTTTTGCTGACAAATCGCAGAAGAGCATTATGGCTTCTGCAGCTCCCTGTCTCGTGGGCTGCTATGTGAAGCCTATTGACAAAGAGTGAGTTTCCAGCTCTGCATAGCAGGGCAAGCATTCACTGTGCTGGCAGTAGGCTTGGAGCTGTTAGCTCCTGCCACAGCTGTAATCACACCCAAGACCCTGGGAACATCCTGGCATCGTGTATGTTCACTGAAGGACAAACATTTACCCAGGGTTATAGGAAGGCTTTTCCATGTAAAAGATCCTTGGACACTTCTTGATGCCAAGTTAATGACAATGAAGGTATTGCATGACCTTGTTGCATCAGTGATCCCACTTAGCATTTCTAAAGAATTTTCCAGTCACAGAAGTCAAGAAGCTTTACAAAAGAAGTTGAGCCACTTTCCAAATTCACACAACAAGGAAACAGCAGAGACAGAGAAGCAAGAAGGATAACCTGATAATGAATGAGGACTTTTTTCCCACCTGCAAAACACTGGGATGTATTATTCCCCCGAGTTTTACTAGGCTGCACTTTTGTGCCCCAGTTTTCAAACACAAGTACAAGGACAAAGTGAAATTTAAAATCACTACCATGGGAAATGATCTGATAAGGAAAATACCTAAACTACTGTGAATAATAAAGTGATGTATAAAAACAAAACCAGCAAGACACACTTTTCACTAAGTTGGAACGTTTGCCCATCCTTCAGTTAATGTCCGTTCTTTATTTCTGATTATTATTTGTAAAGTGGTAAGTAAATTTTATAGAATGATTGCCAGATATGCAAGCTGTCAGGTGAGATTTTTATTTCACTAATTTAGGGGTTACTGCTTTGAAGTTGAACATGGCTTATTTCAATGTAACACTTTACAGTGAAACTTTCAAGAGGCACATTTGAACATACAGCTCCGTAGCTCAAGCAGAAACAAAGCTATTGACCAAGTGGTACAGTGTGATCATTAGTCCCGAGGGCTTACCATGCTGTTAAGATGTTATGATAGTACATAAGATTACTAGCTGGCTAATCAGATTTTTTCTTTTCTTTGCAGAGAACCAGTGTCTAGTATTTCTTGATACAATAGGCCAAAAGTGCAAGAGATCAGGGGCCAGCTGATGACAGATTTCTTTGCCATCCAGAACAAGAAGAGGCCTGAGGATTGATGTCTACACAATGCTTATGCCTAACTTACTTAGCTCAAAGTACTTTTTCCCATTGCATTTTTTTGGGTCAGACAAAAAGTATTTGAGTAACATATTTATTTTAGATGAGATTTGTGCCTGACCACATGCCTTTATAAAAGCTGATTTTTCAGAAGTCTAAACATTCAAAAATGAAACCTGAATTTTGAATTTTTGGGTTAATAATTTCCCCCAAAATAAGGAGCCAAATCTGCAGTGCCTGTCAGCACAGGAGCCAACTCTCAGGGTTTTAGATAGTTTTGGGTCTCTGCACTGCCAATACTACCTCTGAGACAGCCCCTTCATTGCTATGGAGGAAGTTTGATGCCTTCATTGATGATTAATGACCTCTCTGTGATCAGTAATGGCTTTTGCACACTATCACTTAGATCTGTAAGAGATTGTTCCATGTCCATCCTTCTCCCCATGCCCTCCAATCCTAAATCCAAGTACCTTTCTCCTATGACACCTGTTGTCAGATGGTTTTGGCCCCCTTGATCTGACCATGCAGAAAGCTGTTGGGCACCTGAAGGATGGGAACCCTGCAAATTTGACCATCACTAGAAGAGCTGCAAAAGCATGTCTGTGCAAATGCACTGGCAGGCTCCTCCTTCACCTCCAGCTGCCCATGGCTGCTTCTGCACTCAAAGGCTGTATCCTGCACTTGCAGCTGATCCAGGCAAGCAAAGGAGAGAAGTGGTATTTCTGCAGGACAGAGGGAAGCAGCACCTCTTCAGGCTGTGCTTTCCTAACTCAGGTGGCACTTGTGCTGCCAGGGCAGCACTGGCAGCCCTACTCCCAGCAGGATGCCCTTGCAGATATGGCCTTTATTTGAGGCTTGCTTCACTAGGCTTTATCTGTGCTGCTACATAAAAGCTGGCCAAGTGGTGTAGACTGGCTCATCCTGCCACCACCCAGTCTAATCATAGCAGCTTCCCTTGAGAGGGTTAGAGCAGCCCAAACTGCAGCCACAGTGTGAAGAACTGGGTGAGGGACCAGGAGACTGGCCTTAGCCTGACTCTAGGCTCTCCCTTGCTCACCAGCACAGTTGGACTTGCAGCCAAGAAGCATCCACCAAGCTGGGCTGTGTATGCTCCCAACCACTGGCAAAGGAGGTAATTCAGCTTAGCCTCACCTACAGTGGAGTGGGTTTAAGAAAAGCAGAGATGTTTTGTCTCTGTGAAGTGGAATTAAAGCTCCTTCCTATACATTTGACTGTTTTTGATGACACTGAGTTTTTGAAACCTGGATTAATTTTTTTGGCACAAACACCATCTTCAGTGTCTTTCATACATAATACATAGTAGAAATACAGCCTTCTGCTGATAATCCTACTTGTATCAACACTAACTAATTCATTTCATATCATCAACTAAAAGATATATTTTTGGATCTGGCTAAATGCATTTCTTACTTGAGTGGAGTTACATGCTGCTCCTCAATGAATTGTTACAAGCCTCATTATGCAAGGTGAAAATTTCACCATAAAGTAAAATTTCTGTATATGTTAGTGGGAGTTGCAGACAACTGCTGACTATGCCAGACTTTTGAATCACATAACCCCTTTTATTTGGGTTTCTGGTGAAATGTTACATCTCTATCAGGAAAGATGAGCATTTTATTATGTAATAAAATTGCACCATATGTTGGTGGTAGCTTTGCCTACCACTGGTGGATTGTACAGCTGCTGGGCTGGCTGAGCGCTTTTGCACAGCTGGATAATTAAAGCCCCTTAGGGCATAGAGGGAAGACAGCACAGTATTTTGCTGTTGTTTGTAATATTTGTCAGAAAGGATAATATAAGGTTGTTGAAATCTTTCCAAATATACCTGGACTGCACAGGCATTTTAAAATGGGCCTCAGACATCACTAAGTATTCACCTTCTGAAAGGGCAACCTCCTGGCACTATTTGGAGCTGAATCATCAAAGGTTATTCATGACCAAATCTTCCTTACAAGCTTTCCTCGTTCAGTGTACAACTCTGATCACAGTAACAAGAAACATCCCATGTCACAAATACTACACTGAAGTGTCTCATGTGATACTCTGAGGAGCTGAGGCAGTAGGACTCCATACTGGAGAAATACTTGCTTCTTTAATTGAGAAGAGAGAAACATACCTGCTGTAAGCTTCTCCTTGTCATATGGATTAACATTTCTAACAGATCAGATCAGAATAACCTGATCTTACTGTGTAATTACTGAAGTCTATCAGTTAGTTGTAGCAAGGGTTGGTTCTTAAAACCTGAGGTACACTTGAAGGCAAGCAAGTACTCACAGTGTTTTGGAAGCTCTACTTGCTGGCACAAGTTAAGAAGAACATATTACAAATCAGTTAAACATTTAAATTCCTCTCAGCAAGTTCATTTTGGGAGAGAAAATGAGTAGCTATATCCAAGCAACAGATTTTTTTTAGATCCCCTGTTCAGTAAATTTACTGAAATTAACTGTTACTGAAGGCTGAATTTGTAAGAAAAAATGTATTTGATTTCCAGTGAGGGCAACTGAAATGTTGCCTTGAATGCAAGAGAAGTCTGATTTATGATGAGTGTTTCAGGCAAAATGCTACTCTCTATACTAAACAAAAACATACCAAGTAAAACAGGAGCAGATTCACTCCAGGTATTTGGCAAGGTCATGCACTGTCTTACAAAGGAGATGAATGAATACAGGTCCAAGGGCCACTTCTCCCCCTTGTTGCCCAGCAGGATACTCTTCCACACCACAATAATTCCCAGGCACTGTAATGCTCTCAAAGTAACACTGAGCACTTATGGCATTTTTGCCAAAGACAAATATATGACCCAATGCCCTCAGCTGTCAGAATGATTACAAGAAGTTGGCCAAAAGCTAAAATAACCCGAAAGAAGATATAGACAACATCAATTTTCTACTACCACTCAAGCATTAATGGCATGTAGAAACATACTTAGAGAGGAATTTTCTGGGTAGGAAGGTTTTGATATTCCTGGGTAGTCCTTCAGACCCAGCACCCACACTTCTTGAAGCACCATCTTTGTAACATGACTTGTGCTCATGACCATCTGGTCTAATGGCACTAAGCCTGCTTCTGAATTGGCATACAGGGCAACAGGCACCCGTGAAAGATAGGATTAGAAGTGACATCTGCTCTGCACGAGGTTCCTCCCGATGGCAAGGAGTGCCAAATTAGAACCACATGCCTTATTATAAGGAATGACATCTGTTGACACTTACAGTGTTTTATCATCAGTAAATGCCTCTTCCCTGGAATTGTTGCTTTTAATTTGCTTGAACACTGGCTTGGAGTGCCTATTTTTACACTTAAAGATATATGTAATTCTTAGTAGAAGTGTTATGACATTCCAATTGTGATAATGAATTTCCATCATCTTTAGCAATTTATATTGGTTGCCACAGCTCACGAGACTAGGAGAGGTTAAGTAATGCCCTAACATTTATCAATCCTAAAGGTCTGGCAGCATTCAGTCCTACTCCTTCTCTGCCAACCGTAACAACTTGGGTGCTACAGTATACATGGAATTGTGCTAGATCAAAGAACGAGTAAGTGTATCTGACTCCTTCCTCGGAATAACGATGGCTTCAGAACATGCAGTATGCATTAAGGAGGGGAGATGTCATACTGAAACCTCAAGGATGGAAGAGCCTTAGAAAGTTCCCAGTGAGTCACTAGTTAATTGCCCTTTATGAGATCAGGCACAGATCCTCAAAGCTGCTTAGAAACTTAACTCCTATTTCATTTCACATTCAAATTTAACTCACACTACTTATTCTTAATCACCATCTCAGCCCTGAAGGAGTTTCAAATCCATAGATGTCTCCATTTCAGAGTATGAAGGATGCAAGCAGCTGAGTAGAGCCTGACAGGAATGCTGAACAGTGCTTTGGCTGGAGGAGAAAGGTGGTGACAGGCATCAAAGCTGAGTTTTGGAGACAGGCAGCGTCTCTGTTAGTTTCTCTTACTGTCTCTAAGCTGTTCAGAGCAGCTATTTGCTGTGCTCAGATCATGCTCAGATCATGCTCATCATCTTGGACAACATATTGTTCAAGAGAAAATGCACTTGAGAACCTGCTTTTCCCACCTAACTTTCACCAACTCCTGTGTAAGTAATGCACAACATGTACACTGCTGCTCTGGACTGACTGTTGTCTAGATCTGTGTTTTGTGGCTACTTTAGATGTCACACAGAAAAAAAATCTATAGCAAAATAAAAATCTGACAAAATTTTTCATGTAGTCCAGAGTTTCAACATTCAGGAAACATCTTTCAGTGTAAAACCTTATTTTTTCCCTTGTGCTGGCTATACTGTATTTTAAGGCTCCAAAAATAAGCTTGACTCATAGAATTCTGTTGATTAAGTGTTTTCCTCACATAACATCTTAACCTGTTTGATCAAACAAAGTTTTTTAACAAATATTGTCAGTTATGAAATACATGGATATAAAACTGCAATTAAAAAACACCTGGAGAGTGAAACACTGAGAGAGCAAAACAGGCTTATATTATAAACGGCATTATCCACGGAGAGTAGGTATAAATCTTCAGTTATATGACCTGTTGAAAATTTTCTTTATCTCATGCTTACTACAAACAGTGCCTTTAGTATTTTATTTTGGGCAAAATTCAATTATTTTACAATAAACTAATCTTACAATTAGGAATACTAAATGCTGTGACCTAGTGATCCACCTAAATAAGTTTTGCAAAATGTTTTAGCTATGATTATATTTCTGTGAGCTGAAGTAATCTATATCGATTGACCTATAATATTTTGCAGGGAACAGATGTTTAACTGCATTTATTTCACAAAAAGAAAGCTCTTACAAGTATATAAAAATAAAATTCTGTTGAAAACCACAAAGGTTAAATAGTGGAGGTAGTTTCTTAAAAAATGACAGTGCCTTTATAGAACAAATTATTTCCTCCTGTGTACTGGAATTTATCTGACTGTCAGTAGCAGTATTAAACTGAGCAGCTTCTCTTCATTACAATAAATGCTACTGGTAGGTAATAAAATGTAAGGCCATTTAACTGGAGGATGCAGAATTGATTTCCACAGGGTTATAATGGCACAGCCAGAGTGGAACAGTGAAGCTGTACATTGAATTGGCCCCTAGGGAGTGCAGCCACCAGGACCACCATGAGCAGGACACGCAAACACCTCTCAGCTGGCTGGCATCAGACAAAACCCATGAGCAAGATTCACACAGAGAAACTGCATGAGCAGCACATGCTAAAAGCTGCCAGAAGGAAGCAGTGAGTGCTGGCAGAGGGTGACTGCTGAGAGGCACTGAGGCACCTGTCTGCTGGCCTCATAGATAGTGAAGTTTGCTGCTTGCTTGGAGTCAAGATCTGGCATGTCACAGGGAGACAGCCACAACTGGTTAAAAGTCCCCTACTTCTTTTCCATGTGGGCACCAGAGACATAGTTAAGCAAAACCTGGACAAGATCACACAGGACTTCAGGGCCCTGGGGGCCCAAGTGGAAGGGACAGGGGGCCCAAGTGATCTCCTCTGTGCTGCCAGTCTGGGATAGGCGTGAAGGCAGAAGCTCATGCATCATGCAGATCAATATCTAGTTTTGTGGCTGGTACTGACAGCAGGGCTTTGGTTTCTGTGATCACAAGATGTTAATCAACAAATACAGACTATTCAGGAGAGAAGGGATCCACCTGCCTAAAAGAGGTAGGAGGATTTTGGTAGCAGATTGGCTTACTTAGTGAATCGTGTTTTAAATTTGGGGAGTAGAGTCCACAATTGCAACACCTGCATATCCATAAGCGACAGGGTGGATGAGGCACCTACCAAAGTAGTGAGAAACGCTCCCCAACCCTTTTCAAAGGCAAGTACGCACATAGTCTGTTCAACAAACAGGAGGAACTGGAACTCAGTGACCAGTCTGAGAGTTACGATGCCTCAGGAGTTACTGAAACTTGGTGGAAAAATTCACATGACTAGAAGACCACAACGGATGGCTACAAACTCTTTTGTAAAGATAGAAAGGGAAGAAGAGAAATGGAGTTGTACTTTCCGACAGCACTCAGGAAACCAGTGTAAAGAAGCACAACAAAAGGGTATTTCACTGGAAACACGAAACTGCCCTTAAGCACGGCCTTCCAATGATGCCAGTGGAAGATGCATGTCCCATCTAGTCTTTACGTGGCAAACAAAACTATATGAGCTGTGTATGGCTTAAAGGCTGCAAATGACCTATAGATAATATGAAGTTTGATTCATTGTAGGTGCCCAGGAAAAATATTCGATAGTTTAAAAGACACATTCTGCCACTCTGTGTTTGCCCCTTCCACACCACAGCTGTGTGTCCAGTCAGGAAGAGAGGGAAGGGATGAGGAAGTACCATCCAGACATGCCTGAGGGCCATCATTGATGCAGGGGCACATCTCCCTTCCACATCCTTTTGAACAGCCTCTCTACTTGTGATATCTGTGAAGAGCCCCATAAGCAGTAGGTAACACAATATTCTCTCTAAAACCATTAGAGGAAAACACGGTTGTGTGGATTGCACCTGGCTTGGCTGGGACACCTGATAACACTGCTCTGTTGGACAAGGTCATGCTTCTAAATCCATTGCTTTTAAAAAGCAAGGCCCTGATATTACAAAGAGGCATAATTACTTGCATCCTTGCCATTACTCTTTTTCTTAAATAGCACCTTTGAAGATAAATTCACTTGCCCATTTCTGGCGTGTGAAAACCTGAACTGCAGGATTAACAAGAAATATCCTATTAGTTTCACCTCTGGATGAATCATTCTGTAGTTAAGACTTACAAGAGACTACTTAAATGAAAGCTTTTTGATCATACATTTAATATATGGGTTATTGAAGTACAGCTTCTTTTTTTGTACAGTTTTTAATCCCAGTATTTTTTTTTAGACACCTGAAATTATTAACAGGATCAAGAACGGGTTTGTGTATTAGGGAGTGGGGTGAGGGGAGTGAATGAGTGCAAATTATTTTGAAGAGGCACAAAGTACAGTTAGAAACATGATCTGTAGTGTTGTATACCAACACAAATAATGTCCTTTTGTATTTTAGGCACATTTAATTAACTCTGTGAGTATAGTACAAGTAGAGAAATACTCAACCAAATTGTTATCTACCAGAAAATTGTAATTCAAGTGATTCCATAGTACTTGAGTTGCAGGAAAAGGTTTCCAAAGCTCCCGTGCTCTTGAGGAGAAGCTGGATAGTTCTTAGCACTGCTAATGAATGGCAGAGACCTCAGGAGAGTCTCAGTAGCAAATCTGCCTTTGAGACTATCCTGTGTTGTTTCGCTGGCTCTGCAGTTTCCTTCCCCTCCACAGCGGCACAATCTGACAAGACCATCACATGCCCTCAGTGTTTCTCTTATATTCCTGGGCCCTGAAGGCAGGTGTAATGTAAAAATCTCAGTTGCTGCTACTGTAAAAGAAACTTCTATTTTTTTCTACCTTCTTCAGCACTTACACGTAGCCTGAGAGCATCTCCAAAATCTTCCTTTAAAAGAAACATCCTGGGGTTTTTATGAAAGGGCATGGACACTGTATCACACTACACTGCTGTGATAACACACAGGTTAAAGGTGCCTTTGCTCTAAGGAGTGCTTAAAAAGCTCCTCCTTCTCTCAGTTAAACATGAACAAATATCTCAGGTCGAGTCCTAGTCCTTGGCATTTAAATATGTGGGTATTAGCACAGCTTTAGAGCACTGATACTGAAGAAAAGGAGGCTCTTAGAGGAGACAGAACAGCCTTACAACAGCAGAAAGGCCAATATTGGTTAAAACTGTGTGTATCTTATTTGTAAACTCCTTAGGCTCTGTGAGACAAGACCATACTCCAAGACTGCCTCCTTACAAATTTCCTGAATGCCATGGATGAAGGAGGGAGTAGAAGATACTGATAAGGGTCTTTGGAGAAAGAACATTACTCTTTTCTGCATCAAAAATAGAAACTAGGACTTATGGAGAGCAGCCCTGGGGAGAAAGACTTGGAGGTTCTGGTGGATGAAAAGGTGGACATGAGCCAGAAATGTGCACTTGCACCCCAGAAAGAAAACTGCATTCTGGGCTTCATCAAAAGCAATGTGGCCAGCAAGTCAAGGGACGTGATTCTCACTCTCTACTGTGCCCTTGTGAGATCATGTCTTGAATGCTGCATCCAGCTCCGAGGTGCCCAGCAGAAGAAAGACGTGGACCTGCCAGAACAGGTCCAGGGGAGGGGCGCAAAGAGGGCTGGAGCACCTCTCCTGTGAAGACAGTCTGAAAGACCTTTGGTTGTTCAGCTAGAGAACAACTTCTTGGAGAAAAGAAGGCTTCCTGAAGACCTTAGAGCAGTCTTCCAGTACCTAAAGGGGATCTACAAGAAAGCTGGAGAAGGACTTTTTACAAAGGCATGAAGTAATAGGATAAAGGGGAATGGCATTAAACTGAAAGAGAGAAGACTTAGATTAGATATTAGATAGAAATTCTTCACTTTGAGGGTGCTGAGGCACTGGAACAGGTTGCCTAGAAAAGTTGTGGATGCCCCATGCCTGGAAGTGCTTAAGGCCAGGTTGGATGGGGCCCTGGGAAACCTGATCTAGTGGATGGCAGGGTGTTGCAATTAGATGATCTTTAAGGTCTCTTCCAAACCAAACCATTCTGTGATTCTATAATATAGGCACCTTTTATTTTACCTGTTGTAATTTTGATAGCCAGTAGAGAGTTACACAAGTGAGCACAAGTGTTTTACATGCTGGTGGAGAAAAGGGTGAGAGAAGGAGTTGATGTCTGCTACTTGAATTAACTGAACAGCCTTCAAGGAGGGATGAGCCAGGCTGTCCCAGTCCTACACTCCATATTTCCAATCCTGCCTGGAAATTAGGGTAGGACGCAGGCTCATGACAAGGATTCATTGGAAGAGCGAACTACAACTACTGGCCAAAATTAAGGTGAATCCACAGCTCCTTTACTCATCTTTTGTCATCTTCATGATCTTTTCATTGTGACTTAAGTGCCAGTAGATAATGAATTTGATGTAACTGAAGATGCTGCAAGTTTCAGATGGTGACCCTTATTCAGTTTCTTTCCCTACAAAGGAAGCAGAGATCCTGAAGTATGATCCTGCAGCCAGTGTCCTGCTGTCACCACTACAAGGATCTTCTGCAGAGACTCAGACTACAGGTTATTTGTTATCAGGACTTTTTCTTTATACTGAAAAATGGAATAAAGTATGTAATGATTAGTAAGTCAGCACTTTGTCTGTGTTAGAGGCAAATCCTGGGGAATCAGCCTAGCTTCTCCAGCATTATTTTGTCAATGTTTTTATTTCAGTGAGAGAGCTATGAAGATGAATTAATTGCAAATTGCTTGGGATGAAAGGTAAATATTAGATACTGTTAAGAAAGAAAAGCTTGTCTCCAGGAGAGATGAAGTTTATCTGCTTTCATTTGCACCCATGAAATTCTGGTAAATGTGAGAAATCTTTGTTAAAAGCCACATCCAACTAAGCTGCTAGTGCCTGCAGTGCAATATCACAGCAGTAATTCACTAATGAAACCCACCTTTATCTTGACAGCTTTCATTTTAAAACAGTGTGGCAACCACTGCTGTTCCCCTACAGGAGGAAAGATGTGCAAAATAATGAGTAATTCATGGATGTAAATTTGAAGGGAAATAACTGTGCTTTAAAATATTTATAAAATGCTATTAGGGATCAGTTATGAATTTCCAGAGCAAAAAACCTAGCAATTTGCACTCACAGTGAAAGTGGAAAAATAAATTCTATTATATATATGCATGTATATATATATATATATATAAATACACACATATATATCATGCATACACACTGCATTTTTAAAACAATGGAAAATTTTAAAAATTAAAACTATCTGTATAGGGGCTACAAGAAGAAATATTTGACACACAACTGAATCTGGTAACAGTACTGCTCTGTACACTTACTCCTCCAATAAACAATTCTGAGCATATTCCAGTATAAATATAGCAGAAAGATATTAAGATAGGTAAGAGTGGTCAGATTCAGTTTTCAGGTGGAATTTGAGACCTGAGACACCTGGAAGTGCAATAGCAAAAGCTGAACTTCTTTTGAGTGATCCATTTAGAGCCTAAGCTATGAAATCCCCACTTCCTGACTTGTATTTCCCAAACCACATGCTGTTTCCCTAAAAGTAAAGCTGCTAATGGGCTCTCAGAGTGTGTGGGAGGAACATTCTACATATAGAATATTTTTCACATTACAAAAAGCAGATGCTTGACATACAAATGACCTCTGATAGGGTAAGCACAAAAATTCTGCAGCACAGCAGTTCCTTGCAAAAGGCTGGGCATGAAAGTAACTAAGAGCAACCCTCTTCTGCCAGGGCTGAGCTGAACTTGGGCTAGTGAGTCTGTTAGTACTGGTAATTGGAGAGATCACTCTCTTTTCTTTAAAAGCAAAATTCATTTGGGCTTATATCCTCATGGAACTTTTGCAGGACAACAGGATTGTGATTACAGTCCTGTAAGCATAAGAAACTAATCTTGTCCGAACATGAGGTGGGCTAATGTCACTCATTGTCAACTGTCCAGGCTGCTGCCAAAGGACAGATTTTGTTGGCAGTGCAGGTTTCAGGCTGAACTGTGCCTGAAACACTCAGTGTCTCACAGCATGTACAGGCAGATGGTATCTATTCATGAAAGGACTAGAGCCCAAGATGAGTGGCTAAGGGAATTCAGGTTGTTTAGCCTAGAGAAAGGGAGGCTCAGGGGAACCTTATTGCTCTCTACAACTACATGAAAGGAGGTTGTAGCCAGGTGGGGGTCAGTGTCTTCTTCCAGGTAACAAGTGATAGGTCAAGAGGAAATGGCCTCAAGTTCCAGGGGAGGTTTAGATTGGATGTTAGGAAAAATGTTGTCATTGTACGAGTGATCAGGCATTTGAACAGGCTACCCAGGGAAGTGGTTGAGTCATCATGCCTGCAAGTGTTCAAGAAATATGTGGATATGGTACCTGGGGAAATGGTTTAGTGGTTAACAAGATGGTGCTGGATTAATGATTTGATTCAATGATCTTAGAGGTCCTTTCCAACCTTAACCATTCTATTCCCCGTTGCTTAAACCTCTCAAATGGTGACTTGAGAGTTGCATTATAACAAACCTAATTTAATGATCCAATACCCTTCAAATAGCTCATTCTAACAAAAGTTGTGGGTAGCACAGTGGCCTTGTTGGGCTCTGCCAGCTCCTTTGGTGTGACCTGAATTTACCAAACACCTGGCAAACCCAAGATGAAGAAGGTAGACTACAATGCATGGATCACCATACCAAACTGAGATATTCTGTGTTTAATCTAATGCCATGAACAAGCATTTAGAGATTCAATACTTGGTGGCCAGCAAGAGATTTTCAGATATTTATTTTTATTTTGTGATTGAAAATTACAAATAATGTCTGAGAGCAAGAAACACTATTAGCCCCATAGAACACACACACAGAAAATATTTTGTATTATAGACCATATGTCTCCTAAGCAAAGCACAGCCATCTCATTCAAAATTAAGATGCACTCCACCAGAATCCCAACCTCAAAAATAGTCAGTGGCTTCTCAGTAGCTGGAAAAAAGCAAACAGTTTCAACTTTTATAAGTGGCAACAAATTTTTCAACTGGTTTTACATGAGAGGGTTTCATGAACTTCCTCTGGAGTTTGTTTTGGGTTTTGTTTTCTTGTTTATGAATGAAAAGACAATGGAAAGCTTGAAAAACACATTGACTTTTTCAGATCAGTCAACACACCAGATATTTTTATTGCTGGTTTCTCCAGAAGGTTTGTGGTTTTGTTCAAATTCATAATGAAATTTTAACTGCTACACCCCAGACACGGTTTTTATCCTCTTTGTATTCTCTGAAATTTAGTTTAACAAAGGTTTCCTGTGAGTTTGGAAATGTAACATATTCAGCTGAAAAACTTCTAAATTAGATTAACTGGGGACGGTGGTGGTTCTTCAACAGGATTTCACCTGGTTCCTGTTAGCAGAATGCAGGGACTTGCAATAAATCAAAAAACTTTTTGCACTTTGGGTGATCTGGAAGACCATTTCTATGTAACAATGTCAATGTCATTGCCAACTTCTGTCCATCTATTTATTTTTTTCAGAAATCTGTTTTGTGAATAGGAGGACTAATGAAATCTGGTCTCCTTTGAATTTGTGCTGTGTGCTTCATACATCTCCACTGCAGTGATGAAGACAGCACACCCAACTAACAGTTATTCCCAGAACAATGGTCCCATCTCTCCATCAGATACAGCATGAGCCTCTACCATGGTACCCACAGACCCTCCTTGTGCTTGCAGCTTCAGTGTTTCTCTCCTGAAAGGCTTCAGAAATGACACAGAGAACCTTCTTTCCTCTTCCAAAGCCTCTAACTGCTATACAGGCTCTGATGTTGCGGCAGGTTTTGTGCCAGAAGGCCAGATGGGTCTTGCATCACTGAGCTCACAAGATAGGATTTTTGTCAGTGGAAAGCACTAATTTGGATCTTCGGCCTGTATCAAGCTGCTACTTCTGTGAAACCCACAGAATCTGGATTGGCTCTTTCCATCAGAGCAGTTCAAAACACGGGAGAGATGGAGAAACTTTAGTTTATTAATACAGGACTATTCCCACTGAATAACAAAAATTTTATTTACTTGGCAAATCATGAAAAAAATTGAGAAACCCTAAACATTTGAGGTATTATCATCACATTTAAAAATTAAACATCTCCTGGGACCGAGATGTTTAATTTAAGGGAGAAAAAGCCTTTCCTTGTCTCTGTCAAAGTGACTGCATTGATACTGCAAAGGAAGCATGGGTTTGGGCTTTCTAACTGGTGAGCTGTGGGAAGCCTCTCTAATGGTATGCAGTCACTCTAATTTAAGCAGGAGTACAGTCCTAAATAAGGAGGCTCAACAAAAATTCAGCTGTCATACATTTGTTACTAAATTAACTATTTTTAAGTGACATATTATTAACTTAAATGCTACAAGAATCCTTCAAAAGCCATGACTCTGAGTCGATTAGTGGAGTGGGAGTGCTTTCAGGCAATGCTTAATACATGTCTTATTAATTTAAAGCCTTATGATTACCTTCAATGTGATTATGATCCAAAGTCAACTTCCATTTTATCTGTCAAAGTTGTTGTAAGAATCCTTGAGTGGTGGAACATTCACTTCCGAGAGCCTGAGTCTTTTTTAGAAGGTAAATACAAGTCTATTAGTAGCATTACTTGAGCCTTGAGGCCAGGATATTCCAGGGGTTCCCTCCACAAAACCAGGATCACCAAGCATCCCACATTATACAAGAATTCATACAGGGTTATGTTTTCCATTTGCTTCCCAAAAGCAGAAAAATGTCCAGTAAGAGATGAGGAAGATCTGCTGACAGGTTATTCTTCCTGGGTACTTCCAAAGTGCCAAGTGGATGAAGAGCATCTGAGTCCCTTAGTAATGGGAAATCACAACTGGGTTTTCAGCAGAGCAAGCTAATATCCCAGCTGTCTGCAGCCTGCATGGCTTTAGGTGGACATCTAAAGCACAAAGTCATACTGGGCTGCCTCAGGGGGTAGACAATCCCAAAAGGACACTTGTCAACTGGCAAGGATTAAAGCCACAAGCTGGCTACTCTGGAGTGCACCATGGCCATAGCTTAGCCAAGCAATGACACAGGCAGAGACTTGCTGGTTCACAATCACTATCCTTACCATTGCCTGGATCAGATAAGACATATATATATAAAATTACATATATAATTAATTATATTAATAAGTGCTACCAGACTATATTTAATACAGATTCAATATCTGGCAACAGCTACTAACCTTTAAGATAAAAGTTCTCTTTATTTATTGCTTCTCTTTCTGTAAACATTTAAACTGTTTACACTTCAAGTGGTTTTGAAAATACAATAGTCTATGTAAGCTCTTTTAAACACCTAGAAAGGGCTTCCTCTAGCAGGGCTGGGAAACAATTCAGAGGCACAACATGAATCAGAGATAGAAAAGAGTCACAATCACAAAGATATCTGATATCTTGCAACAACTATGACAACAACAATTCTTTGAAAACTTTGTGTAGATGTATCTATGACATAGTTTTAAATAGGAGTATTCAAAGGCAGCAAACACCTCAAGAAGAAACAAAGCAGAACTGTGAAAGCTCTTGAGTTTGTACAGCCCTTAACACAATGAGGCTGAAAATGGTTGTGCTTCTTTTTCATGTAAGAACAAAACATCAGCCCTATTGCCAGACAACACATCCAGCTAACCCAGTTTTCTGTTTTCACTGGTGATCAGCAGCAGAGGCTGAGGGGAAAAAAAAGGCACAGAAATAGAGGAAAAGATAGCAAAACCTCCCCTCCTTCCATGGTTTTGCCACCCTCAAAAGCATGGTGGCTTGGGGTCTCTCTGCTCAAGGTACTTTCTATACACAAAGCAGCCCTCTGTGTCTTTCAATCCTATAGGCTTCTCAGATCTTTACTTGTGCCCTTTACTTTCAGCACCCACCACAGCAGTGCCACACTTTAGTCTCTCCTTTTTTGCTCTGTACCCACATCAGCATGCCTCTGTTGAGGCAAACACAGGTGACTGTGTTCAACAGAAGATTGCCAAAAATGGGGCCAGGCTGGCACCTGCACATGTCCACCCATGCAGCTCAGCTGCTGATGCCACTGCATTCTGTCCTGGCTGTCAGCTGCATGAGGAGCATGGTGCTGTTTTACCTGCCACCCTGCCCGAAAAAAAAAATAGCTAGAGCTTGCTCTTCCCTGGTCTTGCTGCCTCCCCACCTTCCTACTTCCTACCTTTCAGCAGGGTTTTTTCCTGACTTTGAGGTTAGCACAAATGCCTCAGTTTGGAGCACATGCTAGGGCTGATTCCTCAGAAAGTGATAAGCCACTTTTGGAAAGCAAATCATGGAGCAATATCCTAAATGAGTAGCTAAACAGCATCTAGGCATTTTCAAAAATCTCTGCCAAAGTGTACAGTCAGTAAATGGAAATGGCCTGGGAACCAACCAGCCTAAGTAAAACCACACAAATTATCTGGATACACAGAGCCCATTGCAGAGAAATGTTTTCCTTGAGGTCCCAAGTTCCTTATTGACTCACACACATCGATGCTCATCAGCCGTTGATTCCGACAGTTTTATTGCAAGCCTCTGCTTCCGAAAAAAAAAATAGCTTGTAAAGGCAATTGAATTCACGCTCAGCCTTGTATTCCTTTTTAATACAACTTTCCACTACATTAATTGATTTTCACTTTCCAACGCGCACTGGTGCGTTTGCAAACCGCTAGTTCCCAGATGGACCTCGCGCAACCCGTCAGCGATTTACTGCTACGGCCACTGGAGGGCAGCCCCGATCCTGACAACTCAGCCCAGGGGACGAGCCAAACACGTGGTGCATCCTCCGGGAATGCTTCTACCGACACACCAAGTCAAGCCCAAGGGAAGCCTTGAGATCTTAGTTTATCTGAGGTGGAGGAACAAACAAGGGAATATTTGTTTTCCTGCTGGGTAGTCAAATCCTGGTTTTACTACTTTCTTCTGTCTATTTGTAATTCTGTTAAATTAATTATTGATACTATTGTGAGAGCATTTATATGAAAATTCAGATTATCCAGTCTGCTTACCTAGGTAATGCAATAAGAAAAGAATAAACATGGCAAAAATGGTAGAGTATAAACTGTTTTCTGGGAAGATGAATTCAGCATTTGATGAACTGGGGGAGTTCTGCAAGCATGTCAAAAATGGTTCTTTAGTTACAGGGAACACTGTAAATTTATAATTTTGCAAAGAAAACAGGAGTCGCTCAATGAACTGACTGACATCACCTTTCGGATATGAACAAAAGGGTTTAAAGAAAATAATTTCTCTGGAAATAAACCAAAACACATTCATCTATCCAGTGATTCAGGAAATAATCAGCCTGACAGTGCTGGTTTTGGCTGGAGTAAAGTTAATTTTCTTAATAACAGCTAATGTGAGGTTGTGTTTTGGATTCGTGCTGGAAATGGTGTAGATAACACAGGGATGCTTTAGTTGTTGCTGAGCAGCACTCACACAGTGTCAAGGCCTTTTCTGCTTCTTGTATCACCCTGCCAGTGAGCACAGAGGAGGTGGGAGGTGACAGAGCCAGGACAGGTGACCCCAACTGACCAAAGGGATAACCTAGACCATATGGTATCATGCTCAGTACATAAAGCTGGGGGGAGAAGGAAGAAGAGGCATAGGTTTGGAGTGATGGCATTTGACTTCCCAAGTCACTGTTCAGCATGATGTGGCCCTGCTCTCCTGGAGATGGCTAAAGACCTGGCTGCCCATGGAAGGTGGTGAATGAGTTCCTTGTTTTGCTTTGCTTGTTTCCATGGTTTTTGTTTTCCCTATTAAACTGTCTGTTTCTCAACCCACGAGTTTTCACTCACTTTTACCCTTCCAATTTTCCACTCTATCCTGCTGGTGGGGGAGTAAGTGAGCAGCTGTGTTGGGTTTAGTTGCTGGCTGGGGTTAAACCACAACACCATCCCAGCTTTGCTCATTTTCTAAGAGCTACTTCTCAGTATTCCAGCAAGAAATGCTCCTGTGAGAATGGAGACCACAGCCCAGTGCAGCACACTGCAGTGCAGGAAAAAGTATATTACCACAGGTCAGTGACTGGCTTTTATTTTTGGAAATCAATACTGTCAAGAAGCTACATGCTTTATTCTGCTGCTGCACAATCATCAAAGCCTTAGACTACAACATAGGTAGTGATACCATAAAATACAAATGTGACCTACAATGTAGTTGGTGGAAAGGGCAGGAATGCCTGGAGTAAGGTTGTGATAAGGATGCTGGACCTTTTCTTGCTCCATACATCCATAACTGCTTCATTGCTGCCCTTGCCTCTGCACAGGTCAGTGGCCAGGTGACATTTCCCTTCACTCGTCCTACATCTCATGAGAATCTGCGCAAATTCACAATTACCTGAAAGGAGGATGTAGAGAGGTGGGGATCGCTATCTTCTGACATGTCTCACGTGAAAGGACAAGAGGAAATGGCCTTAAGCTGTGCCAGGGGAGGTTAAGTTTAGACATTAGAAAAAAAAAATTACACTGGAAGAGTAGTTAGGCATTGGAATAAGTTGCCCTGGATTCTGGTGGAGTCACCAGCTCTTTAAGTGTTCAAGAAACATCTCGATGTGGCACTTGAGAATATGGTTTAGGGGTGAAGATGGTGGTGCTGGGTTAATGGTTGGATAAGGCGATCTTGAAAGTCTCTTCCAACCCTGATGATTTTGTGATTCTGTGAAAATGCACAGAGACTTTCTTTACTCTTAGCATCTACTACCTCTAACAGGAGCACTTTCCTATGATCCTGGAAGCAGGACAGGGAAGAAGAAAAGGAGACAAAAGAGGTGCCATTGGAATGGGCTGCCCAGGGAGGCGGTGGCTTCACCGTCCCTGAAGGGTTTTAAGATAAGACAGGATGTAGCACTTAGTGCCATTGTCTAGTAACCACGGCGGTGTTGGATCAAGGATTGGACTTGATGATCTCAGAGGTCTTTTCCAACCCGGTTGATTCCATGATTCTATGACTCTATGATTCTATGATTCTTCACCATCACTTTGCCACACGGGAAAACCATTTTTGGCAACTCCACTATCTCCTTCACTGGAAACAAGGGAGGCACGTTGTGATTCTATGCATCAGAAAAATGAAGTTTAACAAAGATGAGACACATAAATAAGGGCAAAGCGAAGCACTGGAGCATCAAACCTCCTCTCATACTAGTTTGCAGAATAAAGTTTTTAGTGGGGATTATAAAATTCACAAATCTTTGATACTGATATACCAAACTGGAGTCAAGCAGAGTGGATGTGCACCAAACAGTGAAAGATTCCCCAACAGTATTTATCTTTAGTGTCTTACAGATATCTCTAAACCTGCTTATAGTAAAGTACTGGTCACTGAAACCTTGTAACAGTTTATGGTCTTTTGTAGTATTGGACATTCATGTCCAATCTGAATTAGCAAAAAATTACCAACTCAGGGTCCTGAAATGAAATACCCTGAAACCCAGTGACCAGTGGGGGGTACCAAAGGATAGATCTAAAGATCAGAAGAAAGCCAAATTTCAATTCAGTTTTCACATTTGCCACTGATACTTTTGTGACCACAATTAACTCAGCAAAAATGTTGCCCTAAAAATTGACTATCTGAATTTGAACCAGTGACTCCACAAACTCTTTATGACCAGCAGAGAAAAAGAGACATCTGCAAAGCCTCTCTTCTTGTTTCTCTAAGCAACAAAGAAACTAGAAGGCAGTCAAGTGCCAATAAAAGAGAATAAATATGTGCTGCTGATATGACTGGTTGAAGCTGAGTTGACTAACACAATACCATCAGAAGGCCCTCCTCCAACACAGAACATGCTTAGCTCTTTAACTCATGTAAAGCTGTAAATGCTCAAATAAGTTGATGGTTTAAATGGGACAACTAAGTGTTGTCTTAAGTGCTCTGCTGGCCTGTAACCTGAGAATGGACCTTCTAATTACTACATTTCCAAGAAAATAGAGGATCTGTTGCAATGGGCCAGATTGATGCTCCATGTGCGTTTGTGTGCAACTATAATAACTCTACTGTAGTAAGAGCATTTCAGGGTAAGAAAAATTAGGAAGGGTAAGAAAAACTGCTATGACAGTACCCAAAGAACCTGTCTATTCTGGGTGATTTTTGACAATTTTGCCATTGTAGATTTAATAACTTTTATTCATGCATGTGTACTGTAAATTCAGATAAAATGTCTCATCTTCAGAGGATATCGGCATAATATAACTTGATGTAAGAAATTTACAGGAACTTACTGTCTGTAAAAATAAAAATCTTTCATAAGTTATTCTGTCTGACGAAACAAGGTCTGCTTGTTCCATGTCAGAAAGCTTCTGATGCAGAAATTTTATCAAGACTTCTAAGTCCCTGATGTTATCAAATGCAATTTGCGAGAGTTGAGCTTTACCCTAAAGAAACAATCTTCCCTAAATCTAAAATATTTCATGGATTAGTTCTTTTGAAGCACGAAGCTATTAGGTGAAATCACAGCATGTAATTTCATTTAACAAGTCTGTACTCTTAAATATAAATATTTAATACCCAAAATGAAGCCATGAAAGAAGCTATGACTAGAAGACTAAAAAAGTAGTCTTTTTAGGACAAAAAAGGGTAGAATGAAATGACCAGACACTTATTTTCATATTTTGGTAAAGAACAAATTACTTTCCATCCATGAGGAAGACACACTGTATGATTAGATGGAAGAGATTAAACTAAATTAATTGGATGTTATAGGATTAAAAAATAAAAAAAGCATGCATTTGCATTCATCTGATTGATTGAGGGGATTTAATTTTTGAAAGATGAAATAAGAAATTTGCCTGCATATAGTAATCTCACTGAAATGAGTATGTATTTTCTGCTCCCAAACTGAGAAATATATAAATAAGTATTAACAAAAAACAAAGCTTAGAGCTTACCAGAAGAAAGTTTTGCTATGTAAGATTAAACTTCAGCTGTCACAACTTTGATTACAGTTACAACACATGCTATTTTGTGAGCAAAAGAGAGGATGACTGGCTTTTTTCTGCATCTCTGTTTCTACAAAATCATGGACTAAAGCATAAAGTTTTATCACAGCTGGGATATTTATTATAAGCCCTGTCCCATGCAGATCCTCTGATGCCTAACAGTATGTGAGCTCATACTTTTGCATTTCTCTCTGTCCAAACACTTACAGGATAGCTTTCCCTCCACACAGATGTTTACTTTCAGGAAATTTGTAGGGCTTTAATAATGCTTAACCCCCTCTCAAATTAGGAGTTCAAAGGAACTAGGAGAACTGCCGACTCACATGATTGCCTGAGCTACATTTCCACAGGAAGCCAGGCCAAGGTGAATGTATGTGGCCTCAGGTATTCCTTCTGACTTCAGCATCTCTGCCATCTCAGATTGATGTGCTTTTTCTATCCACAGAAACAGTAACTGTCTCTCCTCTCTAGCTGCATGGAGAACTTATACAAATGAGAAAAAAAAGTCTTTAAATACTTAGAATGAACTATGGAATTAACTGTGAACAAAGATACTGTTAGCAACACACAAAAACCTGAGCCAACAGTTACCTAGTTTGCTTTGTATTTCACTGAGGTTGAGGTACTCCCACAAATTATGGATTATTGCATAGAAGGATTTCAAGGTCACCTAAGTCCCATGTGTTCATGATTAAGCACTGATTAAGAATATGATATTAAAAATGTAAATTGCTGGAAGGTCCAGGACATTTAGTATGACTCTTTGAGTTTGTTTGAGAGTGTAGCTGTATGCTTACATTGTACCAAAGACTGTGCAAGTAGCTAATGTTGCAGTAAGGATGGGACACAGGAAAGAATATTCAGGTCACTGTAGGCTGAATTCATGAATTGCATAACATTTGCTGAAGCATAGGAACCTAAACAAATTTAAAAAGCTTACAGTGAAAGCCACATATTTTGTGAAAAGGAAAAAAAAAAAGTTTCATTTAAAGAACTGTGTCATTTAGTAAACAAAATAAAGTTTCCAAAAACGGAGCATTGGTTGCAAAGTAATAATATGAATGATGGTATTCTCATTAGCATGTATCTCAGGCAATATATTTTCAATTTAAGTAAGAAAAGCAGTAACCTCTCTACTTTCAGCAAAAAAGGCTCAACGTTAGAAAATGGCAACTGAAGTGAGTGTGGATTACTTTAAAATAAGGACCATTCAAGAAGTACTGTTTAAGGCAGACTATATGTAAGCCATGATCTGAGAAAAACTACTTCATTAGGAAACCCAAGATGATTTCAAAGGTTAGTTGAGGCAACTGATTGACTTTCACTTCTCACGCAATCAGAAATCAATTGTTCTGAAAAAATCACCATTAGATGCTGTTGTGAACTAGAATAGAAGAAAGCAGAGACTGTTTAAACTTGCAGTTTAATGTAAGATCCTAAAGTGTCTCTGACGAAGGCTCAGACAGACATCTTGACTCATAAGTCAGAAAGTCCAGCAAGACAAGCAATGAAAGTCAATGCCATATCCAGTTTTAAAACCTAAAGATGACAGAATGACAAGAGAAAAATGAACAGGAGATGCTGTTTTGCAGTTCAGCTCTATGGCCTTAAACACACCATTTTTCTTAAATGTAATTTTCTGAGCAAATGTGTAAGATCAGAACGGACCTCCAGCCCACCTAAATTGACCCCAGCCATGTTAGAAATCCTATATATGACACCCGGAGACTTCAACATTGAGCCCCAATACTTGAGGCAGGCATCCACATTTTTTCATTAAGCTGATTGACTGCTTGTCATAACTGCAGAGCAGGAAACACTGTGGTACCATCAAATATCTGCAGCCATGGAAAGGGACTGCAATCTGCCTGTAATTCCCAGGGTCTTTTCCAATTGGATCTAGAGGAAAATCCTCACACCTAATTTTCACTTGGACCTGGGGGAGTGATCAGTCACCTATAGCAGAACTGTTGTGCCACTTCAGGCCACTATCCATGGTTAATTAGGCTGCACTGACACTCCTAACACTTCAGAGGAAGGAGGTTTGGGTACATGCCCAGAAGACACACAACCAGCTGTGTGGTAAAGGCAGTGATGGCTGGCAGGGTGCATGGAGGAATCCTTGTTAATTGCTTGACTGCTGCAGGCAATGGGCTAAACCCTTGTGTATCATGGGGATAATGCAGAGTGGGGTTAATTGGGGCTTAATTAATTAATTAATCAATTATTGGAACTCCCTTTGATCCTATGAATGCCTGCCTATAGCTATAGCATCATTTTCTTCCACATCTCCTCACACTCCTTTGGCCTAGCCGGTACAACTCAGTTTCTTCTTCACACTCAGGTGGATATGCCTCATGCTTGCCTCTGGTCCTGCCACAATTCCCTGACTCATATGCATCTAACTCCCTCATCCTCCTTTCCAAAAGTAGCAGAGACTACAGCTGTGAAAAGCTGCAAGATTAAATCCTATGCTGGAAAGTTAAACACCAACTTCTGCCACAGTCCATATGGACTTAATCACATACGGTTTTTACTTGCATATATTAGCTTATTTTGATTAACTTTACCATATATTTTAGTACCTTTGCTTTCCTCCTTTGCCCCAAACAATTCTCAGAGCTAAGACTTTTGTTGTTATCTGTTTCCGTCTTCTGGCACGTACAGTATCTGTTTATTGGTCTGAATAATTTACACATCTGCACAGGCAGGATCTAAGAGCAAGGTGTTTACGTAAGGTCACAGGAAGGAAAGTAGATGAGACATCCTCTTTGATCCAGCCACTTTTGTGTCTATTGACTCATTGCCACAACTCTTTCACTGTTGTTTGACTTCTTAAATTGTGTGCAAGGTTCAAAGCAGTGACAATCTTTCCAGAGCAGGGAGTCAGGAGCTCAGAGGCTTCAAAATGCTGTAAATATCTGTGTAGACATCATCAATATTTAGCAACCTAAAACCTTAGAACAAGCAGGTTTCTGACAAAAGCTAATGTGTGACAACAGAGAAACAAAGGAAGTAAATCTTCTTGGGAGTTACTGCCAGTACTCTTGAACCCAGCACCAGCATGTTACCTGCCACAGCACTCCAGCATCACTCAAACAGCAGGAGGGGAACATAAAACTAGCATCCATTTATTTTTCAAGGAGGCTGGAAAGCTCACAGCAAATACAAGGTAAGAGCAAGACTTCCAAAAGAGTCTTAGGATATAATCTCATCTGAGTCACCATATGGCAATGTAACCTCACACTGAGTCAGCCCCATGGTTCCCTTTACTGTAGGCTGTGGGGCCGTACGTGCACATGAACAGGCAAATGCAACACATATCTGCAAAAATTGGTGCAATGGCTGCTTAGACAAACACCCTTAAAATCCCATTCTGTCTCCTGACCCCTGGGATGGAAGTGCAAGGTTGTGGGCTTAAATGCACCCACTGTTTCCCACTGTTTGGTATGACTTGCTGAAGCAGCAGATGCCAGGGGATGAGGAGGGCAGCTAAGGGCCCAGCTGCAATGGTGAGTGGTGTCGCGACTGAAGAACACCAGCACTGCTGCAGTGCCACCACAGGCTGCCCTGGAGCTGCAAGCCCGTGCAGTCACCTGCTTCTTGCAGGGATGTTTGAGCTCCACAGCTACTTGCAGGGAACAGGGAGGATGGCTATGGCAGAATCTATGTCTCCTCTGCAGAGTAGCATGCTTCCAGCTGCTCAAGCTGGACTTCAAGCATTTCCCTGTCTGTATTTCCCTTGCTGTCCCCCTGGGTATACGCCAGGCAGCCACCTCTGTGACAGCACTGACTGTCCTGCTGCTGCCCATAATGCTAGTGGTGCACATCCCTATCCCTGGTAAGTACCCCTCTGTTTTCCCTTTGGCCCATCTGAGGACTCGGCTGTGACTCCTTTGCTCACAGTGAGCAGCGACAATGGAGTCAACAAATGGGTAAGTGCGGACACCAGTGCAGGGGGAGGAACCATGAACAAATCCCTAATTTGCTGCGGACTCTGTCAAAAATTGTTGTCCTGTACTTGCCAATAAGTTAATAGGTTAGATTGCACCTTCACAGTGCTATAATGCTTCTCCAGGAAGTGACAAAACCTTCAGATACCGCATTTAATTCACACCAGCACTGTAATTCTCACTATGCCTGCTATATGTTTGTAATTAAAGCACGGGTATTATTAGGAAGATGGTCTGTCTACGAAAAAGCATTTTATGAAGAGTCAGTAAAGAATACACAGACAAATAAGTATATTTATCTATGAGCCAAGCCCTTGGAATTAAAATGAGGCTCAACTCATAATCCTTCATCAAAACAGGCACCTGTGCAAAGAGTACAGGGAAGGCAAGCAGCCCCAAAGGGAGGTGTATTCACTTGAGGACACAACATCAAAAATTTAACTGTACTCTACTCCTAAAATTAAAAGACAATGATTCATCTTCTGCTGGGAAAAACAGCCTAAGCCTTAGAAAGACTGTTCTTTGTTTGATTAGTCTATAATGGGTTAAAAAGTCATACCTTTGATGACAGTGAGTGAAGCAGTGTTGACTCCAGACTGGCAGATACCGACGCCCCAAAGCTAAAACTCCACTTTCCAGCAGGGTCATTTTAATCAGCATTTATTTTCAAAGCACACGCAATGCAAAACTTGTCTGTAGAAGCAGAGTGCTGGGGACAATAAATAGCTGCCATGTCTGCAACATGGCTAGGGAAAGGACACGAGCGATGCTGAGCAGGGCAGAACGGGCTCCTTGTGCCTCCTTCTTCCCCCAGCCAAGTTCAACAAGGCTCCTCCCTGATTCTGTGCCTAGACTGGTCCACTTCTACTGTCTGTCTCTCCTCTGCAGTTGGTCCTGGCCCTTGGGGCAGCAAAACCTTGTTGCTGCAATACCTCAAGGTGGTTCTTTCCCCAAAGTGTTCCTGCCTTATACAGGACAAGCTAACGCTGCCCAAATTCTATGGCCAGATGGCAAATAAAACCTCCCAGCTGTGAGGTTAAATGCTCAACCCTCCCATCCTCCTAGGGTCTCCTTCAAAGGCACTGCTGCTCCGAAGCTGACCGGTGCTGCTGGACCCTGGGGACGAGGCTATTCCTCTTTACAGCTTGCAGTGAAATGCAGCAGCAGCCTCTCTTCACTGGGGCTGAGTCCTTGTTTCCTTGGTAGGCACAGGTATAACACAATCTACAGTTGCATTAGAGTAACATATAACACACAGGGTGTTATTTTTATCTTACAGTGCAGTTTTTATCTGAAGTTGTTCCTCCTCTTGGGCTCCGCAGCACAATTATTAACATAGAAATCCCTGAGGACTCTCATCCCATGCTGCAGCACTTCTTTGGCCTCTCTATGACTAATCAAGTACATAACCATGAAGGAGACTTGTACTAATGTCTGGCCTCATCTTTTTCTTTCTGAGGCTGTATTGAGAATAAACAACACTTTCTCTGACCACAACACATGATGTGTTTAGCCAACCCATTCCCTCCCTGCTGCATTACTACGAAAAAAATGTAACCACCCTTTAACCAGTCTTAGAAAACATCAATATATAACGACACCATGATCTCCCCCACAGTCACTCTCCTAGGAGAACTGCGTCTAAATGAGTGGGTTTTAAGCCCTTTGATAAACTGTGAAAGACCTCAGAAAATTTACTTAACTTCACATGCTTCCAAAAAAATAATCACAACCCTTGCAGAGGTAGAAAGAAAAATTAAACAGAAGNATTTTAAGCCCTTTGATAAACCGTGAAAGACTTCAGAAAATAATCACAACCCTTGCAGAAGTAGAAAGAAAAATTAAACAGAAGTTCATAACATATTCACTGGACCCATATGAACCACACGGATCTTGTAGACTTTTAAATATATTTGTTCAAACAATAAATAGGGAACACTGCATCTACACAAAAATAGGGACTCGAGGTAAAAGGATCTGGGTATAAGGCAGAAAGGAGCATTTTAGAGAGTAAAATAAATTATTTGCAAAAGACTTTATTTTTTTAAATAGAGAATTTTTGTCAATATGACTGCTGCTAGCTCCTCACATATATACCACGGAGTCTGTAAACAGTAACACGGCCTTAGCCAGCAGCACTAGCCTGGGCTGTGATTAGCTTCTGGATTTTTATTGTTCTTGCCATAATTTAAAGTAAATCTGTAGGACTGAGTAGACAAATCTAAAAAACGCTGAAAATGAGACCTATTACTGAAGTGGAACACTGACACTGAATTTAAATTGCGTCCAAAGTGTCTCATCAAATAATAGGTAATTCATCATTTCAAAATTCCCTCAACTGAAAATATTAGCAATTAGACAAAGGCTGCTAGCACACCACAGCAGAAAGGATATTGGTTTCATAAATACCAGCTCTGCTTATGCTAACAATAATGCCAGTAGCTATATTTAGCATTGCTGCTGACATGTATTTAAATTTCAGGGCATGCTATACAGGGAGAAGTTGGCTCATTTTAGTCAGAGGTTTTCTGAAATAATAACTCTTTTCCAATTCTGGTGTGTTTAAGTTGTCCTCAAATGGTGTACCGCAGGCCTACTAAGAGTCCATCAATTGATACTTAAAGGAATATCACATCTTATTTTTCAGTTATTATGTCCAAACTTAAATGAACCATTGTTAGAAGAAATTTTTATTGTTATTGATTAGGTTTTTGAGTAACCTCCATACAGAAGCAGGACCTGTGGTACCTCTTCTGAGCTGTTGCAGGTTCATGCAGCAGACAGCGAGTGGTTGGAGAAAGCAAGAAGCAAATGCATTCCCAAAAAATACAATGGAAATGCTTCTTGCTGAGAGAGCTGAGGCTATGCTGCAAGTAAGGGGGTAGGCAGACAACTGTGGGATAAATCGCTACAGAGCCACTGCAGTCTTTGATGGGACAGCACCAGTGGAACGTTTGGCCTCATATAATGGCAGATGAGAAACTGCTGAAATCCAGAACATGCTCCTTCTCCAGCATTTATGCTTAAATGTCCCTCAATTCCATCTTCAAATATTTTTAACTTCCACTTTGTTCTTCTCTGTGCAACCTTACAGGCAGAGCTGAAAGTCATAATCTGAAGTGACACCTATGCTGATCTCAACTTTACCCACTTCACTTCTGGTTTTCACTTAATGAAGACACTCACAGACAAAACAATTATCACGGAGAATAAAGTTTTCCCCAAGATGAAACAAAAAGGGACTGAACAGTAAGGATGGGTTAACAGCCAAACATAGCTTTTTATAAAGGAGACCACAAAATGTGGGACTTAAGAAAATCTTCAGGTGTGATTTGACCAATGCAACTATATTTGCTTTTTGTTTCCACTAATATACAGTAGAACAAGGCTCTTTTCCAGCTCTTTCTCAGTCTTTCTTACACTGTCACTTACAAATACTGTAGGTGAGGCAGCTGTTCCAAATTCACTTTCTGCTCCTTTCTAATCCAGCTATGGATTTGCATAGGTGCCGGTTTTATCACAGCATCAGATATTTAAACATTTTCAGCCACCGAAGAGCAGCTGTCCAACCTCCACAAATCCAACAAGCATTAAAAATATACAAAAGAGGTCACGGTTATGTATCAACATTAATGTGCCCTGAGGACACTGGCAACATCCACCTCATCAATCTAACTAGCTTAGTTGGTTAGAACACATTGCTAATGAACACCATGGTTGTGGGTTTGATCCCTGTATGGGTCATTCACTCGAGTTGGACTTGATGATCCTTGTGGGTCCCTTCCAACTCAGAATATTCTGTGATTCTGTGAATCTAAATTTTCTAAAGAGAACTGCTCCTACCCCTAACAAGGACTTGTGTTTAGGGGCCTGGACAGTGTATATCCCTAACAGAATATAAAATGAAAGCCCAAATAGTTATGTATTTCTATTCACTACAAAACATCCGATATGGAAATGGGAGGGGTAGGCAGCAGGGTGGGGGGGAATCAATGAACAATGTGGATGATCATAACATAAAGCAACTACTGCCTTTACTACTGCTTTTCTTGGCGATCAGAGAAACCCCTCAACTTGTCAAACTTAACATCAGAAACAAATATCTTGCAGAGCAAAATATAGCACCATGTAAGAAACCCTTAAAACCCAAATCCGTCATCATGTCATCAGCATAATGAAGACCCATTCAGTAATTGCTTCTCACACCAGAAATATCACAGTCTGAGCATCCTCCAGCCCGGATTTGCTTCCATCTACCCAAGGCCCTGGATATACTCCCAAAAACTCTACACCAGAACAAGGATGCTTTACATAAGTAACAGTTGTCATACACACATTGGGAAATCTGTTTTCACAGAATAGCCACTCCATCTCTGACTTTTCAGTCCCTGGCCCCACAAAAGTCTTAAAAATATCTTCAAAAGCTGAGTCTGGGAACCGAAATTCATAACTCAAGTGGACACTTAAAATTATGGACTCAGAGGGGAAGGTGACTTTATGGCACATAACAATTTTGCTCACTCACAGTGAGACCATTGCTGTTTCACAGCTGGTTACTATTTTTCCTTCTTTGTCCTAGAAGAACTAATGTCTTTTTCAACTCTCACTTATCTAGTATCCACTTCTAATCTTCAAGTACCAAGGACTTTTTTCCTTTACATCATCTAGCCATTAACGTAATCAACTTAAGCTCAAAGTAGTTTAAATATAGTTCAAAGCTTATGACATCTATATCATTCCTGAGGATCACACCTCATGTGTCTGAAACCTTTCTTATTTTTTCCCCAATTCTGTCAGATATTCTACTAAATAACATTACCTTTCCCTGTAAATATTTTGCTTTTTATATCCTTTTACCACCCTGCTATAAGAACTCAGCTACACAAATATTTTATCTTACAAAACACCAAATCATGCATTTTCAAAACAATATTCACTTGGATTTTAAGAGACACCAATGCTTTATAGTATCCACATTTACAAAACACAGAATCATTCAAATGAGAATGATTTTAGATCTGCTTGAATCTAGCAAAGCCTGGGGAACACATACTATGGCTATTTAAAGTTGAGAACCTACAAAACCTCTGTGTATGCTGGATTCAAAGCTGAATTTGTTTTATAAGTCTACTTATCTGAATCAAAATACACAACTCCCAGCTGAAATTAAATGTAACAGCACTTTGCTTCCATGCAACTCCAGGGAAGTCTTACAGGTCACTGGACTGAAAGGTCTGAGATTATCCAAGTCTGTCCTTGTCTTCCCAGTCCAAGCTGTGACCTGTCACATGTCAGTTTTGTCTTGGAGGAGGGTTCATTCTCCTAACATGGGACCTCCTTTTGGAGATGCCATGTATAAACATTTCAGTAACAACCCAGACACAGGGCGCACTTCCAGAAAATAATGTGTCTGGTGGCTTATACCGCACAACTCTAGCAGTATAATCTGACCCATGCTACCACATGCTCTAGGATTGCAATCAGTTCCCTCCCAGTGCCTCACTACAGAACACCCACAAACCAGTTAAGATGCAGCAGCTGGGGAAAATACCCTTGGAGGAGTCCAACACACCCTCCCAGCTTGCTGAGACAGGCTTTCATTACTACCAGCTTGGTGATAAAAATGGTTCCATGGGTCCTGGCACCTGCACATTCCTTCATCCTCCCCTGAAATCTTAGAGGATTATTTTTGCTTTTCTACTTCTGTCATCACTGCCAGAGGTTCAGCACACCCTGCACATGCACAGCTGTAGGAGCAGGCACCACTGAAGCTTTTCCCCAAAAACTTGTGCTCTTTCGTGATATAACTGGGATTGCATAGCCAAAAAGCACTTCCAGGATTTTCCTTTTTGCCTTTAAATCATATTTCTTGCCTGCCTGCCAGACTTCTGACTAAATAGCATTTGATAGCTTTCAGGACACTATGTGAGAACTTGTCATTTCCCAAGTTTTGAGAGCAGAGAAGAGGAGGGAGAAGAAGCTGGCCCTGAGAAGTACTGAAGACACTGGGAAGCTCTGGCAGTTGCAGACACCAGGTAGGAATACTGGTATAAAAGAGAGCAAAGTAGCGAGGGCAGTAAATAAATAAATTACATAATTGCTCTTTCTGGATTGAATCACATAGATGTTAGAGATAGAAGGTAGATTCTTACTCCATCATTTTTCATGCTACATCTGTATCATTTTTCAAACCAAATGAAAATAGATAATGGAGAATGAAAATGGTCTTACAAAATTATGTTGGCAAAGGTATTACGACCTGTGAGTCAATAATAAACTGTTGCTCAGTTTGTCAAAGATAATGTTATATTCTGTCTTAGCTTTGACAACTATTTTTCCCCACTTTAACACAATTCTTTCTATTTCTTGTCTTCTCCACCTTGTGTAAGAAGACTCCATTTACAGTGCTTTTCCTGTATGTCTAAATATGCTAGTTATTTTGTGAAAACTTATTAAATCTCTCATGAACAAACCATGGCTATTGAACAGATTTGTCTGCCTTCCTGTGGCACTGTGCACACTGGGTTTGTTCAGGGGAGATCCCTGCTAGTGGTTACCTCAGGGGATTGATTCTCTCAACAATATATAATTTTAATTGAACATTCTTCTCCCATAAGCAGTGCAATTAGAAAAAATACACAATTAATTCTGATATTGATATATTGCTAAGAAAGCCTCATTTAATTTTCTGAATTTAGTGTAATTCGAGAAAGTACCACAATTTAACCACAGAAAACCCCTAGCTCTGACCCTTCAATATTTAAAGAGCAAATTCAGTCTTCTCTGTCTCTGCCAGTCTCTGAAAACCTCTCAAAAACCTCACTAGTTGTGTTACGTGGGCATACATCTGGAATGCCACAATATTATTCAGAAATCTTTCCACCCTACATGGTCACTGCTGTACGTTTCATATACAGGACTGAAAAGGACTGCATGCTACATTGCCACGAACAAGAGCCAGTCAGCCTTTCAATTTTTTACAGTTTTGCTAAAAAACCCCAAGCCAAACCAACACTGTACTGATCTGTAGATGCTTGCAGTGAGGTCACCTACCCTCATCTGCATTAGCCATGGGCATCAAATTGATCTCATGGAGATTTTGAAACCTAGGAAGTACAGGACTAGTCAAGCCACATATATTGGCAACACTTGCAGTCATAGGTACCAGTTGTCAGAGCAGTGCAGTCTGTCCCACCAGAGAGTCTGCTCTACGATTTTAAAGCATTTCCTTAATTATCAATTCCAAATGAATTGCTTCTTGCAACTAAGTGGACATGCACTAATGAATCCAAAGCCATGAACAAGAGAGGGAGTAATTGCTTAGATCTTAGATTAGATGGTAGTTATTTTTCAGCCAAATGCTGTGCTTACAAAGTGAAGGAAAAAGAATGAAGGCTGAATAAAATACTCTGAAATTTAAATATGTTTCAGTCCTTCAAAAAACAGCATTTTTAATCACTTAGATGGAAATCCAATGTAGGACTCATTATACCAATATACTTTTAAAAAGTATTATTACCTGCTTATCTAAACTGAAACAGTACAATAATTTTGAGTGTATTTTACTAAGATTCCAGAAATTAAAGACAATTTATTTTTTATAGAAATAAATCCTATCAGTGGCTTGTATAAACTATTCAAGATCCTTCCTTCCTAATCATCTTTTCTGAAATAATCTTTCGTCTGGTGGCTTGTGATATGATTCAGGGGAAGAATGTCAGTGGTAATTCATAAACATGTGATGACAGAAGAAGGTAAGACTGAAAGATCACAATGTGGCAGAGGACTGTTGTTATGCATAAGTTAATAAAACACATATGCCACTTCACTTAATATCAATAACAGTCTTGGATATTACTAGAGATTTTCAGCCCTTACTGTTCAATAAACTTCATATAACCCCTCTGATTTTCACAGTCTATAGTCCAGAACTGAATTTGGAGATTACATGTTGTCCTTATGGATTTTTGAAATAGAAGTCACCAGTTTTGTGTTGACATGCAGTATTTGTTTTAAACTAGGTTAACGTGAGAAGCAGTCAGGGAGCATTAGAAATAGAGCAAACACAGATCATGCGCTCACGCATTCCCCGAGGATGCACACAGCCTGGCTGCAAGCTGGGAGGATGCACATAAAGCTGGTGAAGGCACACAAACAAGACACGATGCCAGCTATGCAGATGGATGGGTTACAGAAATAACCCGCGCTGCAGGATATTCCCAACCAGAAAAACAGTGGCAAGTGGTACCAATGAGTATGCACGTTCCACAGCTCTGAAACAAATAAACTGTGGCCACTGGGATGAAAGGGAGATGTCAGCAGCCATCATGAAGCCTTAGAAAAATCTGGAGTTCTGAGAATCTCTGTCAAACAGAGTGACAGAAACTGTTCCTTTTGGATGTTGATGTCCCAGGCCACCTGTAGCAGATCTTTCCAAAGTCAGCCAAAACAGGGGGAGGGGAGGAATGATAACACCAGAGTTCACAAAACCATTATACCTGCAAATAGGTATCATTATGCTCATAGTGCTAGAGAATAGTGGTTATTATGGGCTAAAACTTCTCATTCTCAATTTGGTGTATTGCAGGAAGAGCTAATTTTTTGCATACCTCCAGTGAATATATTTCTGTGGTGACATGCCCTTCCAGACCAGTGTGTTCAATTAAACCTATGACGACAGTCTTGGAAGGCCACCTTGTGCTGATATGGTTCATGCCCTTTAGTTGTGCATTGAACAAGATTTGAGCGTCCACACATAATTAACATTACAAACTCCTTTGTGACTCTGGTTTCCATCTCTCACACCTCTTAGTTGTGTTCCCCTTTTCCCTGTAGACATGATATTTACCCTCCATGACTTTTTCTGATTCCTGTTTTTTTCTGCTTCTAAGGAAGGCGGGTATTCTTAGATGGATGGGTATCACCTAAATGAGTGGTACGGGAGATAAGCATGAAACCTCTTATAAATTACAAATTGATGATGTTTAAGAAGTCAGTCTTATTTTTCATGGGTGTTGAATTCTTGTTTCTTCCTTCTCTCAAGCTGAAGAGATGAAACTCAGTTTTCATAAAAAAGCCACGGGATCTAAAAAAAATTACAATTTTTACTAGTTGTTCTTTGAATTTAAATCAGAACTTTGAGTCTCTTCAGGTCTGATCTTTGCATTTCCAAAATGCCACAGTCATTTTTTTTTCTGTGATTCTCAGTGACTTGTAGATGGGTCATGCTGCTACCACACAAAGTACTAAACTGAGAAATTATCAACCTTGTGGTTGAGAAACTATAAACCTCCTTGATTTTCAAAGCAGGTTCTGAAAACTCTAACAAATACAAAATAGATCACGGGCTAAATTCTTTAGATTTTTTTATTGTTTGCACCCCAGTGGGCTACAGGTCATAACTTCCAAAGACAATATGCACACCACTGAAGCATAACATCATTCTGAAGGAAAATCCATGAGTGTCCACCAAGTTATGCAAATATATTCAGTGACCAAGATGTAACCCTGCAAACTATCAAGAGTAAATAGGTATAGAGATGTATTCTGAAGTTTGTCTTTGTTACACCCAACCACATGAAGCCTTTACTCTAAATTAGGTTCCCACAAAGCTTTTGATACCACGAGCAGAAAAGGTCTATGGCAGATTCTGGAATGCTTAGGGTGTCCACCCAAGTTCCTTAAAATTATCATTCTGCTCCATGAGGACCAGCGCGGCCAAGTGAGATATGGTGATACACTCTCTGAGCCATTTCAGATAACTAATGGAGTGAAACAAGGCTGTGTTCTTGCACCAACTCTATTCACGCTCTTCTTCAGCATGATGCTCCAAAGGGCCACAGCAGATCTTGATGAAGAACATGGGACCTACATTCGTTACCGTACCAACGGCAGCCTATTCAACCTGAGGCGACTGAAGGCCCACACCAAGACCCTGAACCATCTCATCCGTCAGCTGCTTTACGCTGACGACGCTGCCCTTGTTGCTCACACAGAAGTAGGTCTGCAGCGTTTAACATCCTGCTTTGCAGAGGCTGCTGAGCTTTTTGGGCTGGAAGTCAGCTTGAAGAAGACAGAGGTTCTCTATCAACCTGCACCTCAAGGAGTCATCCATCATCCCCATATCTCCATTGG